>JAWWEE010000058.1:6173508-6183817 GCA_035221455.1 Xenops minutus
GGGGGGGGGGGGGGGGGGGGGGGGGGGGGGGGGGCGACGGTGGGATTGTATAATGGTTCAGAAGGGGTTGGATTTTTTTTTAAAAAAGAAAATGTAAAGTATTTTGGTCGATTAATCAAGGCAGAAAGGACAGAAAACTTGTCATCTTTTAACATTTGGAATAAACTGAGTTTTGATAAGCCCAGGCTTTTGCTGTGGTTTGGAAGGGGTGGGCAGCCCTCTTTTTAGTTTTTTAGGTTTAGGGGGTGCTGTTGTGTCCTGGTGATCCCATGCAGTGCTGGGACACGGCCATGGGATGGCAGCAGGGGAAGGCACTGGGAGAACTGGGAACAGGGAGAGAGGATGGTCCCTGTCGTCCCTATCACCCTCCCTGCCTGTCTGATGGGGTCTTTGTGTCTCCAGGGACACAGCTGAGCCACAGCACGGCTGGAGGGGTCCTGGCACCAACGGAGCAAATTCCCAGATTCTGCTGTGCCTGGAGCAAACTCCCACATCCTGGTGTGACTGGAGCAAACTCCCACATCCTGGTGTGACTGGAGCAAACTCCCACATCCTGGTGTGACCAGAGCCCCACGTCTCTGTTTACACTTAATGCACCTGGGCAGGAACTGGATCCTTAAGGAGCCTCTGGCCAGGGATGGGCTTTGGGTACTGGGAGCAGCTCGGGCTGTTGGCAGCTCCATGTGGGATGAACATTGGGGCTTTACAATCAGGGATGGCCTCACTGGGGTCCAGCACGACCTGGGGGGGGAATGGGGGCACCAACTTCCCACCACTCAAGGTGTGCTTGCATTTTCTGGTTACAGTCCTGGGTGTGCAAAAGGCTTTGGTTTTCCCTGTAAAGTTGGGATGTGGGCCCATGGAGGTGGTTTTATGGTCGGGGATCAAGCCCATAATTTACCCTCACTGGGGGCAAGTGTTCCCTAATCCCATTGCTAATGCTGCTCCTCCATGAAATGGGACCTGGATACCTGATGGAGAAACTGCTCCTTGTCTTGGGCCAGATTCCCAGCTCGACATTAATGTCTTGTTTCCAAAACCAACCTCAACATTAATGTCTTGTTTCCAAAACCAGCCTCAGCTATCAGCGAGCTGGGAGCCAAGACCCCTCATCCCAGTGCTCCCAGTTCCTCTCCATCCCCAGGATGAGCAGATTTTTGCATCCATCCCCCAGTTTTGGGATATTCCTTGGAGCAGGAACAACACCAGGCTGGTGGTGCCATCCTGTGTGGTCACCTCAGGGCTGGATCCTGCCAGGAGCCCATGCAATTCCCTCCTGCAGCTGCAGACAAAACCCATATCACTCCCAAATGGGGTGGGATCTTACCCATCCTTGAGGCTGAAAGAGAGATATGCCTTTATCTCAGATAGTTCAGGAATTTAGTGGGCTCTGACCCTTGTAGAGAGCTGTACTTTAATCATTTTAGATGATTTTATCTTAAATGAGTTTAACGTTGCAAAATGAAGATAGAAATCTTGAGCTGATCAAAGAATACCAGAGTAGTGCACCTGGAAGAAATTAATTTACAAAATCATACACTTCACAGAACTTGGTCAATCCAGATTGTTTCTGCTGAGAAGTGAATTCAATAGAGAATTGATTGAGTCAGGAACAACGTGGATTTATATTAACCCATGAAAAATGAAGGTGTATCAGTAGGAGCTGGAACAATCAGATAGGAGGGTTGAGGTCTGCGGGAATTAATCTGACATGCCAGGAAACCTGAAACACGAGGAAGATTCGGAGACGAGGAAGATGCAAGAAGCTCCCAATGCCACTTCCCCACATTCCTCTTCCCAAAAACGGGACACCAGGTGGCAATCTTGCTCCATGGAAGAAACCTGAAGCCACCCAAGGTGCAAGAGGGGTGCAGAGGTAAACCTTTGGGTGGAGATTTTGAAAGTTACCCTGTAGAAACACCCCAAAAGATTGTAACCCAGTCGAACACACGTGGCCCACTATTCCCTGTGTTCCCACCCGGCTGAATTAAAGGAATATCCCATTCAATGTCTCTGTCCTTGGCTTTGATTCTTTGTTTCAAGGGGCTGGTCCTGCTCCTGAGGAGAGGAAAACATCCCCTTGTGAATGGGGGAGCCCGCTGGTGTTTTCAAGAAACAGAGAGTGGGGGGGGAAAGAAAGGGGGCTGGGGAGAACAATAGGATTTTAAATATTCGGAGCTGATGAATCAGCCACCGTTGTCTTGGGAGCCAGAGTGACACTCCAGTGGGAAGCTGCTGGAAACTGGGGGAGGGAGGAGCCCCCATGCAGGAGGGGAGAGGGTGGGAGAAGGCAAACAGCTTAATTGAGGAAAGGGAAATGTCTCATTAATGAGGTTTTGCACTCCTGGAGTGAGTGGGGGGCGTTTTGGGGAGGATGAGGAGGAATTTGGGTCCTGTGGGAGGGTTTGGGGGGACCCCTGGCTGTGTCAGGGTCCAATCTCAGTCCATGGGGGAGGTTTTCCACCTTTCCAGACCCTTCCTCATTGCCGGGGGGTCCCAGTCAGCAGCTCCCAGTCCCCATCTGGTGCTACTGGAAGTGCATAAAAGGCTTTTAATTTACAGACAAAAGCTGGGCAAGTGGAATTTGGGGGCTTTACCATCTCCAGAGGATGAGTCCCTGCAGTGTGAGGAGCTTCCTACCCAGGAATAAAAGCACTTTGGGTGTTGTTTGAGGGGGTTTTGTGTCGGTGGTGGATTTTTTTCAGTGTGTTGCTGTTTTGGATGCAAAAATTCTACCTATGCAATGGTTCTGCAGGATCTGCCAGGAGGGAATTTCATCTTCAGGAGGGTTTGGAGGAGACTGAGTTGTTTTGTTGTTCTCCCTTTCCTGCCTGGAAGAGGAAACGAGCTTTAATTATGGCCAAGCTGCCTGTGTCGGGGTTAATGATGGCTCTGCAAGCGACAGAGAGAGTTTGGTCATTGCACTGGGCTGTGTCACCTCCCTGGATCCGTCATTAAGGCTGGAACCTGGCCAGAATATCCCTGGATAACTGGAATCAGTAATGATCTGGTGTGGTTCCTGGTAGAGCAGGGTCTTGGGAGCCTTGGGGATGGGAATTGAGCTGAAATAAATGGTGTGTGGGTGTCTCTGCCCCCTCCCAAAACTGCTGAAGTTCTGGTTCATCTCCTGTCACAACAAGCCAAAAATGAGGAAAACTTTCACCGAGCTCAGGACATCCCTTGGGAGCTGGGAAAGGGGATCCTGGCTCTGCCCCAGTGCTCCCACTATCCCCATCCCCTCCCTGCATGTTCCTCCCAGTCCCATTTGCTCAGGGAATAAAAAAAAGCACAAATTAAGAGAATTTGGAACTCTGAAAGGAGAAAATAAAACCAAAAACCTCTAGGAATTATTTATAATGATTATTTTTTCCCCCTTTTAAACAAATTGTAAGACAAGCATCTCTGCAGGGCTGAGAGCCTCGATCCACCCCAGGCTGCTGCAGAGCCAGGAGGGTGGGAGATCTCATCCATGTCCTTCCCAAGAAAGCCAAATCCACTCATTTCCATCTGCATAATAATGCAATTCCAAAGTAAGCTTTCTAAACCTGCAGACA
This sequence comes from Xenops minutus, assembly GCA_035221455.1. Taxonomy (NCBI): domain Eukaryota; kingdom Metazoa; phylum Chordata; class Aves; order Passeriformes; family Furnariidae; genus Xenops; species Xenops minutus. The sequence continues at coordinate 6,177,063 of JAWWEE010000058.1, forward strand.
AAGAACTCGGCGTCATCGTAATTAATCACACGTGTAAAAATAAAGCCTGATGCATCAGGGTTCATTATTTGTTGGGTTAAGTATGGAAAGAAAAAGGAAAAGAGCGTTTTCTGCAGTAGAAAAGGGGATTTGGGGCTCAAAAAGCCCCTGGAAATATCTGGTAGGTGTGTGGCAGGTCCCGTGTGCCAGCACAGGTCGCTGCATTATTCAGCTGCTGGTTTAACTGGGCTGTGAAATCGCTGGAGTCGGTGCCTGGCTCTGATTTCCCAGGGATTTGGGTGGTGGAGAGGGGGCCTGGAATGGTGCTGGTCCGGCTGGATGTGACCCCCAGGCTGGAAATGGGGATTTCACACCCGCCCTGCGCTCCTTGTTGGGTTCTCCTTCTCTGGGGACTCACAAGGGACAGGACAGAAGTGGTAAATACCTTAAAATGCAAAGTCTCATTAAGCCCAAGAGGAGTTACAGGCTCCAACACCCGTTTCTGGTGCTTTTTCACTAAATCCTCATTTGCATTTAAATTACAGAAAAACCCAATGTAATTTGGGCCAGAATTTGAGCTGCTGGGCTGTTACAATAAAATTATATCTTGATGGCCAGTGGTAGCAGAGGCTTTTTATTAGCAAGGCTTGGAAACAATCTCAGCTAAAGGGCCTCAGGGGTTCACAAAGGTGAGTTTTTCCATGTCCAGATGAGCTTTTAGAATTTGAATTTAGGATCATGGAATGGTTTGGGTGGGAAAGGACCTTAAAACTCCCCCAGATCCACCCCCTGCCATGGGCAGGGACACCTTCCACAAGCCCAGGATGCTCCAACCTGGCCTTGGACACTTCCAGGGATGGGGCAGCCACAGCTTCTCTGGGAAATCCATTCCAGGACCTCCCCATCTTCACCGTGAAAAGCATCTTCAGGGTGTGGTTTCTCTCCCATCACTCCCCAAAACACCCCCCTGAGCCAGACCCTGCCCATTTCCAACACCCCAGAGTCACAAGAGAGCTGGAAACTGCTTCCCAGCTGGGATTTTATTTGACTTGATTATTTTATTTTTTTAGAAAGCAGGGTTCCTCTACAGAAATGCCACTGAAAAGGCCCAAAATCCCAAGGGTTGGAGCTGGGAAATGGTGGCTGAAGCACTTTGTGAGGTGCTGTGGACCCGGCAGATTCAGCTCCATCACACACAGAGCAGCTGCTGTAGCAGGGGGTGGGATGGGGGTCACTGTGGTTTCATACACCTATAGACACATATACATACAGATATATTTATATAAGTACACAGAGAGCTCCCTCCGAGCATCCCAGTGGTGCTTCCCTGGGTCAGGATTTGTCCTCAGATTCCCAGTCCCAACGAGGGGCTGGGACAGCTGGTTTTTGGGTGGGGAGAAGCTGGATCAGCCCCCAGATCCCTGCTGGGACACTGCCAGAATGGGATGCTCCAGCTCCTTGTCACCCCACACGCTCCAGTGCGGGGCTCTCCATCCATGTCCCCTTTTTTCCCAGGAATATTCTGGTTCCCTTGAAGTCAGCTCAGGAAAACCACGTTCCTCGCCGTGTCCCAGGCTCAGAGCTCTGCCCAAGCACGGTGGCATTTTAAAAAATCATGACTTGGAGCCTTTTAACCTGCTTTAAGGCCACGGCAGGCACGTTTCCCAGCAGGCTGGGAGCTCGGCAGATGGGAAAAAAGAGGCTCTGTGGGGATGGGAAATGGGGGGGCTGAGCTGCCTGTGGAGCCCCCAGTGACCCCAGAGCCCCCAGCACTCGTGGGGGGCACGATGAGGTGTCCTGGGAGGGGCTGCACCAGCCCCATGGTGAGGTTCACCCTCCCTGTGTCCCCCTGTCCCTTCCCTGGGCTGGGGGGCAGGTGCTGCTCTCCCTTGTGCCATTCCCAGCCTCCAGCACAGGGCTGGATTTGGGGGAACACCGAGGCACTGGGTAAGGTGGGTTGAGGAGAGCAGTGATGTGGGGTCACCACACTTTTAGGGGTACCCCACAGACTGAGATAGCAAGTTGGAGCCAGGGGTGACCCCCAAGATGTCCTGCTCCCTGGTGTGGGATGCCCATCCTGAAATCTCACCATGGCCAGGTCCTTGCCATCGATCAGCTCCAAACCTGTCCCCCCTCAGGCTGCTGAGGGCTCTGCCCCAGGGTGGGTGGAGGTGGAGAGCTAAAGGGTGCTCCCCAATCCTCTCAACAACTTAGCCTCTCTTCTCAAGGAGCTGAAGCTCCTCTTTGGGGGACCCTGGGGGCTTCCCCCCCAATTCCTGCCCTGCATTTGCTCCTCCTTGTCCCTCACCCAAAGCTCCACAGCAGCCAGGGCTGTGGCAGCAGAGGATGAGGAGCCCAAGCATGGCCATGCTGGTGGTCCAGGACTCCCTCCATGCCTGCCAAGGGATCCTGAGGAGCCCTGGGCAAGAGCTGGAGCTGTCCAGGTGGATGGAAGGATGAGCAAAAGGCTTTTTCCTGTGGGAGGTTGACACGGTGCAGGCAGACGAGGAGGATCGTCGGGCACAATTGATTTGAGACCCAAATGGGCAATTTCATCCTATTTGATTCCTTTGAAAAAGAAATTGGTTTTGGCTGCCTCGTGTCTTCCTAACAGGGAGGCTGCAATTTCCACGGGCTCTGGAGAAAGGTGGGGCTGCTGAGGAGAGGTAATGGCTGTTATTAGCCTAAATTGATGCAACTGGACAAACCAGACACAAGGCAGGCTCTGCCTCCAGCCCACCAGCCCCAGGTGCACGCAGGGCTCGCCTGCTTCCTCCAGCTCCATCAATTTGTCCACTCACTGCTATTCCTGCTTCCTCCAAGCATCCTCCTCCTCCTCCTCCTCGGGCTGTCTGAGCTGGCAACGACAGCGGGAAGGGGAGAGGGAGGAGAAGTGGAGGCTCAGGGGGATTCAGGGAGCAGGAGGACCCCTCAGTCCTCGTTCAGCTGCAGGTAGTGTGGGCCAGAGGTCCCTGGGTGGTGGTTCCTGCAGGATGTGCTGGGAGCTGGAGCTCAGCCATCCCTTTGGAGGGATGAGAGCTGAAATCCCTAAATCTCTGCCTCTTGTGGGCTGTGGGTCCTTCCCTCAGTCCTTGCTTGGGGAATTGTGAAAGGAAGGGGATAGTTTTTTCATCTTCTCAAAATAAAACGGTAACACAACCCCATCCTACCCTTTCTGGCTCTGCTGTGGAAGTCTGGGCAGTGCTGTTGCTCATCCTTCTCCTGATGGGCAGGCAAGGGAGAGCCCTTGGCACTGCCCGTTATTCTGGTGTAATTAATTTAGCACTGTGAGACACAACTCGAGTCCCCACAAATTAGTCCCTTAATGAGGTTCCTCTCGGGCTTAATGTCTTCACCAGTTCCCCATCACCCTGATGGATGCTGGGCATGGGGAGTTTGGCATTGCACATGGGTACAGGGTGAGCTTCAGACATGCCCTGCTCCATCCCCTGGCTGTATCCGTATTCCCAGCACCACATCCATGGCCAGGGCAGCCCTGGCTGCAGTCAGAGGTCTCTAAATGACAGAGGAATGACATTGACAGTAGAAAGTTCTTCTCTGGGAGCAGTCCCAGACTGAAGGACTCCAGGAATGGATCTGGAGCCCTTTGGTTGCAGTGGCATCATTTTCTTTTCCCAGCTCTGGTTGTTTCTTGGACACAGCTCAGAGGGGAATGGAGTGAGGTCCCGTGATCTGGCAGAGGAAACAGCCTCAAGTCGGGCCAGGGGTGGTTTAGGTTGGATATTAGGAAATGTTTCTTCACCCAGAGGGCTGTCCAGCCCTGGCACAGCTGCCCAGGGCACTGCTGGAGTCCTCATCCCTGGAGGGGTGTAAAAGCCACGTGGATGTGGCACTTGGGGACATGGGTTAGGGATGGCCTTGGCAGTGCTGGGGGAGCAGTGGGACTCCATGATCTCAGAGGGCTTTTCCAACCTGAAAGATTCTGTGATCCCATGATCACCCCCTGGCACAGTCCCCTTATGCCATGGGAATGTTTCCCCTCTTGCCATGGGCTCTGGTGCCACCTTGGCCCGTGCAGGAGGAGAAGCACATGGCCATTTCAGTCCTGGTGTCCTGTGCTCTGCCAAGAGGGAGAGTGACAGCCCTTGTTGGGTGGAGCTGGTTGAGGTGGGAGCAGCAACAGAGCAACCCCACCCAGGTCGCCTCTTCTGCTCCTCCCCACGTACCTCTTGGTGAGTCCCCATTCCCCCATCCCTCTTCTCCAGGATGAACCAAAGTCTTTGCAGCCAGCCCGGGCCCAGACCCAGCGCCCTGCTAGAACTCCGTGGTGGTGACCTGGGTGACCTCCGAGCGCAGCTCGTCCCCTCCACGTCCCCGGCAGCCCCTCGGGGGGCTGCCCACTCCTAGTCATGCCGGCTTGGTGGGGGCTTCCGAAGGGGTGCAGGTGGACACCCTCTCCCTCGTGGTGTTCCTGGCGCGGGAGAAGCTGTTCTGGTCCACGCGGGCTCGGAAAGGGAGGCAGAACTCCCGAAAGCAGCGCTTGAAGTTTTCATCCAGGAAGGCGTAGAGGACGGGGTTGAGGCTGCTGTTGGTGTAGCCCAGGGCGATGCAGAAGTGCAGGCTGGCCACCACGTAGGGGTTCTTCTTGTCGATGTCCACCAGCGTCCAGACGATGACGAAGATGTGGATGGGGGTCCAGCAGATGATGAAGGCGGCCACCACCACCAGCACCATGCGCGTGATGCGCCGCAGGTTGCGGTCCTTCTCCTTGGAGCCGGACAGGAGGCGGACGCTCTTCAGGCGCAGGATCATCAGCCCGTAGCAGATGGTGATGACCAGGATGGGGACCAGGAAGGCGAAGATGAAGACGCAGATCTTGGTGACGGTGTCCCAGTAGATGGGAGGGTCGGGGAACTGGAGGGTGCACAGCACCATCCCGTCTGCAGGAGAGAGGAGGATTAAAGGGGGAGGTGGGGGGGAGCCTGCTGTGGGCACTCTGCCTTCTGGGGGCATGTCCATGCTGGTTGAAACCCCAAGGAGGTGCGTTCCCACCTGCCAGCTCTTGGCAGAGGTTACCCACGGGATGCTGAGGGGATGCAGAGGGTGCAGTGACCAGGGACTTGCTCCCTGCAGAGCCTCCTGGGCCATCCCACGCTGCCTCCTCCCAATCCCTGGGGTGGACACATCCCCATGTCACCTTCTACTAAGACCCATCCACTTCCTCAGGATGCCCAGAGCTTTCCCAGCAGCCAAGGGCTGGTGTCCCCACATAGGAGCTGTGGATCTCAGTGTGGGTCAGCTGGGCACTCTGCAGCACTACTGGGGGTGTTCTTAGGGACCTGTTTTCAGATATTCACAGAATATTCCGAGTTGGAAGGGATGCACAAAGATCAGCAAGCCCAACTCTGAAGTGAATGGCCAGGGTGGGGATTGAACCCACCACCTTGGCATTATTAACACCATGCTCTAACCAGTTTTCACCCCAGGAGCTGGGGACAGGCACTGGTTGGACTGGAGATGGGGAAGGGTGTGGTGTCCCAGCCTTGAGGGGAAAGGAGAACAATTTCTGGGACAGTTTCCAAGATGGAAACATAACACCACGACACTCTTTCCACCACAGGGCACATTCATGGTCCCACGGAGGGGTGGCCACCACCCCACCACAAACCTGCTACAGGTGTCCAGTTGGCTGGGTCACCCCTGGGGCACACAGAGGGGACAGGAGGTGACCTGTCCCCAAGAAGCCACTTGCCTTTTGACTTGGTGACCGCCATGACCATGATGGGAACCCCGATGAGGGAGGAGAGCACCCAGATGCAGACATTGATGATCTTGGCCTTGGCTGGTGTACGGAAGTCCAGAGCCTTGACCGGGTGGCACACGGCGATGTAGCGGTCCACGCTCATCATGGTGAGGGTGAAGATGCTGGTGAACATGTTGTAGTAGTCAATGGAGAGCACCACCTTGCAGAGCAGCTCCCCGAAGGGCCAGGTCTCCATGAGGTACTTGGCGCTCTGGAAGGGCAGCGTGCTGGTGGCCAGAGCGTCAGCCAGAGCCAGGTTGAAGATGTAGATGTTGGTGGCTGTCTTCATCTTGGTGTACCTGGGGAGGGGACAGGTCACAGATGGGTTAGGGCGCTGAAGGGGACGACAAGAAACGTGGAGAGAGACTATTTACAAGGGATGGAGTGACAGGACAAGAGGGAATGGCTCCCCACTGAGAGAGGGCAGGGTTAAATGGGATATTGGGAAGAAATTCCTCCCTTTGGGAGTGGTGAGGGGCTGCAATGGATTTCCCAGAGAAGCTGTGGCTGCCCCATACCTGGAAGGCCAGTTTGGACAGGGCTTGGAGCAACCTGGGCTGGTGGAAGATGTGTCTGCCCATGGCAGGGGGTGGAACTGGAAGACATTTAAGGTCCCTTCACATCCAAACCATTCCATGGTCCTATGATTCTATGCTTGTGTTCATGTGTGGATTTAGTGCATGTTGAAGTCACAAAATCAGAGAACCCCAGAATGGTTTGGGCTGGGAGGCACCTTAAAGCTCATCCAGTTCCACTCCCCAGCCATGGACAGGGGGCCACCCACAAAATCCTGGTACCTGAGCAGGGGGTGACACTCCCAGTGCTGAGCTGGGACCTGCAGAACCCATCCCATGTCCAGGGAGGTGACACTCATCCCATGCCTGCCTTTATTCAAAGGAGTAAAGAACTTCCCAGAGAAGTCAATTCTCCCATGAGTTTGATTTACTCTATTTCCCTGAATCAGTTGCAGGATGTCCTTTATCCCCCCCCCGCCCCCCCCACCCCCCCCCCC
>JAWWEE010000058.1:6201851-6233606 GCA_035221455.1 Xenops minutus
GGGCTCAGTGGGATGCAGGGCTCAAAGGGAGGAGGGCTCACTGGGATGCAGGGATCAGAGGGATGAGGGCTCAGAGGGATGGGGGCTCAAAGGGATGCAGGGCTCAGAGGGATGAGGGCTCAGAGGGATGGGGGCTCAAAGGGATGCAGGGCTCAGAGGGATGAGGGCTCAGAGGGATGCAGGGCTCAGAGGGATGCAGGCTCAAAGGGATGCAGGGCTCAAAGGGATGAGGGCTCAGAGGGATGCAGGGCTCAAAGGAATGAGGGCTCAGAGGGATGCAGGGCTCAGAGGGATGCAGGGAGACACGCAGAGTGTCACAATCTCACTGTCAGCAGCATGACACGCACGTCCCTAGCACAATTAGTGCCCTCACCCTGAGCTACAAGCGGGAGCTGCAGCGGGTCCCTCTCGGGAGCTGCCCCATCGCCCCTTTCCCCACATCCCCAGTGCTGTGACGGGGGCAGTTTGCTCGCTAATTACACGCCGTGCCCGGGCAGGCTGCTTTGCACTGTGCTATTAATTAGCATTTGCTTCCCTGACGGTGTCTGACCCTGCCAGGGTCGGGAATAAATTGGCTGCTGTGGGGACTGGGTTTGCTGCGCTGGCGGCTCAGCTCCTGGGGAAAGGCTCCCTTACAGGACGGGCTATTTATATTCTCATTTTGGAGAGACAAGGAGGCTCGTTGGGAGGATGTGGCTCCCCGTGCCTGTGCAGGGAACTCAGAGAAAAAGAGGAGAGCAGAGAGAATTAGGATTGTGCAGCCTGGAAAGGAGGCTTCGGGGTGACCTAATTGTGCCCTTCCTGTACCTGAAGGGAGCTGACAGGAGGGATGGAGAGGAACTAATCACAAGGGTCTGGAGGGACAGGACAAGGGGAAGGGCTTCCCACTATCAGAGGGCAGGGATGGATGGGATATTGGGAAGGAATTGTTGGCTGTGAGGGTGGGCAGGCCCTGGCACAGGGTGGGCAGAGAAGCTGTGGCTGCCCATCCCTGGAAGTGTCCAAGGCCAGGTTGGAGCACCCTGGGCTGGTGGAAGGTGTCCCTGCCCATGGCAGGGGGTGCAACTGGGTGGGCTTTAGGTTTCTTCACACCCAAACCAGTCCATGGTTCCATGAAAGGAGGCACAGACAGGGCTGGGGGGAAGCAGAGCCTGGAATGAGCCCATCCTGCCCTCCTGGGCCATTTTCCCTCAATAAAATTACTGACCAGGGGCTGGGAGACACCGCAAAGTAGGTGGAAAATACTCTGGGGACCTCACAAGCAAGCCAGGGCTAGAAAATGTGCCAAGATCATTTTCCTTCTGCAGCACAAACCCTGCCTGGTCCGTGCAGAGGATTCGGGGGGTGGTGATGAGCCCACTGAGCCCCTCAGCCCCCTCCTCTTTTCCACCACTAGGGGTGCTCTATCTGCACTAAACCTGGTGTAAACCACGTTAATCTGGAGAGCAAACCCCCCCCTCTGCTCAGCAGCTCCGTCCTCCAGCCGCCCAGCACTTCATTATATCACTCAAGATTAATCTGCAGCTCCTAATTGCCGAGTGCCCGAGAGCTCCTGGCAGGGAGAAAAATAAGTGTCAGGCAAAAAAGCCAATGTACTGTTTTTTTTTTTCCCCTCTGTAATATTTAGGTCGACTTACTGCTGTGGGAAGCACAGGGATGGGAATCTGTGTGGTTTGGGGGAGCAGGGGGGAGTTTTAGAGCGTTTTTTGAAGGGTTTTTCGCCAGCATCACCTCCATCCTGGCTGTGAGAGGGAAGAGTGTGCATGATTCCAGCTGAAAGTGGGGAAAAAATTAATTTTCGGGGGGGATTTTTGCTTTCAATGGGAAATCTTTGCTCAGTTCTCTGCCTGTTCAGCTAAAGGAGGGTGGAAAAAAAGGTCTGTGCCAAGCGCTGTGATTTTAGGAAGGCTGAGATCAAAGTGCTCTGCAGACTCAGCAAACCTCTCTAGCCAGGAAACAAAAGGGCACAGAGTTTTTCTTTAGGAAAAGTATATTCTGTAATTTTCCATGCAACACCTTTCACTCCAGAAGCAAAAGTTTGGGTACAGTTTGGGGTCTTCTGATGCTTTTAATCATCACAGAGCCTGAGCTGCAGAATCACAGCCCTACACCTCGATGAATCACTTCCCTCCAATGGATTGCAAACGTTGCAGGTGAAAACTGATTCTCCCCCTTTCTTTTTCAGGAAAAACACCCCAAACCAAACAACCAGTCAGGCCAAATCCGTGGCTTTTCTCCAAGTATTTTGGCTTGGATGAACGTCCAGGCTGGATGGTGGGGCTGGCTTGGGCAAATCACTAATTTCAGAGCTGCTCCAAAGCAGCTGATTCACTCCCATCAAGGCAGAACAATGAGGAAGAAAGGAATTTATTCCGTTTGCATCCCAGCGTGGAGCCGGAGCCAGCACTGAAAGGCTCAATAATTCCCCCCCTATTTTAGTGCTGTTTGGGTGTTATTCACTGCTTGGAGCGTCCTGCCTGGCTCCTCCAGGTGTTCAGGGACCATCACACCTCCACATCCTTTGACAGATATGGGATCCATCCCCACGGGATCCACCCCCAAATCCCTGCACACCCCTCCTTCCTCTGCTTCCGAAGCGGAGGCAGCTCAGGAAAACCAGAGTTTGGGGGTTTAATTAAAACAAAAAGCTGAATAAAAAGCCGAGGGCTTGAGAAGCTCCGGCTGAGCCACGACTCAAAGTGAATGCACCACCCTTGGTTTCCTTAAAATATTTAGGGTCTGAATAGCTCTTGTTTTCACTTAGCATCAAGTCCTAGGCTGGCATGGGGTCTGCTCAGCTTTGGGGGTGCTGACCACCCCTTTGGGGTTTGGGGAATAACTATTGGAGTCCCTGCATTAGAGGACACGTAGGGAACCTTTCCCATCTCACCACGGCACGGGGAGTTTTCCACGCTCTCCCCACCCCACTCAGCACCCTCAGCATCAATCCTGCCCTCCCCAAACCACCCCCCAGTGCTGTTTTCCTGCTTTTTAAAGGGCATCATCCGTATTCCTGAGCAGGACTGGCCCCTTGCCCTGTGCCCACCCTGGCGAGCATCGCTCCAGGGACCGGCAGGAGCAGCCCCGGGGCGGGGATGGGAGGGATGGGAGGGATGGGAGCGAGGGGATGGATCCGAGCCAGAGGTTTTCCCTGGGGGATCCCAATCCTGTGTGCTGACAGCGGCACAACCCGTGGCTGTCAGCACAGAAACATTGCATGCGGGCTGGAGGTCTGGGGAGGCAGCGAGAGCCACTGCCTGAGGCATCATTCCCTGTGGATTGGAAGGAAACATGGGAATGGGCAGGGAGAGACTGCTTTGGTGCATTTGTCCTGGAATGGTTTGGGTTGGAAGGGACCTTAAAGATCATGTCGTTCCACCTCACCCCTGTCATAGGCAGGGACCATTTCCACCAGCCCAGGTGGCTCCAAGCCCTGTCCAACCTGGCCTTGAGCACTTCCAGGGATGGGGCAGCCACAGCTTCTCTGCCAGGGCTTCCCCACCCTCACAGGGAAGGATTTATCCCCATCTAATCCAAACTCACCCTCTATCGGAGCGAAGCCATTCCCCCCATGCCCAGGGTTTTTACCCCACACAGAGGGGTAAAGGCTCCAAGACTGCTTGAATTCAGTCCAGTTCAGACACAAACCACCACCAGCCACTCCATTCCCTTTCCAAGAAGCCCAGGTTCTTGGGAAGCCCAAGGTTCCCCCCAGGATCAGCCCTTCCAGGGGTACCCAGGACCCACCAGCTTCTGCTCCATCCCTGTGGACAAGGACCTGTCACTGTGCTTTGGGGACTGGTGACCGGGGCCAGGGGGGTTACAGAAGCAGAAAGCGAGAAGATGGGGAAATGGGGTTGCCAAGGAAACCACTGAGCAGCAAAGTGCTGATTTTTTTGTCAAGGCTAGAAAAATGCGGGGGAGAAGGGCAGCGGCGAAGCCCCCACACTGCGGGTGAGCCGGGGGGCTGGAGCACGGCAGGGGTGACCCCTGGGCAAGCAGGGATTGCAGAGCAAAAGGTGGCTGTGTGGGTGGCCATGTGTGGGACTGAGTGTCCCTGGGGTGGCTCAGGGCAGGCCATGGGGAAGGGATGGCACCAGTGGTGGCTGTCCCCTCCTGGGGGACCTGGCTGGGGTGGGACACACTGGGGGGTTGTTTAAAGTGTTTATAGGTTGGAGGTTGAACATAAAACCTCCATCAGATGAAGGATTGAGCGTCTCATTTGAGTCACCATCCCTGGAGGGATTTAAAAGACGTGTGGATGGGACACTTGGGGACATGGTTAGGGTTGGGCTTGGCAGTGCTGGGGGAATGGCTGGACTCGATGGCCCAGGAGGACTTTTCCAGCCAAAATGATGTTGTGATTCATTCTGGGACAGGCTTCTACTGAAGCTTTGGAGCATCCAAACCTGGAGCCTCAGGTGGGGCAAATCAACCCCTGGCAGGGACTGGAGGAGCCTCTCCATCATTGCATGGTCACGACCAGCCCCAGGTGGGGCCGGGGCTGTGACAGAGCCCTGAGCTCCTGAGGGCTCTTGTCTGAGCCTCCTGCCTGCAGGGCTCTGCAGAAGGAGGGGGGAACCAGCATTAGCTGCTGCAGCCATGGCTACACCTCTGCAGCACTGATGAGAAATGAGAACTGAAGTGCCCGATTCCCCAAAATTCAAGAGAGCTCCCAGCTGAGTGCTGGCAGGACAGGCAGCTGCCTGGGATCTTCCCTGCTCCTCTTCCTCCCCACGCTGGGGGATGTGGAGGGGAGGAGGGGACAGTGACCTGTGTGGAGAGAGGGCAAATCCCTGGAGACAAGGCACCCATGGGGCTGAGGGTTGGGGAGGGACAGCAGGATCTCCTGGGGGGCTCACTCATGCTGGTTTAAGGGCTGGAAATTTGGGAATTGGGTGTTTTGTAACACACACACGTGTTTGTGCCCTCCCCCTGGAGCAGGTCAGAGCCTCAGTGCTGAGAGCTGTCCCCGAGAGCCACCCAGAGTTTCAACCTCTGGAAACAGCTGGATGCCAGAGAGCCCCTCACTGTCCCCTGTCCCACCTGCTGTGCCACAGGGGGACACATCCTGCATCCCCCCAGGGGCCAGAGCATCCCTCAGGACCAAGAGGTCCTCCAGCTTCAGGCAGGTGGGAAAGCCCTCCCTGGGAGTGGGGACATCCTTGCATGGATGGCAATGTCCAGCTCTCCAGTTCGCTTTCCCTGCTCCCTTTCCTCCTCTGGGATTTGCCAGGAGACCTGGGGAAGGGAGCACAGGGTGACATTTCCCCTGGGGACACCCCCACAGCTGGACAGAAGGACACAAAGGGATACCAGGAGCTCTCTCCCAGCGTGTTTGGGGCCAGGCTCCCTCTGGTGATGCTCAAGTGCCTTTATTGGTCTTGGACTTCAAAAAAAAACATGTCCAAATCCCCTCATTTCAGCTTTGTCCCACCCAAACATGCCCTGTGGCACCCTGGGGACAGCTGGGAGCCCCAGAGCTGCCCCTCCCGAGCTCCTCTCCCAGCTCAAGGTCACCCTGATCTTTTATTCATCACCCCACGACCCACTGCATTCCTTAATTGCAGCCACACGCGCTCTGCAAGCGTAAATAATTGCCTCGGAGGCTCATTAATGACTTTGGCGTGCTAACGAGCACCACAGCCCAGACAGCTCTCTCAGGGGGCTCAGGGGTGGCCTGGACCCCCAAACACGGAGGGTTTAGCACCCAAATCTACCTGCAAATGGCCTTGGGCTCAGCCTGAGGAAGAATTCACACCTCAGCCCAAGATTAAAAAATTAATGATGGGTTAATTAACAGCTCCACGCTCCTCTTGCATTCCCACATATCAGCTGACACAGGCTGGCTTGGGAGCAGCACCATCCTCCTCCCCAGTGCGTGGTCACCTGTGGTCACTGTGACCTTCCTGTGTCCCCATCACATCTCACTGCCACTGGAAGAGGCTGGTGGTGACAAGGGACAGGCTCGATGCCACGAGGCTCCGTCCCAAATTTCCTGTAGCCAAAGGGACGTGTCTCAGTTGGTTTCCAATGTCTTTTCCCTGGAAAACCCTCCTGGCTGTCAGTGGAGGTTCTGCCCTGCCATGGGACAGCCCACAGCATCCAGACCCAGCCAGGGAGCTGCTCCAGCCTTAATTAAAGAGTTTTAATCATCAGGCAGGTGTTGGATGAGTATCAAACCATGGTTACATGCTAAGCTGTGGCTGGTGGATGCAAGATGTGTGCTGGAGTTGGGTGGAGGCTCTCAGAGGACCACAAGACTCAAGCTGGAGCATCCAAGACTCCCTCACAAAACAGTCTGTGCCACAGAGACAGTTCACACCTTTATTGTTCTGGCTGGAGGGTTCTTCCTCACTCCTCTCCCCACCATCCCTTCTTCTTTCCTGGGATACAATGCCCTCAAGCCAGGATGGATAGTCCATGTATTTCAGAACAGAGGGATACAGCTCCCCAACAGCATCCAGACACCCTGCAACCACCCTGTCCCCTCTGTGTCCCCCCTCTGCATCTTTAGGTGAGGAAGAAGGTGTTTGTGTTAAAACCTGGCCCTTTCCCACCCCCAGCTCATGGGATTACATTCCTCCTGCCCACAAATCATCTAAGCCCAGGTTTCCCACAGGGAAGGGCATCCTGCCCAGGACATTCCAGTCTCCCTTTCCAGGGATGAGTCTATTCCCAGTGGGATCCCAGCTCAACCCAAGCAAAGGGCAGGTATTTACAGGGAAGAACCACTGAATTCACTGGGACCTTCTCGAGTAAAACCAACTTTGCTGGAGCCTGGCTGCCTGGGATGTCTGAGGGAGCCCAGTGCAAGGAATCAGGGAGCCAGGGTGTAGGTGCCACCCTGTCCCCCTCCTCCCCACACGTGGTGGCCATCACAGCATCTCATCTCACACCGCGGTCCCTCCAGCCCCATCAACGGCACCGTCAGCAGAACTGCAGGAGAAGCAGAGCCCAGGGCGGGCAGTGAGCCCTCACCCAGCCACCCCCAGCACCATTTTGGGGGGCTCTGCCACCCCCCAGGGCTAGGAAGGGGTTGGGGGCCCCCCCCCAGCTGGGCACAGACCTTCCAGCGGTTCCCACACTCGTTGCACAGCACGAATGTCGTCATGGGCTCATCGGCACTGCGCGTCTGCACCTGGGGGGGAGCAGGGAACTGGGTCAGCACTGGGCCAGGAGAGACCCCTCTGGTGGGGGTGGAGTCAGGAGAGACCCTCTGGTGTCCCCCCAGGGGCCAGGGCTGACCTGGTTGTAGGTGCAGTTCTTCTTCTTGCACTTGCCGCACTGGAAGAGGTCGGTGACGGTGCCGCCCGTCTTGGCCATCTGGTGCTCCCGGATGGCTTCCTGGGTCATGGCATTCCGCAGCTGCTTCAGCTCGTCACTGGCCATCTCCTGCCACCAGCACCAGCCCCCGTGGTCAGGGTGGCCAGGGCTCTGCTCACAGCCAAGTGCCGTGGTCCAGCACCCTCCCCATCCTCTCCCAGAGCAGGATTCACCCTGCTCTCTGTGCTGGCTGGAGGGCTCAGACCCATCCAGATGGAAAAATCACCCATCCTCCAACCCAAAACTGCTGCCTGCAGGGATCTGGCTCCCTGCAGGAGACTGGGATTCCCAGGAGCCTGAGTTGTGGATGCCAGTTCAGGAGGAGGAAAAGGAATTCTTCCAGCCTGACTCCTGCCCATGTGACAGCCCTGTGATGGGCTGGGGGGCTGCAGGGCTCTGAGGGACAGAGCTCCCACCTTCTCTCCATGCCCCCCAACAGGGGGATGGGATGGAGAGATGCTGGACAAGCTCATTGTGGGCACCACCAAGCCAAGACCCAGCCCTTGGGCACTGTGGAGGAAGGAGGGGTGTGATCCACGAGCCAGCCCCGAGCCCCCTGCCCCGTGCCCACCTCGGCAGTCATGCGGGCAATGAGGCTGGGCTCGATGGCCCCACACAGCACGTTCCTCCTCAGCCCGGGGTTCTTGGGGTCCTTCAGGTTGCTGATCCTGCTCCGCACCCGGTTGCGATACTTCATGTCCGTGCTCTTCAGCTCCTGGAAGATATGTGGGCTCTGTCAAGGAATCCAGGGGGTTGCTGATTGTCACCGGGGTCAGTGCCCACGTGGGGGGCTTGTCTCAATGGGGCTTTGCTCCCTGAGGGACCACGTGTGGGAGGTGTCCCCATCGTCGTGTTCAGGAGGATGAAGCACAGCTTGAGGTGCAGGGAGGAAAACAGCCCTGAAGTTGCCTTGGAATGTCAGGCACCAAGGCCAGGCTGCAGGGCTCAGGGACTGCCACCAAGCCCTGTGCTGTGACAAATTCAGGGGGCAGAGGACTCAGCCTGTTCCCTCCTCCCTGGAGGGAACACCTGATGTTCCCACCTGATGCCTGGATGTGGGCAGATGGGCTGAGCTGGCAGCTTTGGGCACAGAGTTTGGGATGTGTCAAAAATCAAACCCTACCCAGGAGGGGGAACCACCTTGGGGTCAATCCTGGTCTGGAGAGGCTGCCAGGACACTGCCAAGCCTTGAACTGGGAGTGGGTGGACGGAGCTCCATTCCTGCCAGCCTGGTCACTGCAATGGACTGGGGCTGGCAGGACACACAGACACCCACAGCAGGCTCAAGGAAAAGGCCTTGGCTGGATTTGGGGTTGTCTCCCCAGGGATTAAGGCAGGTCCCTGAGCAGAGCAGTTTCAGGGGGACACACAGACCCACGGACTAAGGTAGGGGATGCTCAGCATCAACATCAGCATCAACATCAGCCTCAGCATCCTCTAACCGTGGTCTGGGCTCCCTCTGCAGGCACAGCAGAGCCTGTCACACTCTGTCCTTGTCCCTGACACCACGTGTGCCCCCTCCAGCAGACGGTGCCCGGGGACCCCCACCCTCCCCAAAGGATATGGTCTTCGATCTCCGATGCCATCTTCTCACAGTTCACACCGAACTCCTTATAGTCATCTAAAGGACAGAGAGGTCAAGGGGTGAAACCATCCAGGTCTCACTGTACCCCCCAAAAAAGTCTCATCTCTCCCTCTGTACTTATCCCAGACACCTCATCTCCAAAATACCTATTTTTACCCACCTTGAACTCTATAAAGACCCATCCCATCATCCCATTCCAGGGACCCTACCAACCTCCTTTTCTTTCCTTTTGGGGCTGAATGCTCCTATTAGGGCTGTCCCATAGGAGAAACAGCCTGTGTTGGGGTCTAACCCCCCAGACCCTCTCACCATCCATTCGGAGTGCAGCCGTCAGCATCTCGATGCACTTGTCCCGCACAGAATCCCCTGTGAGGTAACAGGGAGCCAGGAAACAGGGGCTGGGAGAGAAGGAGGGGCTGGTGGGGGTTCGTGGAGTCTCTGGTTTGGCCTTGCTGCTGTTGGCTCTGTGGGGGGACACAAGGGGGACAGGTAGGTGAGGTCCTGGCACAGCCCCAGGGACCTGCATCCCGTGGCAGTGGGATGGGTCTGTCCTACCTTTCCTCCTTGCTGTCACTGGAGTTTCTCCGGGAGCCCGTGGGAGCTGGAGAGGGGCTGGAGCCCACAGAGGTTCTCCTGGGGGTGGCACAGGAGGGGACAGCGGGGTGACACCAGACACGGGGCAGGCAGGACAGGGGGCAGGGAATGGTGGCAGGACCTCGGGCACCAGCACATCAGTAAGAGATGTGCTGAGAAGCCAAGAGGAATCTCCCAAGGGGAGGATTTGCTCTTCCCAGGGAATGTCCCAGTGCCCGTGGCAGGATCAGGGCTCCCAGCCATCTCTGCCCACCCCAGATGGGGCTCCCATGGTCAGGGCACCCCCAAAGGAGACCCCCAAAGCAACCCCAGGCTGCCTGAGAATGTCCCTTCTTACCTCTCCCCTGAGAGCCTCTTCTGTGGGGAGGAGACAGCTGAGGTGCTGGAGGACCTGGAGTCAGTAGAATCTCTCCTGGCAGGATGAGCCCCAGGTCAGAGGGTGGTGATAGGGACCAGAGGTGGGCTCAGACCCCCAGCCACAGCCCTCTGAGGGGCTGGGGTCCAGCCCCTCCCATCCCCACCCAGCCCAGCACTCACCTCTCTTTCTTGCCATCCAGAGGTGACTTCTTGGAGGATGCAACGGGGCTCCGGCCGTCACTGAAGCCCAAAGGAAGGGAGAGATGCTCTCAGCAAGCCCGGCCCCAGCATCCCCCAGCGTCCTGTGAGCCAGATCCTGCCCATCTGCACACCCCAGCCCTAGCTGGGTCATCCAGTAGCCCCATCACCTCCCAAGCTGCCAGTAAAGCCTCCCCCCGGGCTGGCAGTGCCCAGCAGACCCCAGCATGAGGGTCAGGGCATCCTTCAGCAGGTACCTCTCAAGGTTGGAGTCAGCAGAGTGGCCCTGGGTGGTGGCAGCATGAGAGCTGGATTTGCTGGGCTTTCTGGGGACAGGGAGAGCGAGACAGGGTCAGATGGGCACTGCCCAAACGGCCCTCATCCAAGGAATAATTAGCTTGAGAGAAAGGAAAACAAAAAAAATCCCATTTATCCATCCTCCAGAAGCCACCCTGGTGCTGCTCCCACTGCCCTTTGGTCTCCAGATGGGCCGCCATTCATGGGCAGGCAGAGATGGATTAACTCTTAAGGACCAAGCAGAGGGTGGTCTCATATCAGCCCCTGGTGTCCCCCAGCCATGGGCAGGAGCCCCCACCTCTCCTTGTGCTTCTCCTTGTTCTTCTCAGCCGAGTTCTTGGGGTGCTTCACCCCATCATTGGGGCAGCTGGAGACATCCAGCCCCTTCTTCTTCTCCTTGTCCCCATCAGCGTCCTTCTCCTTCTTTGGGGTGGTGGACTCTGGGGGAAGGATTTGGGTGTCACAGCCCCAGCTCAAACCAGCACAGGGTACCTGGGCAGCTGCATCCTGGGGATCACTGGGGGGATGCTCAGCCCTTGGGGGGCACACACTGATTCACACTACTCCACCCTGGAGTGAAAACATGCCCTTGGAAAATCCAATCCATTGCCTAGAAGGGCTGGGTTACAGCTTATGGGAGCCTGCATGTCCCAGGTCAGGACTAACCCCAGTCCATCCTGCCTGGAAAGCCTCAGGGTTTGGGGTGTGGGATGGTCCAGGGAGGGTTGAAGCTTTGGGGGGTCCCATCCTCCCCTGGCATTGCTCACCCAGAAGCCGCTTCCAGTTCTTGATGAGGATTTTGGCCGAGGCCACCACCTCTTCATCAGAGCAGTGCTTCCTCACCGAGTTCACGGCCACCCCGATCCGTGTGGTCTGGGGACACACAGCAGGGACACGTCCTTAGGGATGTGCCAGCTGGCATGGGGGGGACAGGACCAGCCACCCCCACCCACACTCCCTCACCTGGAGCAGCTGGATGGTCATGGTGTAGCCGGTGAGGGATTTGAGCAGATCCAGCGCCCCTTCCTAGAGCAGGGAGAAGCCATGGGGGTCCTTGAGAAGCTGGAGATAAATGGAATGGGGGGCTGCATGTCCCCCCTTTCCTCTTGCCAGCACCAGGCAGCACCAGGGAGGGCACCCCAAAGGAACCCAAAGCAGCCCTGGGCTGCTCCCTGGGGACACCTGAGCTTCTGTGTCAACACACCCCACTAAAATCCCACACCCAAATCCTGCTGGACCATCCCAGCACCGGATCATGTCTCCAGCTGGGTAGCAGGAGCTTCCCCTAAAACTTGAGAAAACCCCTGTATAAGGAAAACCCCGGGCTGCTGGGAGCTGGGGATGACTGGGGGACCCTCCAGTGTCCCCACCCAGGCATGGGAGGGACACACACCCCTGGGATTTCATCCTGACCCCCTGCAGTGGCTGCTGGGCTGAAGATAGTGGGGCATGGAGTCCTCCTCCGTATTTTTAGAGCCCCAGCAGCAGACACCAGCTCCCAGGTATCCCTCACAAAGGGATCCAGCTCCGTGGACCCCCACCATGGGGTCTGGATGAGGCCCCCCAACCATGATGGGTGCAAGAATGTCCCCACTCTGTGGTCAGACCCTGTCCCTGTCCCATCCCAAAGTGCACCAGGAGGGCTGTGGAGCACCCCGGGGTAAATCCCGGTGGGTCACAGACCCTGCGTGGCTCCCACGGGATCTGTTCAGGTACCAAGCACTGGCATCCCAAAAAGCCACCAGATCCAGGGGGACGGCAGCACTGCCCCCCTCACCCAGGAGGCTGCACCTTGTCGGGGCAAAGGGCGGTGGAAAGAGTCAAATATTAACTCTGAGGGCCGGGTTCAGCACACGTAACCAGCTCCCCAGGGTCCCCGGAGGGATCCTCACCTGGCACAAGGGTGGCAGGGCTGGCTCCCCCTGGCACACCAAAACCACCCGGGGTCCAGGGCTCAGCCTCCTCCCCTTGCACACTCGTGGGGGCTGTGGTGGGGGTGCTGGGCTGGTGTGATGTCCCCCAGCCTGGAGTGTTCCCTGGCTGGGACCCAGCCCGTGGCACCAGCACCGATCGAGTGTTGGTGGCCGGGACAGTGGCCAAACACCTGTCGCCCACAGTCCTGCACAGCTGAGGGGTGCCCAGAGCTGCCACCCATGCACAGACCCCCCCTCCCACCCCAAATCCCAATGTCTGCGTGCAATGGGGTGCAGGAGAGGCTCAAACTCGAGACAAAATTAACCCCCCCTGGGTGCCAGCTCCGATGTCACACGGCGGGGCTGGGGTGGCACAGACAGCACCCCGGGGGTGCTGGTGGCACCTGTGGGTGCTCAGCACCCCCTAAACCCACCCAGCCCCTCCAGGGGGGGATCGGAGGGGGGTGAAGAACAAACCCCCTCCTTTCCCATCCACACTGCCACGTCCAAACACGCCACATAAATCACGCACGTGTGTAAACACGCATGTTTGCAAACACGCACGGGTGGCAATGCACACACACACACAGGAGCTCGGCCACCTTACCGTGCTCTTCCTGGCCACCATCTTATCCAATTTCTTGGCAATCCGGACCAGCTCCTCAGCGGGCCCCATGCCGGGGGCTGGTGGCTCGGAGAAGGACGGGGACAGCGGGCACTGCCGGGCACTGCCAGCATGGGGGTCCCGGGCAGCCGGCTGGGAGCGAGCAGAGAAGGGGGGGAAAGGGGGAAAAGGGAGGGGAAGGGAAAGCAGAAAGGAGGTGGGGCTGTCCCGGCCAGTTATAAACTCCTGCCAGGAAGGCGAAATAGCACGGGGGAGGGCTAAATATAGCCGGGAGCCACGATTGCAGGAGCCGGAGGAGGAGGCGCACGTCGGGGCGCTCCGGGACGCGCGCCTGCGGCGGCCCTGGGGGACACGGGGGACACGGGGGACAGGGATGGGGATTTGGCACAGGGATGGCTTAGCCAGGGAATGCCAAGGGGCACGAGTGGGATGGGGTGCGTGGAAGACTCCGCTCTTCCCAGAGTTGGGGCCCTGCGGCAGCAAGACCCTCGGGGTGGGGGGTCTTTATGCTGCTTATATTGGAATATTCAAGCACAGGTGGGATTCCAATATACTGGAACATTCCAATACGTTGTAAAACTCCGTATATTGGAAGAGTCCAATACTGAGAATATCCCGTCCCCTGGAAGTGTTCAAGGTCAGGTTGGACAGGGCTTGGAGCAACCCGGGCTGGTGGAAGGTGACCCTGCCCATGGGACAGGGTGGAACGAGGTGATCCTTAAGGTCCCTTCCAACACAAAGCATTCCATGATTATGTTCTTGCTGCAGTCTTTGAAGCCCAGCAAGGCCCTGCTGAGCCCCCAGTCCATGGTGTGCCAGCATGTGGTGGGAGACAGGAGCCCCCCAGGACTGGTTGGGCAGGCAGCAATGGGGGGCACGGCCATGGGACCACTGTCCCCCAGGCTGTTGGGATGGGTGGGTGACAACAACCTTGCCACCCTCACTTGTCCCTGGTCCCTCACCCACCAGGGCTGGCTGATGCCCAAACCCCAATCTGGTGCACCCACATACACACAGAGCCCCCTCCAAACACCCCCAAAGTCACATCCCCAGTGGGCACCAGCCAGTCATAGACCCCAGTGACCTTGAGGTCACATCACCAGCATCCCCAGGCTGGACAGGGCCAGGGCAGGGGCTGTGCCCCACACACACACACACAGGTCCTTACAAAAACAATGGTTTATTAGAAATCACAGACAGGAAACATTAAAAAAAGACTGTTTTTTGAGATGAAACGTTTGACACAGAAACGAGAAGGGGGAGAGGGTAAATTGGGAAGGATATGGAGGCAGGTGGGTCCCAAGAGACATTGGCACAAGGGGATGTTGGTCCCAGAAAAATAATACAAAATCCCCCTGGAGAGGCCCCCAGGGCTGGGGCGGTGATCCAGCACCCACCCCAGGTGAGGGACATGGGGCAGGGGCTCTGTGGTGCCACCCTCAAGCCCCCATCTCCTCCCCTCCCCCAAATCAGGGACTGGCATTTCACTGCCAGTTTGGGGGAAGCTTTGGAGCATCCCCACACCCACCAGCCCAGGCAGCTCCAAGTCTCGGGTGGAGACCCTCCAGCCCTCTCCTATTTCTTGCCCATCCCAAAGGCTTCACAGTTGGGGTACAGAAGGAGGCTGGGGGGGACAGGGCTGCCCCCCAGCCCTTCTCCCCCGAGGCAGAGGAGGGTGGGAATCACTGAGTGCAGCTCCTCCATGCCCAATTCCTTGCAGAGAGAGCAGAAAGGCCTGGGGAGGGGCAGAGCCCGTGGGAAGGACAGGAGAGCAGCAGGAGCAGGGGCTGGAACAGGAACCTCAGTCCATTCTCTGCCCCTCAGCTCCCCAACGCTGCCATCCATGGACGGATTTCCCAATGGGGGGGCTCTGAGTCCCCTTGGAGGGCAGTGGTCCCACACCAGGGTCCTGGGCACGTGTCCCTCGTGGTCTGGCTCTGCTGAGCCCCCAGCAGGGAGCTGCCTCTGGTCCTGGCCGAGGGGACAGTGACAAACAGGGTCCCTGCCTGGTCAGTCCTGCAGGAGGTGGACGAAGCTGGCGGGGAAGACGCCGGTGCGGGAGCCATCGCCCTCGATGAAGCCAACCTGGGGGTGCAGAGAGGGGAGTCAAGGGGGTGGGAGTCCTGTCTCAGGCAGGAGAGAAGCTTTGGGGCTGACATCCCAATTCCCAGGGGAATTTAGAGAGGCAAAGCCGTGGTGACACAGCAGGAGCCTTCCATGCACAGATGGGGCAGGGGTCCCCCCTCCATGCTCCCCTCCTTCAGAGGAGAACCCAGTGGGGGAAAAGGACCAGGACTGGGATCCCAGCACCTGTCCCATGGGGACACTCACCCAGCTCTGCTCGTCCTCCTCCCGTGTCACCACGATCACCTCCCCCTTGGAGAAGGTCAGCTCCCGGGCCTTGTCCCCCTTGCAGTCAGCCACTGCCTTCACCCTCTTCTGCCTCCCCTTGGCCTGAAAGGGGGTGGGAAGTGGGTGACAGACCCCCCCAAGGTCACTCCCAAGGGGGGTGCAGGGATGTGACACCCCCGACCCTTCCCTCTGCCACCCCAGGATAAGGGGAGCTGGGGTGCTTGGGGATACAGAGGGTGACACCCCCAGGGCATGGCACCTACCGGAGCAAATCTCCTGGGCATGGGCACGGGGGGCACCTTGCTGAGAGCGGGGTCCTCGGGGCCACCAGGGCTCTGGGGGGACACGGCCGACCCCGCTTTGCCCACCCCGCTGCCGATGCGCCGGTACGAGCGGGTGCTCTCTGAGCTGTGGGGGACAGCAGGGACAGTGTCACCCCCTCCCTCTGGTGCCTTCCCCCTCCCTGTCCTCCTCCCTGCCAGGTCTCGGTGGGGTCAGGGCTCCCCCAGGGCACCCAAGGGACCAGGGTCCCACCCACATCCCCCTGGATGTCGATGGAGAGGGACCCCAGCACCCAAACTCCCTCAAACCACACCACATTTTCCCAAAAGAGAGTAAAACTATATAATATTTTATATAATATACAAACATCATTATATATTATATAAATATATTATATAAATTTCTATATAACAATTTGCAGGGGGTCTTGGTGTCACCACCAAACAATCTGCATCACCTTTGCCAGGCACAACCCATCACTCCCCATGGCTGCTCTTACCCCATATCCTGCATCCCAGAGGCAACATCAACTCCTTTGGGGACTACAGGAGACGAGGACCCCTTTGCTCCACAGGGACAATTTAGGGTTGCCAAGGATTGAAAACCGACCCCCCAGCACCCACCCCCAGCCTGGAGGGTGGTCCCTACCCAAACTTGACGGGGGCTATGTCAGGGGCTGTGCTGCCCACAGGGGGCTGCCCGGGCGGGGGGCTCAGCTCTGGACCCCTCCGGGTGCTGCTGGTGTCGGTCTCAGAGCGGGTCTCCCAGTAGGCTGCCCGCCTGCTCTCGGTGGGGCTGCGGGTGCCAGGGGCTGGGGCTCCGGGGGTGCCATCCAGGGCGCCCGTGCTGCTGGCAGAGGGGAGGCTGCGCGCTGCTGGGCTCTCTGCTGCTCCAGAGAAATGGGGTTCTGATGCCTGCCGGGGCAGCTCGGGGCGCTCTGGGGACACACACACACAGCAGGGACAATAAATGGGTGTCCTGGTGAAAGCACAGCCCCACCGTGGGTGACCCCCACCCACCCTGACTCACCAGTGGGGCTGTGGCCGGGTTTGGGGCGGGAGCTGCCCCGCGTGGGGTTTTTGAGGGGCAGTGGTGGGGGGATCTCCTCGCTGTGGGCCCGGCGGGGCGTGGGGCGTGAGGGCACCAGGATGCTCTCGTAGGTCTTGTTGGTGATGTCCATGCCCCCCATGCAGCTCCAGCGGGTCTGGGGGCAGGCGGGCGGGGGGCTGGTGGCCAGTGGGGACGTGCCCTTGAAGGAGCGCTGGAGGGGGCTCACCTGGGGGCAGGCACGAGGGTTCGGGGGTGCCCCACTGCCACCAGCCCCAAAAAAGGGTCTGCACTCCCTCAGTGGGGATGGGGGATCCCTTTCACAGGATGTGGTGTCCCCTCCCACAGGTACCTTCTCCTCCAGCTCGTCCTCACTGTCGTAAGGGAACTCTGAGGGGGGTTCCCAGTCGTAGTCCACGTGGATCTGCAGGGACAGCTTCCCTGCCTGTGCCTGCTCCAGCTGCCAGAGGGATGGGGAAGGTCAGGGGGGTCTCAGGATGGGACAGGTCAGGGAGGTCCTCGTGGATGGGGGCAGGTCAGGGGGGTCTCAGGATGGGGAAGGTCAGGGGAGTCCTCAAGGATGGGGGCAAGTCAGGGGGGTCTCAGAATGGGGGCAGGTCAGGGGGGTCTCAGGATGGGGCAGGTCAGGGGGGGTCTCAGGATGGGGAAGGTCAGGGGGGTCCTCAGGATGGGGGCAGGTCAGGGGGGTCCTCAGCACAGAGAGGAGAGGCCCCTGTAGCCCTCCCCCTCCATGCCAGCCCTCCCCAGGTGCTTTGGTCCCTTCTCCCCATCCTGAGCATCTCCCCCATCCCCTCCATCCCACCTACCAGCTCTTCACACTCGCTGTGCTTCAGCCTCCTCGCCACGTCCAGAGCTGTCTCACCCGCTGCATTCACTGCCCAAGGGACAAAGGGGGACAAATCCAGATTACAGCATTTCCACTCCCACCAGAGACCCCCCAAGCCCCCCAGTCCCAGCCCCATACCCGTGGTGAAGGCAGCCTTGCCCTTCAGGAGCAGCTTGAGGCAGTTGGGCTGGTTGTAGAGCGCGCTGTAGTGCAGGGCTGTGTTCCCATCCTGTGTCACCCGGTCCAGCGTCCCCCTGCACAGGGCCACCAGCAGGAGAGTCAAGGCTTGAGAGCACACGGGCCTCCTGCACACTCCTCCCATGTGGGAGCAGGCAGGGAACACCAGGAACACTTGGGAACCCACCCATTTTGGATGATGAAGTCCACCAAGGGCAGGGAGGATCTGTCAGCGTGGCGCACGGCCATGTGCAGTGCCAGCTCACCCGGGTCCTGCCACGAGATGGGAGAAGGGAGATGAGCCTCAGGATGCTCATCTCCCTCCCAGGATGGAGGGGAAAGGAGAACTGGGCCCAAGGATGCTCATCTCCCTCTTGGATGGAGAGAAAAGGACAGCTGGATGCATCAAGCTCATCCTTTCCTCAGATGGAGAAAAAAGGAGAGCTGGACTTATGGTTGCTCATCTTCTCCACGGATGGAGAGGAGAGCTGGACCCATGAATGTTCATCTCCCATGAGATGGAGAGGAAAGGAGGTGGACCCAAGGATGCTCATCTCCCACAGGTTGAGGAAGAGAAGGAAGCTGGACCTGAGGATGCTCATCTTCCCAAGGACACATCTCCACCCACCCAAATCCTGGGAAAACCCCAAGCACGGGCACCCAGAGGGAGGAAACCCATCCATGCTCCCAGGGCTGGGGCTCACCTGGCCCTCGGGGCTGGCCAGGGGCTTGGCCAGGTCGTGCCCCTCGGCAAAGGCCTGGAGCAGGGCCAGGAGGTCACGGGCACGAATGGCTTCCCACAGGCGGTGGGGATCGTCCCGGCTGCTTTTCTGGACGTAGCGCCGCTCCATGTACTTGGCCACGATGTATTCCTTACGAGCAGCCCTGTGGGAAAGAGGGCTTGGGTGAGAATGGAGACCAGATCTCTCCAGTTCCCACCACAGCCAGGGGCACCCTGTGCTCCTGCCTCCTTCTGAAGCCTCAGGATCAAGGGGAAACCTCTAAAAAGGTGTGGTTCACCCACCAAAATTCAGGTGATGACACCAAGATTCTCCATTCTTACATCCCAGGGTGGTCTTAGAGCAGCATGGGAACAAGGACAGACCACACACTATGCATTCCTATTCCTCCTTCTCTTCCTCTTCTTCCTCCTCCTCCTCCCAGCCCACCCTGAGCCCCCATCCTGCACCCAACTCACATATCACTGCCAGCCGAGGGCTTGGGACAGTCCTGTGTGGGCAGTGTGGCCTCCATGATCTCATTGAACCGGGTGTTCCCGATGCTGACAGCCAGCTATGGAGAGAGAGGGATGGGGGAGATAAGCCCTCCTGGCCTTGCTCACCCTGCCCCAGCCAGATCCCATCCCAGAGGGAAGGAATCCACTGGATCCACCCAGGATCCTCCCAGAGCAGCATCTCCACCAGGGATGCTCTTCCGTGGCAGAGGAGCCTGTTTTATAAGGGAGCAGTTCCAACATCTCCCTTCTTAGGAAATGGGTTTGGAAAGCCCCTCCTTGCCCAGACCACCACGCTGGGAAAACTGGGGCAAGTTTGCAAACACTGGAGCAAACTGGGGACGGAGGAGGAGGAATTAACTCTGCATCCCAGAAAGTTTGGGAGCCACGGAGGGCGATTCCCAGTGGCCACGAGACCTCCAGGCTCAGGGAGCAGCTTACCAGCAGCTCAGAGGTGCTGAGGACATCCAGGGTGAGGGACTGGATGCGGGAATAATGCACACCCAGCTCCCGATGGATTCCGGAGCACTCGATGCACGTCAGGATGCCCAGGTTGGTGGAGAGCCACGTGGGGTCTGTGGTGGCAGCAGCACAGGGGGCTCAGCATCACACCCAGCCCCACGGGGTGCTGTGACCCCCGTGGGTACCTGACCCACACCCTGACGTACCTGGGGCCCCACAGTCACAACACTGTTTGTTCCCTGGCATGTTCTTCACCTCGCTGATGACCAGCCTGGTGAGTTCCTGGACGCTGCCGTCCACCCCGACGCCTGCTGCAGCCCCACTGCCCACATCCCCCTTGAAGGCATTGCTCAGGGCTTCGTCCTTGCTGTTCTGCAGCACTGAGACCCACCTGGGCAGCAGGGAAGAGGAGGAAGAGAAGGATGGGGAAGGCAGAGAAGGAGCTGACACCTCAAGGAGTGGGGATGGGCTGTGACACTTACACAATGCACTCCTGCTCGTCCTCTGCTTGGAAGTGATATGTCCTGTTGTCTGCAGGGATGGGGAGAGAGGGGAAAGGGGAGAAATTGTGGCTGGTCCATCCCTGGAAGTGTTCAAGGCCAGGTTGGAGCAACCTGGGCTAGTGGAAGGTGTCCCTGCCCATGGCAGGGAGTGAAACAAGATGGTCTTTAAGGTCCTTTCCAACCCAAACCATTCTGTGATTCTCTCATTCTATGATGTAGGGATGCCCAGGACAGCAAGAACCAGATGAAACCACTCCAAAGGAGCTGCTTAAACATTAAATCACTGCACACCATTCTCCCATCACCTAAGCCCTGTCACAACCTCTTTTTATCCAAGTTTTCTGGATCTCCTTGGAGAGCTTACTCCTTCCTCCATAAAGACAGCCAGGGAGGCACCCAGAGCTGGGTTTTAAGGGTTTAAAGAGTATGCCCAGGTGTTTCAGAGGGAAAACCCATGGCAAAAAGGGAGAACTCCCACTACAGCCTCCACCTCTGGGTCCAACACCCCACCCCAGCCACACACCCCACCTCGGGCACTCACGTGTCACCAGGTCGAAGCATTTCTTCTCCTCGGCATGGGGCCTCACCTGGCAGGTGAGCAGGTTCAGCTTGACAGGGGGACGGTTTATCTGCAGGGGGAGAGGATGGAGGTGGGTTCAAGGACCAGAAAGGGGTGGGATGGGCATCACCAAGGCTTGGGCATCACCATTTCTGACAGCAACTGTGGTGGGACAACCACCACCACAGATGGCTCCTCTTGGGATAACCAGGCGAGTCGGACCCTGTCTGACCCTCTGCAGGACAACAGGGACCCTCTGCAGGACAACAGGGACCCTCTGCAGGAGAACTGTCCCTGACCCACGCCCTCTATCCCTGCTGCAGTTTCCAGCCTCCAACGCCAGGGGGAAGCACCTCCTTCCCAAACCACCCTGGCCCCTTTGGGCTTGTCTGGACCCTCATCGCCCAACTCGCTGCCCCAACCAAACCCACCTTCCCCTCCCATGGACCCCTGTCAGACACAGGGGATGCCCCTCCTTAGCCTTTCCAGTCCCATCTTGTGTTAAATTTTAAGCCAGGCAGATTTGAGACCAGTTTGGGCGAAACTAAACCTGGAATCCAACAGACTCCGAGGCTCAAAGGGTGCCCAAAGAAGGGTGAGGGCTGCAGCCCCCCCTGCTCCTCACCGTGCTGTGGGAGATGGTCAGGCAGCCGTATTTCACACCACACTTCCTCTTCTGCCACACCTTGCGGATCCTGAGCAGGAGGAAGAGGAAGAGTGAGGATTGCACAGCCCTCATCGCCCACATCCACATCCCAAACTTCCCAGGGCAGCCCTCGGGGTGGTCATGTGGGGCTGTGGGGCTCCCTGTAACTCACATAGCACGAAACAACCTGCTGAGCCATGGGCTGTGAGACCCCAGCTCTGGGGCCTCCCGTGAGCATCAAAAATACTGGGATGGAACTGGGAGCTCTCTGGGACAACACTCATCCTCACCCATCACTCTTCTTGTACAGGAATCCTGATTTCTCTGTCCCGTACTGCTTGTTCCCTTGGTGCTGGTGGATGCTGTAGCCACTGCCAGAGTTCTTCCTGCTCAGGTTTTCCTGGGTAAAGGCAGTTAAAAAGCAAAGTGAGAGATGCAGGGGTGGCTGCTCCAGGTGACCTCATCCTTATGTGTGTGCAGTGTCCAGCAGGATGCCAGAGACCCCCATGCCCTCCAAGCATCTCAACACCTCCCAGGCCTCCTGCTCTGCTCCCACGGATGTCTCCTTTGGTCCCCAGGTTCTCCCCATGCCCAGCACCCTCCCCACACTCCTTCCCAGCCCTCCCCTGCCCATCCAGAGGGTCTCACCTCCTTGTTTTCCAGCTGCAGGATGCTGCGGAGGGAATCGCGGGTCTGCGTGAGCTGCTTCACCTCCTCCTCCTGTGCCTGGTGGAGCTGGAAAGGGAGGAGCTGCTCTCACTGCTGTGCTGAGCAGGGGCATTCCCAGGGGCTGGCATGGGGACAGGGGGGTGGCAGCCCAGGGGACACGGCTGGGTGGATGGCAGCGTGGGGGACTCACCGCGTGGAGGGACACGGCCAGCTTCTCAATGAAGGGGTAGAGGTTCTGGGCAGCCTTCCAGCCGTCTTGGAAGAAACTGGGTGTTTGTTGAGGGTGATTAAGATGCAGACGGGGAGGATGGAGGGAAAAAAGAGGGTTTCTTTTAGAGGAAATGTGGCAGGAGATCACGGCAACCCCCTCGCTGGGAAGCTGCTCTTGCTTTGTGGTTCCCTGGCTAGCAGGAGCTGGAGAGAGCCAGCCCATGGGGTCTGGAGCCCCCAAATATCCGGAGTGTTTGGGAGGCAGGACTGGCCTTTTGCTCAATCCCAGCTCATCTCACTGCCAAAGGCCACATCCTGGGGGTCTCTGGGTCACAGCCCCAGTCAAGGGCACACCTTTATTCAGCAGGACTGTCCCTCCCTGCCTCAGTTTCCCCACTTGAGAGCTGGAGGAGATGATGACACCCACTCCAGCCTCATGGAGCAATGGGAAAGGCAAGGGGATGTTAATCCTTGCTCCAAAGCCCCTCATTATGAGCCCCACAGCTGATGCTGGAGCAGCTCAGCTGAACTCATCCCTGGAAACCTGTCCAGAAACCAAATCACTGGATCTATCCCGAGCCAACCCCCTTCCCCCAGCCCCACAGACACGTTTACAACTTCTCAAGCCAACATTTCAACCTTGCAGATACAACCAGAGAGTGATGGGCTGTGCCCAGCACTTCCACCAACAGCTTCATGGATCTGGGATGGCAGAAGGAGCCCCCAGACTCCCATGGGACCCCCGAAGGATGAACCACCTGCACTCAGGTAGCACCTACTTGTGCTGAGCGTGGAAAAACTTGATGAGGCTCTGCAGGAAATCTGGTCCCTGTTTCATCTGAGACTCGCTGGCTTTCAGCAGGTACTGGAGGAGGAGAAGACACCCCGTCAGGTGACGGAGACAAGGACCAGCTGGAAATATCCCAGAGGACAGAGCAAGAGCCTGCCCAGCCCTCGCTTCCCTTCCCAGCATGGGGAGGAGGGTTAAAACACTGGCTGGGCTTCAAGGAGTCGAGTCACGATGCTGGATTTGAAGGCAGCTCACTGGGGACCACCCTCAAAAAACCTGGCCCTGGAAGTCCTCCAAGACCTGGAAAGTTCAAGGACTGAGGCCTCCAGGGTTTCCAGCCAAGCACGCTTCTCCTGCTGCTCATTACTTCTGGAGTTAATAAATAACCAAAACTCAAGGCAGCTTGTGAAGTTAAAAAAAAAAAAAAAATCCCAAACGTTTTTTTTAAGACATGGCCCTTTCATTCCCAAAAAATCAGATTCCAAGCAGCGAGCACCTGCAGCACACCAGCCCTGGAGGTCTGCAGAGGTGTCCCGTGGGATGGGGAATTTCAGCTTCGTGCATCAAACCCATCCATCAGCTGCAGGCAGGGAAGGAATGACCCAGAGTCTCGTTCACCCTGAGCAAAATAAGGAGGGGAAGAGATTTTCCCCCTGCAAGCTCCTCTGCAGCTGCTGGAATGGTTCTGAGCAGGAGGTGTGGGGAGGGGAGGGCAGCCCTGGGCTCCAGGGGCTTTCCAAGGTGGGACAGAGCCTCTGGAATGGAGTCTTGCTGTGCACTCTGAGCACCCTGAGAGGTCACTGGGCTGGGGAGGGTTGTTGAACTTTGTTAAACTGGAGACGCCAAGCCAATGTCACGAGACTGCACTCCCTGAACCAAGTCCCACCCAGAAAAGGCCACACATGCCTGGCCCCCATGGGATGTCCCTGCCCTGCCACCCGTGCCCTGGGGTGCAAAGGGATGCTCCCAGCACCCCCGGGTCCTCATCCAGCTGCACCCACAGCCCCAGGAGCGTGGGTATATAGGGAGACTAAACCACCCCAA
This sequence comes from Xenops minutus, assembly GCA_035221455.1. NCBI lineage: Eukaryota > Metazoa > Chordata > Aves > Passeriformes > Furnariidae > Xenops > Xenops minutus. The sequence goes on from JAWWEE010000058.1 coordinate 6,225,569, forward strand.
GGGTGAAACAGGACTATGTTCCCACCCCAGGAAGCAGCAAAACCCGCTCCCCTATAAACCCACATGCATCAGACACCTCCCAGAAGAGCTGCCCCCCATCTGCAGGGCCAGCAGCAGCTCTCACGTGCGCCCGGCTCCAGCTCCTGCAGCCTCTCCATGTGCTGTTATTTATCCCACAGTGGAGCTATTCAAGGCAGTGACTCAGCTGGCTGGGTACCAGCTCCCCGGCGGGCACAGCCTCCTCCCCACAACCCCTGCCCTTTGCTGGGAGGGGCACAGGGCACCACCGGGCTCTGGCCCTTGGGAACATGGCAGAGACCTGGAACAACTCGCTGGGGATTTGTTCCCTGCTCTGTGCCACCCTTAGGAGGTTTTTATGGGGCTGCTGAGTGTCTGGAGCCAGGACACCCAGGCTCCTCCTCGCTGAGGGGGTCTGAAATTGGGTCCCTATCCTTCACCTGCTCCCATCTCATCTCCTGAGCATGGACTGCAGGATTTGGGACTGCCAGGGGGATCTGGGGTGACTCGTGAGCCCCCCTGACCAAAACCAGGATCAGTTTTGAGAATAGGGCAAAACCACAAAGCCAAACTCAGGGATGTTAGCCAAAAAAGCTCACTTTTTGCCCCAATTGCCACCCCCAGTGAAGGGGTAGGAGCTGGGCTGGAAGGGCACAGTGGGATCCCAGGTGCCTCACTGCAGTGAGAGGTCACCCTTATGGGGTGCCATGGGTGCTATTTGAAGCTGCATCCCCCAAGAACCTCAATCTGGGGATGGGATGGGGATCCCTGAGCCGGGACCACACAGGGACACCATGGAATGGGGACAGCCAAGGGTCCCACAGACCACCCCATGGGGTGGGGACAGGGACAGTCTCTGATGTCCCCCCCCAGCTCCAGCAGAGCAATGCCCCGTGTCCCCCCGGGGATGACCAGCCCCCAGCACAGCCCTGACCTCGCACATGTGGAGCTGGAAGAGCCGCCGCTCCCTCTGCATGTCCTCGGCCAGCTCTGCGGCCGCCGGCTCAGCCTGGATGACCCCGGCCAGGCGGGATCGCTCCTTCTCCTTCTCCATCTTCCCCCTGTGGAAAGGCAGGGTGGGCACTTGCAGACACCCCTGCTCTGAGGGGTGTCCCATGCTGGAGGCTGTGGTGGGGATGGGATCAGGAGAAACATCTCCAGCCCCTCTCCTTGTCCCTTTCCCCTTTGGCTCAAAGCAGAGCCTTCCCAATGGCAAACTGGCACCATTGGTGCCCGGCTCCACCCGGGGGACAAAACACCTTTGTGCAGAGCAGGATTAGGTGGATTTTGCTGGAGGCAGCATGTTCCTTACACTTTGGTCTCATAATCCTTCCAGGCCTTTTCAATCTGCTTCTTGGAGTCCTGTGGCAAAGGAGAGAGGGGGCTCAGCAGCCGGGAAAGGTGAAAGAGTGGTGGAATCAAGGCAGCCAAGGGCTTTGATCTGCATCACTGCACCCCATGGGGACAAGGGATGTCCTCAGTGGGTCTTCACCCCTTGCTGCCATCACCCCCAACCCTCACTGCTCCCTTCCAGCCCCTGGTACTTGCTCCTTCCTTCTGCCCATACCAGGGTCTCACTGCAGTATGTCCCCAAATGGGTGACCCAGGGGACAGAGCTGGGGGGGACTCACCAGGCGGCCATCCCTCAGCTGCCCCTTCAGCAGGCTGTCCAGGGGGAAGGACACGATGTTGTTCAGGTTCTGCACCTGCAAAAGGCACAGATGGGGTTACCCCATGGTGGGGGAGGCCAGAGAGTCGCAGCCCCAGGTCCTTCCCCATGCCAGGGATCTCCATCACTGCCCCAGGAAGGGTTAAAGAGGCTGGAAGTAGGGCTGGATCCAGGATCCAGGCACGGGGCAGGCTGGGGCTTGTTGGAGCTGGCTGCAAGATGTCTGACGCAGGGCCCTTCCCACAAACCACATCAGCACCGTGGCTGCCAAAAACAAAACTGTTCCCCCTCCATCGACACCTCGTCCCTGTCCCCAGTCCCTGTCCCCACGCCCAGCAATGCCACCAGTCCCTCTGTGGCCCTGTGATGCAAAGAGCATCCCAATGTCAAAGGGGCTTCCCAAAATGTCCCCCTTCCCTGGGGTTTGGGGACAGAAGTTCAGCCACCACCACCCCCACCAGTGCCAGGCAGGGAGCCTTGGTGGGGACACAGGAGCCCACTCCAGTCCTGACATCCCTCTGTGCACCCCATTTTAGGGCTGTGAGAGCAGCTCCAGCACCCACACGAGACCTCCCTGCTGCACCCAGATTCCTTTGAAAGGCTTTTGGTCCCCTGGGGAGAAACTCAACCCTTGGGCACAGGACCAGCCCCAAAAAAGGGGGAATGGGGCACCCCACTTCTGACAGTTCCAGGGAGACTCCAGGAGGGGAAACACAACTTTTGGGATGTGGTTGAGGGTCCTGGCACATAACTTCGCTCAGCAGCATGTGGGGAAGGAGGTGGGGGCCCCCAAAACTGGTCTGACTCCTCCACCAGGACAAGTTTTGCAGAGCCCCACTGGAGCACGAGGGTCTGGGTGGGCTGGGACAGCCAGGATAGGGAAGGGGAGGAGCAGGGAGGCCCAGACTGGGGAAACGGGGAGAGGAGAAGCCAAAAATCTGAAATTCTTGCTGGGGGAAGGGCAGCAGAAATCAATCTCCTCCTCAAGCAGAGCTAGGGCCCAAAATTCCTCCTTGGAGAGGGGGATTCGAAAGGGAACAGAGAGGGAGCCACATGGGGCTTTGCTGCTGGGTGTGCATGGATCCAGCTCCGTTCAGGAACGGAGTTTTCCAGCAGAGCCATTCCCAAGGTGGGGAAGGCAGTGCTGGCTCGACTCACAGCCGTCTCTGCCTGCTCCCCACGGCCCCACTGCACAGCCCAGAGTGGCTTTGATTTACTCTTGGCAAGCAAGATCAGAGATGCAATTGATGTGAGAAAAAAAAAAAAAAGGAAAGAAAGAAAAAAGGGAAGAAATTAAAATAGCAGCCCCAGCTGCCCATCGGATCCCAGGGTCGACAGCCCCAGGGAGCTGGGAATGAGCTGTAAATCCAGTAATGAGGGTATCAGATGGTCTGGGAGCACTGGGAATGTGTCCCCGAGCCCCAGGATGGGAGGAGGGGATTGCTGGATGAAACTGGGAGGAGGGAGGCTGCACTGGGAAGGCGGGGATTGCAAATCCAGATGGATTTGGGGTGGCTCACCAGGTTCTTGAAGAGCGCGGTGACCTCGCGGGTGAAGACGGCCAGGTTGAGGAAACCTGTGGAGAGCTCGTGGTTGTTCTGGGAGAGGTGGTTGTTGCCAAAGTTCTCCAGGGCCTCGCTGTACTGCTCCTCGTTCTCCACGTGGGCTGTATGGGGAGACACCAGAGGGACATGGGGTGGCCCTGCAGCACCTGCCATGGTCACACCATGAGGTCCCACCAGCACCCACCTCGCCATCCCTGCACAGCAGAGTTGGGCTGGTCCTGCTGCAGTGGTGTGCCCAAAACAACCTCCCTAAGGCTCTCAATTTCCCTTTGAACACACCTTTCAGACAGTTTTTGGCACCTTAGCATGTTGCCAAGTCACATCATGAGATGCCACCAGCACCCAGCCCTCATCTCCACATCCCTCTGCAGCAAAGCTGGGCTGATCCTGCTCCAGGACAGCACCGGTTTGTCCAAAATAACCTTCCTAAGGCCCTCAATTTCAATTTTTATATTGTTTTAGGACAATTTTTGGCACCTTAGCGTGTTGCCCCCAAGCTGGCCAGCACCTGTGGCCACCCCACTGTCCGGCATGACCAGCACTGCTGGAGGCTGGGACTGCCACAGCCCCCACCAACCCCACTGTCCCCATGTCCCCATCACTTCTCAAAGCCCCACTCACTGAGCCCGGAGACGTGAATGGCTTTCACATATTTCCTGATCCTCTGGAGCACAGCTTGGTCCCCATCCAGGCTCTGCAAAAGCAAAGAGAGAAAACAAACGGAGCTCGTTCCCGAGCGCGGCCGCCGCTCCCCCAGCCCAGCTGGCCCTTGGAAAGGCTGCAGCTCTGCCATGCAGATGTGTGGGGCAGGAGCCAAGCTCCCAGGGCTGGGAAAGGAGCTGCAGGCATCCTGGGGATGTGGCCCCTGTGGCTTTGCTGCCAGGCAGGTCTTTGGCTGCCCCCCGGAGAAGAAGGTTTGAGGAAGACAGTAGCAGGGGGTGAGAAGCTCTTTGGATCCCAGCAGCTTCCAGCAACCACAGAAAATGCCTCCCTGGATCTTGCAGGGGCTGTTTCAACTGAGGAGGAGATGAAGCATCACGTAGCAGACCAGCTGATCCCCAGGGCTGAGGACCAGGCACAGGAGGAGAGGATGCCCAGCTCTCCCCAGAGCCAAACCCAGCACCCACCTCCTGCTGATGGGGACCTAAATCCCATAAACCCCTGTGCCAGTTGTGTGCTAAACCACAACAACCCCACAACCAGGTTTGTGGCTTTCCACAATCCCCCTGCCCCGAGCTCATGCAGGGTCTTGCCTGTGGCCCCCAGCACCGTGAGCCTTCCTGTAGCCCCACCAGCCACATCCTGCACTGGTTTAGAGCCCTCCCCATCCCCATCCTGGTCCCCCATCCCTCCCAACACCCATTTGCCCCCCAAGCACCATGACAAACTCAATCCCAACCCAACCCAGGCCAAGGGGCTGTGGCATCACCGCCAAAATCACGCTGGCCCAGCAACAGGAAAGGGTTAAGGCTGGCTTGGCTGCAGGTACCAGAGCCATGATAACAGGCTGGAAATATTTGGAGGGCGTGAACAGCAAGAAGGGCGAGGGATGAAACCGCGGAGGAATTATAATAAAGAGGCTCTCTCTCTGCTCGAACTCTGCCGAAGGTTTTGGGGCTGATGTCAAGGCTGATTTCCTGACAGAAGGGTCAGTCTGGCTGCAGTGCTGCTCTCCCAGGCCCTCCTCGCTGGATGGGATGCTGGGGATGAGCTTTGGCCAGGATGAGCTGGCTGGGAGGGAACTGGGGCTGAGGTAGGAGCCAAACCCCCCACCCAGAGAGGTCTGGCAATGCATCTACAATGGGGAGGATGTTGGGGTGCACCAAAGCCCCCCGTGGCCCCAAATCCAGGCACACCAAGCTCTCCAGAGCAGAGATATTCCCTGCCTCAGGGGGAATATCCATGGCTGGACGCCTGGATGCTCCAGGCTTGCAAACCTGGCATAGTCTCAGGAAAGGGAAACTGAGGCACCATGAGATGCTCTGGATGCATCACCAGACAAACAGGGGAAGGAACTTCTCTGAGTGTCCAGGATGGGGCAGCTCATCCTGGTGCCATCTCATGGCTGCAGGAGGCTGAACGTGGGGCTCATGTGGAGCAGGGATGATCCAGGGAAGGACACAAGGCTTTTGGGAAGAGTCCATGAGTTTACTAGTGAGGACAGGGCAGGCAGAGCCTGGCACTGGGGTGGTAAATGCAGAGGAAATAATGTCATGGTGTTGCCCCATCCCGGGCAACACTGGCATCCCTCATGTACCAGGCTGGCTGCTGGGAACAGAGGTCTTGGCTGCAAAGGGACAACCCTCTGGAGCAGAGATGTCTGGAGCCCCTCACAGCACCCATCACCCCCTGGCCCAGCTCAAGGGCTCTGGGTCATGGGGCAGCTGGGGACGGGAGAGGAGGGATTCCCTGTGGGCTGGAGGAAGGGATGAATCCACACCCACCCCACAGCCAGCCAGGCTCACAGCCTGGGGACCCCAGGCAGGATGCTCAATGGGGGCCATTCTTCTGCATCCTCCCCCCAGCACCGGCTCGTGCTGCCTGGTGAAGGAGCCACTGTGGGTGCCAGGGCCAGGGGGACAAACTGCCAGGCTGAGAGCAGCCTGATGTGGTGCTGCCCTGGAGGAGCTGACAGGGTGAGCTGGGAGCTCATCTGCCAGCTCTGCCACTGGGTGCACCGGCAGCCTCTGCCATGTCGCCGTGCCAGCCTGGAGGTGCCCAGTCCCCTCTGACCAAAGGCTGGATTCCACCTTCCAGCCCTCTCCAGAGACTTTGGGTTGTGTCTGCACAGCAGCCCCGAGGACACTGAAGTCACACAAACCTTCTGGAAGGGCAAAGAGCCCTCTTTTATCCCAGGAGGGAAACTAAGGCACAGAGCAGCTCTGGCCAACACCAGGATGTTTCCTCAATGGTGAGCACCAATGTCCAATGCTCACCCTGCTCAGTCCTGTCCCCCTGGTTTGGGACCTGCTCCCAGATGGGTGCATGTGGCCATGCTCTGTCTCAGGGACCTGGTGGGACATGGTCACCCCTTCCCACCCAGCAGTAAGACCAGGATCCCTCACTCCCTCCTGCTCACCAAGCCACCAGGATGTGGGGTGGTGACCACAGCTTGGTTTGCCCACAGAAAGTCTTTCCCACCCTCCAGCCCTCCCCAAATCCATCACTGATCATCCCACTTTGCCCGATGCTATCGCCCCATCTGGGCTCTGAAGGCAGTGTGGGGCTGGTTTGGTTGGATTTCCCTCTTCCCCTCGTGCTGGGACATGGGGATGCCAAAGGCCAGGCAGGGGTTTGGTCCCCTCCTTGTGGCCTCCAGTGGGATGGGGGAGCTCAGCCCCGTGCCCCCCCATGGCACATGACACCAGTCACGATTCCCAGCTCTCTCATGGTCGCTGGAGCTTTACTAAGCCAACCCCACAGAGACCCCCTGCCATTCCTGGGGGACACCTCTCCCCTCCATCCCCATCCCTCTCAACTGCAGCCTCTCCGAGCAGCCAAACAAAATTCCTGCTGCTCCCTCCTGGCTGGAGCCGCCTCCCCCTTCCCAGATCCATGGCAGTGACCAGCATGGGCTGCTGGGGACCAGGATGCTCCGTGATATGTCCCCAGATTTCCAGCCCTGGGACGCCCATCCCGCTGCCTCCAGGGATCCCACCAGCCCCGGCACCTGGGGCCCCCCACTCCCCGCCAGCCCTGGCTCTCCTTCAAAGCCATTCCTTCGCTAAGAGGAGTTGGCAAAAGCCACAGGACCAGCTGGAAACCGCCTTTATTCCAGGCGGGAGAAGGGGGACCAAGGCACCCCCCGCCACCTCCAGCCTTCCCACAAATGCTGTTGGGGATTTTGGGGGAGGCTAAAAATCCTCCCCGGGCTTTAATCCCAGTGGAGCTCTCCGAGTCCCATCCGGGCTGATTCCAGCAGATGTGGCGCTGATGCTCTGGGGGGATGCCCTTGCCCAGGGGAGGGTGGGCGTGCCCTGATTCTGAAGGGGAAGGAGGGATGCCCTGGTCCCCGGGAGGGGCAGGGGGAATGCCCTGACCCTGGGAAGGAGATGCTCTGGCCCCAAGGATGCAGGGGGAAGCCCTGGCTCCGGGGCATCGGGGGGCTGTCCCCCACGTGGAGCTTTAAAGGAGGCTTTAAAGCAGCCTTTTGCCCATTTCTACACACTTTGCCCCCCAAAAAACGCACGCCGGGTCAGCTCGGAGGGTGCAAACAGCCCCCCCAGCCCAGGGTCCCAAAGCACCCGCTTTAGGGTGACCAGCACTGTCTCGGGGTGAAGAGGGGGGATCCCAAAAAAAACAGAAGCCCGAGGGAGGCGCAAGCATCAAGAGACCAGCACCTATGGGTGCGGGGGGTGTTCCCATGCAGAGTGCGGGGTGTTTCCATGCGGGGTGCGGGGTGTCCCCACTGCGGAGTGCGGGGTGTGTTCCCATGCGGGTTGCGGGGGGTATTCCCATGCGGGGTGTCCCCACTGCGGGGTGGGGGGGTATTCCCAGACAGGGTGCGGGGTGTTCCCATGCGGGGTGCGGGGTGTTCCCATGCGGGGTGCGGAGGGTGTCCCCATTGCGGGGCGCACAGCCCGACCCCCCGACCCCCCCCAGCCCGGCCCCGCTCACCTCCTCCAGAGCCCCCACGGCCCCGCGGCACTTCTGCATCTTGGAGGCGAAGGCGGCGGCCGGGGAGCTGAGATCCTCGCCGGTCACGGCCAAGAACTCGGCCACGCTGAGCTGCTCGGGCATGGTGCGCGGGGCACGGGCTGGGTGGGTGCGTGGCTGGGTGCGTGGG
>JAWWEE010000062.1:642-25209 GCA_035221455.1 Xenops minutus
AGAGGAGAGGAGAGGAGAGGAGAGGAGAGGAGAGGAGAGGAGAGGAGAGGAGAGGAGAGGAGAGGAGAGGAGAGGAGGAAGCTTGCTCTGGACATGGAAAGGGGGGAAAGGGAGCAGGAAATGGAAAAGAGACTGTGCAGTCCTTCTTTACAAGCTGCTCTAATGATCTCCACTGACACATTTGCAGAGCAGCTATGGAACAGCAGTGGTAGAAGGGAGGACAAGGATGGCAGAGCTCAGCACATTTGTTCTTGATATGCTACAAAACCTCTGAGCTCTTTGGGCAGTCCCTTCCCAAGCTGCAAGGGGAGGGTGGTGGGGAACAACCTGGCCTGATTTTACCTCCTGCATTTCTGCAGCTGCCAACCTGCCTGTTGTTCAGCCAAGACACCCCTGCCAGAACCTCCAGGAGCAGGCTGAGCACAGCAGGCTGCCCACCAGGGAAATTCAGGAGAGGAACCTGCTTGGGAGGTGTGTGAGTGTGTCTAATCCTTCATCCCCAAACAACATCTGCAGGGGCTTCTGGGCAAGGCAGGCAGAGCTTGCTGTCACTGCCAGAAAAAGCTCAGAGCTGCCCCTTTGCACTTCTGCTACAGCAAAACTTCAAGACCTCCAGTCCTTCCTTTCTAGCAATTGCTCTCATGGATCCAGATTTTTAGTGGTTTGGGTTTTATTTAAGTCAAGCACTTTCTGATGTGAATAATACCAGCAAAACGTTTGCAGCTTGGCCTGGAGGATGGGAAAAATGCAGGCACGGAGAGCCAAGGCAGGCTCTTAAATGTCGATGCTCATTAGGCACTTCTGACATTGGTGGCTGGGCTGGAATCTGCCCACGCAGGCTGGAGGCTGAGGAAACATTGCTCGAGCACATCTGCTCCCACAGATACTGTCAGACATGGGCAGCATCTTGTGGTAATTAGGGGAATTCATTTGATTATTTAGCCCAGCAGCATTTTTTTCCTCACCGTTTTGTTCTTTTTTTTTCCCCTTTTTCCTCATAAGATCCATTAAAATTTTATTTTCTACATTTTATTTCTAACAACTCGAGGGCTCCCTGGCAATGTTAAGACCCGGTGTTCACATAGCACCTTTCTCCCTGTTCCAAACCCTTTGATAGAATAGATATATCTATATAGATAATAATATAATGCATTTCAAAATCTCTCAAAGAAAATGACATCTTTAAGCTCCCAAAAAAGGAACCTTTAATATTGTTTAATTAAAAGCTCCTTTGATATCAGCTTCCCCCTCCCAGCTGGGGCACTGGGAGGTTTTGTTGGGTTGGGGGAAGGCTGGGGCAGCTCCACTGGGTGGGTTTGTCTGTGGTGGAGCCCAGAGGGACTTAAAGCCAGGCTTGGGTGGGGTTGGGGTGCAGCTGGACACAATCTGGCCATCAGGCTCAGCACCAGCTCCTGGGGATGTGGAGTTGTCCTTCCCCTTCCCTCTCCCCAGAGGAGGAGAGAAGCTCTAAATGAGACTGTGGTTTTGCAGGAGGAGGATTTTGGAGAGCCTGGCTGAAACCCCACCTTTAGCAGCCCCAGGAGCCCAAGGTGTGTGTTTCCAGCACCCAGGAAAACCAAGGTGAGGTGGCAGTGGTACAGCTGGGGGAACTGGGCTGTGTTCCTGTTCAATCACTGGGGAGTGGAGAGTTGGGGGTGCCTCTGGTAGAGGAGGCAAAGGGACGTGTGTTTTGCAAAGATCATCTAGAAAAGAAAACTGAGTTGAGGGCCAAGCTCTTGTAAAAGCAATGCAGGGCTTCCCCTCTCTCCTGACCTTCCAGCTCCTCCTCACCCAGCTGTTTGAGCCCTTCCTTGGGGGGCCAGAGATTTGGAAACCTTTTTCTCCCCTAAAGCAGGGGCAAGAAACAACAAAGGTGTGTCTGGAGGAGCCCACTGAGAGGACAACACGACCAGGAGGTGCAGGGCAAGGCAGTGAGAGGCAGCAGTGAGGACTTTGGGCTGTGGGCTGTCTCACTGGCTCTGGGTTCAGAGCCTTTTGCCTGCAGCACTGAGGTCTGAAGAGTTTTAATTTTATTCCCAACTTTATGTGCGTGCACAGCTCATAAAACCAATGGTGTGGGTGCCCCTGCTCACCTGCCTTGTACAGGGAATAACAACCAGGAGAAGTTGAATATTTTGGAGTGGCTCCTGCTGTTGCAGGCAGATGAAGCTCTGCCAGGAATGGTGCCTTTCCTGGGTTCCTTCTCACCTCTTTCATTTCTCCATTTGTTTTCCTTGGGTTTTTGGAACACCAAGTGCTCGGGGTGCACTGCCTGCTGTCTGTGTCTGGAAAATAAGGATGATTGTGATCTGGGGGGGTGAAATTGGGCAGGTTCCCCTGGGTGTGCCGAGCTCAGGGGCACTTTTGGGGCTCCCTGGGTTAAGGGGGAGCTGGTGGTGTGTTCCCAGGGATAACCCAGACCATGCAGAGCCCTCCCAGGCCAGGGGGAAGAGGTGGTGGCCATGGCACCTGAGCCTTCAGGAGTCATTTTTGGTGTGTGCTGAGGAATGAGGGGTTGTCAGGGTTATCTGCCTCCCTTCCCTGGTCCTGCCAAGGTTCAGGCTGTGCCTCCTGTGGACATCACACTCCCATCCAAGCCCCTGGAATTGCAGATGTGCTGCCTTGTCACGCTGTGATGACTTTTATGTGCCTTTGGTGCTGCTGTCTGAGCCTTCAGGACAGGGAAGAGGTGGCTGCAATCAAGTCATGGCTGGGTTTATTCAGGGCTGCAGGGCTGGGGGGGCTCTGGGTGGGGGGCTCAGGACAGGCAGTGCCTCCTGTGGGAGCTGCCTGAGGGATCAGCCAAGCTCCATCTCCTCCCTGTCTCCTTTTGGGATATCAAAGCACAGCATGTCCAGTGATGGAGTGACCAGGACCATGGGGGTCAGTCTCCACAAACCTGGACCTGACTGTTTATCCCCCTTTTAATTCCCTTTTTTCTCTCAATGCCAGAAGAAGAAGCTTGAGGGAGAGGGGAGCAGGTTAACAAGTTGTCTGTTTGGGGTTTTTTGAGCTCTGGAGAGTGACCTGAGCCCCGAAAAATGCCTCCTGCAACTTGTGCTGGTGTCTCCAGCAGCAAGGGGGATGCAGGCATTGCAGCAAGCCATTCTGTAGGAATTCTTGGAGCAGGAGGAAGGTGAAGAGTCTCAGAGGAAACATGAAGTCATTTCCCTTTTAACAGAGTACATTTCAGAGATACTTTAACAATTAATCAATATCTAAATGTGCAGTCCATTAGAGGGCTTGGCAAGGGGCTGTTTTATGGTCTAACAACTGGGAGCCTGCCTGTGCTAACAGGGCTGACTCCCTGAGCTCCAGGCAAGGGGACTAGCACATGGAGAGGGATAACTTGCTCCTCCTGTCCTCTTTTGAGATGAGGTCAACCATATTTACCATTTAAGGAAGATATCCCTCCAATTAAAGTGATGAGGGCGCAAGGAATCCGCTTTCATTTTGTCCATTTTCAACTCCTACAGCAATAATCTTCCCCAAAACTCCAGGAAGGAGGGGCAGGGGAATCTCTGTGTGTGGACAGCCAAGTGTTACAACACAGCCCTGGCCTGGGGCTGCTGCTGAGCCCCTTGTAGCCCATGCTGGAACATCTGCTCCATCTCAGCAGGGAAGGTCAGCCTGGACAGCTGAGCCTGGTCCCCACTGCTGCCCTTGGGGCTGGATTTGGGGGCTGCCCAGCACAGCCCAGAGCCCAGGCTTGCATTGCTGAGGATGCTCCTGGGGACACAGCTCACCTTGTGGGGTCCTGCAGGCTGTGCTGCCCCATCCTGGGGGGATCCAGTGCCTCCCAGCCAGGTGTTTTGGGCATGGCATGTGCCTGTGGTGGCTCGGGCAGGGGTCCCCTCCTCCTGCCCTGCTCACCTGGGGAGAACCAAGTGTGGGTCTTCCTTCCCCTGGACCAGTTAAACCTGCCCATTGTTTTTTAGGAAAGCACCCATGTTTTTGCACACCCCCCCTTCCCTCTCCCCAAAGCCACGTCATCCTGCCCTCACATTTGTCTGGGAGCTTATTTGGAGCAGTGGACAGTGAGCAAGTCCTGGCCCAGGAGCCTCTGGACATGGAGGGAGTTGGTGCTGTGTGAGGTTTAGGGCTTATTGGTGAGCAGAGTCACAGGACTGTGAAGGCATTAGTCATTTAATTAGCATTAATAGGGCAATTATTATCTTAATAAAATGACTGATTATGACATTGAAGTTGTATTTGAGGTTTAACAGCTGCAGCAGCCTGAGTGAATTGTGTGTTTGTTAATCCTCAGTGAGGGTGTTCTATTTCACTGAGTGGTGTTTATTTAACATGCAATAAGTGTCTTAGTGAATCTCTATTAAAGGCACATGTGGAAACCTTAATTTGAAGCATTACAGAAGAGAGTGAGACTGTTCAATTCATAAAATCCTATTTAAACACTCTGAGCTCCAAACCCAGGCCAGTGCCAAAGCAAACTGTGTCCTGGAAGCTCTGTGCCAGATGTCTCATGTGGGGTGTGCTCAGGGTCCAAAGAAAATAAGGTCTGGAGGGAACACTTTGGCCATTGACTCTCCAATCGAGCCAATATAAAGGAGTTTCGTTTCCATTCAGGAAACACAACCCTCTTTGAGATGGATCCTGTTCAAAGGGTGTTTGCTGAACAATCCTTCCCAGCAGCAGTGATTCTCAGCAACACCTACGCCTGTGAGCAGCAATGAGCTGCTGGGAGGGCTTGGGGAGCAAAGGGGAGGCAGGAAATCAGGGAGAGGTGTTTTGGGGTGTTTGCTGTGGCCCCAACTAGTGCCTGGTGTTGGACACTCTGCTATGACTTGGGGTACCATGGCTTGGGGTGCTCTGGGCAGAGCCCTCCAGGATATTGTGGATTAACCCCTGGGAGAGTGGGGTGATGTCCCTGGAGAGCCTCCTCTGCCCTGAATCCCTTCTGAGGGCATCTATGAGGTGTTTTACAGGCAAATACATGTCCAGTGTGCTCGTGTTCAGGGACATTGGGGTGGGAGCTGGCTCTGCTGTGTCCTCAGCTGAGGAGCATCATCCCTGTGCATCATTCTGGCTGGGCTGAAGCCTTTGGGGTGTCTGCATGAGGTCACCTGCTGTATCAGCCTGTCTTGTGTGTTTTCTTATCACAAAGGTGGTTCTGGAGCGTTGTTCTACCTTGGAGAAGGAAATGGAGGATCAGCTGAGGCTATTCCACAAGGCTGGAATGGAAACTGCCTCTTTGGATCGTGTAGAGACTTCTCCCCTCATGTTTTCTGGTGCAAGGTATGGCTGGAAGAGCTTTTGAACCTCTCCTTGCTGCCCTGGCCTCGGTGCCACCAGGTCACACTGCTGTGCCCCAGCTTCCCTTGGCCTGGGAGTCTTGCTGGACACATCCCAGGTGGGCTGGAAGCCCTGCCACTCTTGGCTATCAATTCCCCTTTCCTTGCTTGTCATCTTTCCAGGGCAAGGAGCCCAGCAGCCCCATAGGCACGACCGAAACACGGGATCAGTGTTCCCAGTGGCTCATCTATAGGAACAAGCACATGGGGAGGGAATGAGTTCATCTCCTCCATGCTCTTGGCCATGGCAGGGCTGTTCCTACATTCCTGCCATGCTGGGGTGATAAGCTGGTTGCAGGGAGAACACTCTGTCCCTTCCCTGGAAGAAGAGGTTCATCCAAACCTTCCTCCTGGGAGCAGTCCTTGGGAGGCAGCTGAAGTTTTCCCTTTCCCAGTCCCTCCATGACTGCTAGGGAATATCCAGACCCTTGCATTGTCCATATTTCCACTGCCCAGAGGTGTTTCAGGATCTGGCAGCTGGTTCTTTCCTTAATGGCAGCTTTTTAGCTGCTTTCCCCCAGGTTGGTGCCTTGATTTCTCCTGGGTTTGGGCCAGCAGGTGATTGCAGCTTGGCTGAAGGGGGGAATCTGAACTGACCCACCATCTCTGCTCCTTCACTGCAGTTGTGCTGTGGAAGGTTCAGCCCCTCTAAAACACCTCTGGCAACAGGAAAAAAGGAAGTGGATCCAAATGACTCTGGTTTCAAAGGTGATTTAATTTGGTGACTAAACCAGGCTGCAGGCTTTCCAGTCCTGTCAGTCCCATTAAAAAACAAAAATCACAGAAAACCACAGGAATTCTTAACAATAGCAGAAGCCATAACTCTAATTTTCACTGTGCTGTTTTAGCAGGTGGGGGGGAAGTGCAGTGGATTTGTGTGCAGCAAGTTGGACTGAGTGGTGTAAAAGGCACATGATGTGTCACCCTGTCATGTTCAAACCTTGGATTTCTGGCACGGGGGTGTGGAGAGAAGGGTGAGTGAGAGCTGTGTCTGGAGGAGTGGGGTGAGGTGTTCACTGTGCTTGCCCAGGGCTCTTGTACATGTGTGTATCAGCCTGTCTAATTACTCAGGCTGCAAATTACCTTGAGACCAGAATTCTTCACGGTGAAAATACCTTGTTTTAACAGCCAGGCAGGTTCTGTGCTACAACAATACCAACCCTCCCAGCTCATCTGGCAGGTCTCTGCCAAGGGCAGGTGTCCTTGCAGGGGCAGTTCCTGCCTTTCAGAGCTCCAGGCAGGCTCAGGGGGTTGCTTTTCTCTGTCTTGGAGACAGCAGCAGCCAGGGCAGGTCTCTGATGGATGGACAGTGTGTTCCACTTATCTCCTGCGTGCTGGGGTTTGTAGGAAACTAATGATCTGTCTGGGCTGGTGTCTTCCAGGCATCTGCAGCAGTTGTCTCCTGAGGAAGGCACCAGAAGCTGGTATTAATCAAGCAGTGAGCTTTCCCTGGCTTTTCTTCCTCAGCCCAGCTCAGGTAAGGCTGGTCCTCAGGCACGTGGCTCTCAAACAACACCCAGCAGGTACCCAGAGGTACCAGGGCTGTTTCCTTGACTCTGGCTTTTCCTGAGGTTTCACACTTAATGAGCAACTCGCCTGAAAACACACAAACCTCACACTCTCACTCTGTGAACTGTCAATTCCTTGTCAAATAACCTCTGGCTGCAGTGTTTGAGCTTGGAGGGTTAACCAGCCAAGGCTAAAGGCCACCGAGGTGCCTGTTGTAGCCCCGTGCTCCTGTTCTTGTCCTGGCTGTGGGTTTTCCTGTTTCTCCTCTTGGTAGAAGCTGCTCCTCAGCAGTGCAGCCCCAGCAGCCCAAGGGCTGTTGTGTGGGGTGTCTTGTTGGGGTTGATTCCTCTGGTAGGTTTGGTGGCAGCTCTTCATGCTCTGCCTTACCTGTGCTGTGCAAGCCATGGCCTCTGCAAACTTCTGGAGCAGCAAAAACTGGAGATGGGATGACCTCAGATCTTTCCAACTCTCTGTTTTCCCCCTGTGGGGGAAGGTTTGTTCCCTCCACTGGATTTTCCTGTACTGGCTCCAGTTTTCAGTGACTCAAGCCCGGGGTTTTCATCCTTTCCCTCGGGAGCCTGGCAGATTGCTCACCATGAGAGATGTTTTCCTAAGCCTCCACCTGATCTGTTCCCCTCCTTGATTCCAGCCTTGAACTGCAAGAGTGGTCAGCAAAAAGCTATGGGGGCTTCATGCTCATCAAGTGAACTGCTTGAGCACTGGGAGCTCTTCCTGGGTCACTTTGGTGCAGGTCCTGAATAAAAAGGCTTTGAAATAGGTGTCTTGGTGCCACTCGAAGGGTGACAAGCACTGACAGTGTGAGCACTGAGGTCCTTCCAGGAGTCACAGGTTTGTGCAAGATTTTAGTCTGTAGAATATAAATGTACCTGCAGCTGGTGGGAACTGGAAAGAGCACCCCTACATGTCCATGTGGCAATTGCTGGTTTGATTTTAGGCTTTGCTTGTGCCCAGGACTTAGTGAAAAAGCTTTACTTTTTATTTTTTTGGTCTTAACAAGCTGGGGATTTTCCCATGGATCCCTTCCCCTGCTATCCTGCCTGTGCTGCCAATGCTGTGTAACCAGTAGCTTGACTGTAATGCTGAAGTAATTCTTAAAATATCTTCTGCTAAACAGTTCAGTCATGACGGGATAAAGCCCTTTTCCATGAAAGATGAGTGGGATCAGGCCCTGGATTTGCTCTCAAACAGGAGCCTGCACAAGAAGGGAGAAATAAATTCTAAAGCGTGGCTGTGCAAGGGACAGAACGAAGCAATTCCAGCGTCCACCACTGAGAATTTCAGAAATATTTAGGGCAGGATGGAAAGCTGGTCGTGGTTAAGAGGTCTGTGGTGGGGTGACACATCATGGGATGGGAAGCTCTGGCTCTTTGTTGGATTGCTTGGGAAGCTGGCTCGTGGTTTAGCTGAAATGAGCAGGGTTCTCCTCAAGCCAGGGTGGGGAACCAGGACTGAGCAGGTACAGGGAGTGATGCTGCACTCACACCTCTGCCAGGGATGTGGAGGGGCTTCTGTGCCACACAGGGGTCCTGCCAACCTCCCTGTGCCAAGGGAGGAGCTGCTGCTGCCTTGGGAGAGGGGGTTCCTGTGCTCTGACAGCGCTGGGGCAGCAGAGAACAGGACTGAGGGTAACACAGAACAGGCTCTGCAGAGCCTGACTGAGCCCTTACTCACATAACCTGGCTCTTCCCTCCAGGAAGGGTTGATAACTCACTCCCAGGGCTGAGCTCACCCTTGTGCCAAGTGTCCACTGTGGTACCAGACCCATCATCTGCTCAGTCTCCAAGGCAGCCCCTCCGAGCTGCTCCCCTTTGGAAGCTCTGGGGGTTCCAGAAGAACCTGCAAGGGACAGCCCTTCCCTGTGCCAAGGAGCTCTAGACCTGATGGGGTTGAGAGAGCAAAGTGGGAACTCAGGGGAGGCTCTGGGCAGCCCTGGGAGAAGAGATTTGGGCAGCAGGGCTGCTGCTGCCCTGGCATGGCATTCCCTGCTGGAAGGTGCTGTCTGTCCACTCCTCCTGCCTTTTTCTCCTGCTGGTTCCCTTCTCTGTGTGCTGTGCCCCTGCCCAGCTGTGCCCCTGCCCAGCTGTGCCCCTGCCCAGCTGTGCCCCTGCCCAGCTGTGCCCCTGCCCAGCTGTGCCTGCACAAGGTCTGGGATGCCATGGGGGTCACTGGAGGTCTCAGCTGGGTTGGGATGGTTGGGGTGTGCTGGAGACACTTCATTCCAGAGGAAGGATCCCAAGGGATTTGCCAGGTGTTTGCAGCACTAAAGCACTCGTGGTGAGGAACCAACTCACCTGCAGTTCACTGTCATGTTCCCCACTGTCTTCCCTGAGCTCCTCTTGAGCAGTTGGTGTTTTCTGGGGAAGGGATGAGCAAGGTCAGAGGAAAATTTCATGTGCTCCTTGTGAGGAAGAACCCCCATGTCAGGTTGTCCATGGCCCTGAGACCAGCTTTGTGTGCCTAAAAAGAGGCATTTCCTGCACATTCCTGATGTTGGGGTCACTGCTGTGCAGGGAGGGACTCCCCTCTCCTGGGAGAAAGCCAGAGCTGCTCTCCTGGCACAGCTGGAGCAAAGGGAGGGCATGGGAAGGGCTGGCTCAGCCCCAGCACCTCCTGCTCCCTGGGGTGACAGTGCTGCTGGCTTAGAGGAGCTGCTGTCACTTTTGTCCCTGGCTGGGAGCCCTGGGCAGGTTCTGGATCAGGTGCAAGCTCTGCTCCAGCAGGAGAGGGGGTTTTGTCTGCTCCATGTCCAGTGGAAGCTGCTCCCCTGGAGCTCTCCCATTGCCTCTGCCCAAATCTCTTCTCCCAGGGCTGCCCAGAGCCTCCCCTGAGTCCCCACTTTGCTCTCTCAGCCCTGAGATGTCTCTCGACCCCATCAGGCACTTTCCAGGACCTCTGGCAGCTGCCATGGCTGGAAATAATGTCACTTGATTGTCACCCTGAGGGCTGGGGGGGGAGAAAAGGTGTTTCCCTCTGGCTTAGGGGGATGCTGCAGCACCCAGGAGCTCAGTGACTCAGGATGTGGGGCAGGGGGGACCTGCCCTCTCAGGCTGTGGACCCCCAGTTTAGCAGCACAACCCAGACTGGAGTCACTGGGCAAAGAAACCAGCAGGGCTGAGGCATCCAGCATTTCATGAGCCATCAGCCCTGATAAGATAAATGTTGGAGTAACTGAGGGCAGAGCCTGCCTGGTGGATTGAGCTCAGTGCTGCTGAAGGATGTGATGGAGACAATCCACTTACAGGCTTGGCTGCTCTGCCCTGCTGGGGTCAGCTTCCCCCTTTTTCTCCTGCTCATCTCCCCCTCAGCAAGCTGGGCAATGAGTGTGGGAAACAAGCTGGCAGCAGACAGTGGCACATGAAGGGATTGTCCCTGCTGGCACAGATGGGGCTGGAGGGCAGAAATACCTGTGGTGACCCAAAGGGCAAAGATAACGTGCTGCTTTCTCACTTGCCAGCCCTAAAATGGTTTGGAGGAAGGAGGAGAGAACCTGCTGGTTTGTGAGGGTGTTGGATACTCTGCAGATGGGATTTTATGTCCTTGAGTTCTTCAGAGCTCATGAGTGGCAGGGGACAGGCTGTTACTGGTGGGAACTGGTGCTGAACTGGTGAGTGGGCACAGGTGTCTGTGTGAAAGGCTCTTGTCTCCCAGATAAGGCAAGTCCCAAAATGTCTGTAGAGGGTTTTCCCCCCTTCTTTAGCAGTTCTCAGGCAACATTGAGGCTGTCCAGCCCCACTGGGTAAGGAAGTGAGGGATGAAGTTTGCCAGGAGGGAGAACACCTGGTGTAGTGGATGTGAGGAAAGGAAGGATGCAGGATGGTGGTGGGGCTGGGTTTGTGAGCACAAGGGAGATCTGCTGCTGGATGCAGAGCCAGGGACTCATGGTGAGTCCCCCATCAATGCCTGGGGGTGCTGTGGGTGTGAAGGTGCATGTGGCACCCAACAGAGACAGGGTGTGGAGCAGGGGGCTCTGGGGGGCTCAGGGTGCCCCAGCCTGCTCCTCCTGCTGCCCAGTCCATGGGAGCAGGAGCTGTGAAAGGCTCTCCAGGCAGTCCTGTGGGGTGTCTTCCTTTGAGTCCCCAGCTGTAATTGCTCCTGCAGACCTGGCATGCCTTCCTGGTGCCTTGCCTTCTGCAGTCCCACTGGGCAGGTCACTCCCAGGGGATGCCCCTTTTCCATCCCCCCCAGTATCCCAACAGCTCCCAGCAGCACAGACCCCTCTCTGCTCCCAGTTTCCTGACCCTGCTCTTTGTGTTGCCTTCCCAGGGTGAGAGAGTGCCCCCAGGGAGTGCCTTGGGCTCCCTGAGCTCTTTATTTTCCCCCAGTTTCTAAGATGGCCAGTGCAGTGAGGCACAAACATCAGCCCCCTGGATTTTGTGTGCCTGGGGACAAGCCTGAGCTGCTGCTGGACCACCCACACCCCTGGCATTGCCACCTCTGGATGTGACTGTGGAGTTTCCCATGCCCAGGTCCGTGGTGTTTATGAGCTCTGAGCACAGACTGGGGCTGGGGTTGTGCTGCCAGCATCCTGTGGTGTCAGAAATGTGCTGCATCGACACGACACACAGCTTTGGGGGGCTGGCAAGAGGGTTCTTGTACCATGAAACAAGTTAAGAGGGTTCTTGTACCATGGAACAGGTTAAGAGGGTTCTTGTGCCATGAAACAAGTTAAAAGAGGGTTCTTGTGCCATGAAACAAGTTAAAAGAGGGTTCTTGTGCCATGAAACAAGTTAAGGGGGTTCTTGTACCATGAAACAGGTTAAGAGGGTTCTTGTACTATGAAACAAGTTAAGAGGGTTCTTGCACCATGAAACAAGTTAAAAGAGGGTTCTTGTACCATGGAACAAGTTAAGAGGGTTCTTATACCATGAAACAAGGAGTTTTCTCTGATGCCTTTGAGAGGGGAAGGGGCTGGGAGCTGCGGATAGACTGATGGGGAGAATGAAACTCCAGTGGGCTGGTGGCTCTCAGTGAACTGGGGGAGCTTTAACTGGGGGCTGGGACTTTCCAGGCTGGTTCAGAGCTGCTGTCCCCCCAAGCACCTCCCTTGGGCACCTTGCAGGCAAGGCCAGCTGCTCTGAGCTGCCTGGCTCAGTCCTCCACCCTGCCTACACTTGTTTCCCTTCCCTGCCCACTCATTCTTTCTCCTCCTGGCTCCCTCCCCTCTGGACCTGAGCAGAGGGATCTGGGACTTCCAGTCTGTCCCTTCCCACTTCCCTGGACCTCTTTCCCAAGGATGCTGCTTCAGGAGCCCTTCCCTTGGCCGAGAGGGACACCTAGTGGGGTTGGAGCTCAGGGACCTGTTTTTCCCCCTTTATTTCTTGCATTGTTTATTTATTTGTAATCCTTATGAAGGTCTGGTTCTTGCAGGAGCAGGAATTGAGGTTCCACATAATCCTGCTGGCCTGGGGGCAAAGGTGGCCCTTTGGTGGCCACTTGGTGGGCTGTTCCTCTCTGTCCTGGGATGTCTGAAGGGAAATTCTGTGCCCATGGGAGACTGGGGAGCAGCAGGGTGTGAGCAGGGGGGCACTTGGGTCAGCCCCAGAGCCTGCAGGTGTCTCCCAGAGAGGTTTTGTGGGGATCTCTCCCCTTCCAGAGTGATGGTGTCCATAAGGGAGAAATGTGGGGTGAGGGAGGGCTGGCACAGCAGAGTCAGGCACTGCCCTTATTGCTTTATTTGTGCTTTGGCTGCAAGAATATTTCTATCCATGTCCATCCTTGTTGCTCTTTCCCGTGAAAGGAGGAGGATATGAAGGAGGGGACAACCTGACTATCCCTTTGGACTCAGACAGAGGGAGGAGCTGTGGAAGGCTGAGCCCTTGCTGGCAGGTGTGGCACCGAGGGTGGCATGAGAACACAGCCCCTTCCTCTGCACAGCAGAAATATTGGGATGCCAGGAACAAACACAGTGGGTTTGTCTCTGCTGGTGCAGCAGGTGATGTTACCCAAGGCTTGCAATCATCCCCTGGAGCTGGGCTGACACTGTGAGCCCACAGCAATCCTTCATCCCAAATTCACTGAGGTTGCTTGGAGGAGCCAGTGGGTGTTCCCAGGTATTTCAACCCCAGTTGTGAGTGTGTTTGGGACCTAAAGGAAATACACTGGCAAAAGCAAGGATGAGCTTGATGCCTGAGCCAAAAAGGCTTTTAGGACATCTCCCCCACCCCAATAATTCAGGGTAGGTGATGGTGGGAGCTGAGGAGCTCTGCTGGTCTGTGCTCTCCAGGGCTGAGCCAGCCCCTCAGAGCCCTCCCTGTGCTCAGTGCCAGCCTGGAATGGGGTTTTGGGGGAGGAGAGGAGCTGTGGGGGGGTAACACTGCTCTTGGTAAAGCAAAACCTGTCTGAACATGCCTCTCTTCTGGATTTGGGTGCACAGGAGTCATGTTTGTTTGGGAAAGCATCTCCTACCACCTTTGCTTGGCTCAGCAATCCTCCTGGATGGGGCAGGATCCCCAAACCACAGAGAGTGAGCAGACCCTGGATCTTGTGCTCTGCAGGTGCTGGCACATCCCACTGGATGTTCCCCTGGGTGCTGTTTTACTCCTTTGGCACCCTGTTATCCCAGGCCCCTTCTGGGCATCATCATCCATAGCACCTCAAATTTAGGGATGATTTTTTGTGGGGCTACCTGCAAACTGGAATTTAACACTGGAATTAAACCACTTGTGCTTTATGAGCTGTGACAGCTCAGTGCTGCAAAGTGCTGCTCCCTGGGCAAGAGGGTGACCACAGTCAATGCTGCTGAAGCCTCATAAACAGGTATAAAATGTTCCTTACCTTTGTTTCTCTGCAGAGGACTGGGGCACAGACCATCCCCCTGCAAGCCCTTACAGCTGCTTTTGGTGAGGATTTCTCCCTCCACTCTGTTTCTCCACCACAGAGGACAGGGGTACAACATTCCAGGGTTTTACTTGGAGCAGCTCCACTCCCCCTTAGCACTGGGGGTCTGTGCTCCAGGTTTCTGACTCAGGAGCATTTGCACAGGAGCTCAGAAGAACCACAGAGGCAGAGTATTAGAAAACATCCTGGTTTATTGGAGCATCTCAATTCACAGAGTTTTACAAAACAAAGTATTTACAGGTGAGGAAGGGACTAACTCATCTCAAGTGGAATGTGCTCTGCTGGGGCAAGGCACAGGCTATACCAGGGACAGGAAGGAAATCAGCACATTCACAGGTCACGTTTTTCTTTACAAAACTAAGCTGGGAGGAAGGCTGATGAGGGCACAGCTGTCCTTGGAGGGAGCACTCCAGGAAGGATTCAGTGCAGCCCTTGTGCTCTTCACCATGACTTCAGGAGCTGCAGCAGCTCAGCCCAGCACGGAGCAAAGGCACAGTGTGGTGATGCCAATGGCCCTGGGGTCTCCATCTGTGCCAGCAGCTCTTCCCCTGGCTCCCCCTGGGCTGAGGGGTGCTGTTTGAGCCCAACTTCTCTCTTTCAGGCCCTCAGCCCTGGACTGAGTTGGACAGAGGACAGAAGGAGGAGATCACAGTGTGGGGTAAGCAGGGGATCCCCCCTAAACCATGGTAAGACCTCCCTTTCTCCCCCTCCATGACTGAACACCAGAGTGGGGATGATGGCCAGGTCTTAGAACATATTCTGAAAGCATCTTTTTGAACCTGTCCAATGCAGTTTGCCTCTAACCACAAAGTGTTACCTTTTCTTTTTTTAAATTTCTTAAGTTTATTATTCTCTGTAATCTTGAATGATGGCCCTTTCAAGTTGTTCACAGGAGCTGCACTAGGCTACCCACCAAGGGAGAAACTTCTCCAAACATGGATTTCTAGGTTGGGAAGACCATGGGCTGACCCAAGCCATCAGCTCTGGCTGCACAGGGAGTCCCAGGCACTCGCAGCGAGGTAGAGGGAGGGTTGAAGTTCACAGTAGAGGCTGGCACTGCCAAGTGTCCAAGAGGTGTCCAGGCTGGAATCCATCCATCCACCCATCCCTAGAGGCCTGTGTGCTGCTGGATCCAGTCTCGCAGGCTGGTGAGCCGGCTGTACACTCCAGGCTTGTTCCTCTGGGCACAGCCATCCCCCCAGCTCACCACTCCGGCCAGGAACATCCGACTGCTGGGCTCCACGCTGACCAGGGGGCCTCCAGAGTCCCCCTGCACACAAACACACAGCAGCATGAGCATCAGCCCCCCTGCATGGGGGCAAAGGGTTGGAGTCAAAAACGAGTGAAAAATAGCCCAGCAAGAACTCAAAACTGGTTCTACGTCAGCACAATTTCTTGGCTATTCCCTGAAACAAGTATGTAAGTCTGGCAGGACAAAGATGTAAAATCAAGCAGCCTGTCTTGCTAACTAAGAACAACAGCAAGAAGCTGGAATGGAGTTGTATCTCTTACCGTGTGGGATGGTTTTGAGCCTAAGTCCTGCAGTCTTAGTCTCAAAAGTCTCAAACTCATGCATTGACACAACTTGCTGCCGGCACCCTTTCCAATCCATCCCTTGTCTGAATCCAGGAGGATTCACACAGACTTTTTGTAGCTTCAAAGTGTAAATATAAGTGCCCCTGCCTAATAATTACCAAAGAGCACCAAGCCCAGGTGCTGCCCTACCTGGCAGGCGTCCACACCCCCCGTGAGGATCCCCACACACATCATGCGTGGGGTCAGCTGGTCCATCAGCAGCTGGTTACACACAGTCTGGTTGATGAGCCTGATCTCTGCCTTCTGCAGGATGGAGGCTCCACTGCCTGCAAGGGTGAGGAAAAACACACATTTTTGAAGCAGCTCCCACTCAAGAAACACAAAAATCATCAAATCACAGAATGGTTTGGAAGAGATATTAAAGCTCATCCCATAGGCAGGGACATTTCCCACTAGCCCAGGTTGCTCCAAGCCCTATCCAACACTTTCAGGGGTGGGGCAGGCACAGTTTCTTTGGGAAAGCTATACAAGAGGCATCAAGACATGGCAAAACTATAGAAAAGGTATCAACACATGGCAAAACTATACAAGGGACATCAAGACATGGGAAAACTATACAAGAGACATCAAGGCAAAGCTATACAAGAGACATCAAGACAGGGCAAAGCTATACAAGAGATATCAAGACATGGGAAAACTATACAAGAGACATCAAGACAGGGCAAAACTGTACAAGAGGCATCAATACATGGGAAAACTATACAAGAGACTTCAAGACATGGGAAAACTATACAAGAGACATCAAGACAGGGCAAAGCTATACAACAGACATCAAGACAGGGTAAAGCTATACAAGAGACATCAAGACAGGGCAAAGCTATACAAGAGATATCAAGACAGGGCAAAGCTATACAAGAGACATCAAGACAGGGCAAAACTATACAAGAGACATCAAGACATGGGAAAACTATACAAGAGATATCAAGACATGGGAAAATGATACAAAAGCCATCACCACCCCCCCAGATCCCCACTCCAGCACTCACCTCCCTCCGCCGTCGCCCCCCAGCCCGTGACCCACAGGTCCTTGCCCACGGGGAAGTTGTGGGTGGCATCGGGCAGGCAGATGGGCTGCACCACGGCCGAGAAGGTGGCAGGGCTCTGCAGCTCCAGCACGGCGATGTCATAGTCGTAGGTGTAGTCGTTGAACAAGGGGTGGGAGATGATGCGCTTCACCCTGCGGGTCTGCACGTTGGGGCCACTGCGGTCACCCTGGTCAGTGAGGCCCAGGTAGGCTGTCCACAGGCTGGGGTCTGAGTACCTGCACGGGGCACAGGGCACGGGGTGAGGGTCTGTGCCACAGCTCACCATCCCGGGGAGTTTCCTTGAGAACCAACTCTCAGAGCCGGCGTTTTTCTCCTCCAACGCCCGAAGAGGGGTGGCTCCAGCTGTGCCATACCTGATGCCCTGCAGGGGCAGGAAGCAGTGGGCTGCTGACACCAGCCAGCTCTCAGAGATCAGCGAGGCCCCACAGATGTGGCCCTGGCCCTTGACGTGCAGGCTGACCTGCCACGGCCACTCGCCCACGTCCGAGTTCTGCCCGCCGACGATGCGCGACTTGCGCACGTAGGAGCGGGTCCCGCAGTCTGGGGGGCAAGGACAGGGCTTGGTCACTCCTGTTCCCAGCCCACACCCTCCCTGGGGACATCTGACAGAACCAGTACCCCGTTACCCATGTCAAACTAGCTGAAACATTTACTCCCTAAATCCATAAATACGCAGATCGACCCCTGCATTCTCCATCCCACATTTGAGCTCCCAAAGAACACATCCTGCTATTCCCAGGCCAAGCCCCCACACACAAACACCCAGGGGCTGCCCTGAGAGGTCCATCCCTGTGTCCCCCCCTGGCCAGGGCACTCACTGCAGTTGTCCTCGTCGGAGTTGTCCTCGCAGTCCCTCTCCCCATCACACTCGGGGTTCTGTTTGCTGATGCAGCGCCCGCTGCGGCACTTGTACGTGTACTCCTTGCAGGGCACGGCCGTGTGACCTGCTGCAGGGGCACAGGGACAGGGCTCAGCACCCCTGCTGGCCACCCCACACTGCCCAGGAGCCCCACACACCCTCCCCGTGCCCAGGACAGCCTCACCTGTGCCACAGCTGCCCTCGTCGCTGCCATCCCCACAGTCGTCCTTCCCGTCGCATTTCTGCGTGCTGGGGACACACTTCCCGTTGTCACACTTGAAGTTGTCGGCTGCACAGCCTGGGGACAGAGGGCAAGCTCCAGCATCCAGTGCCTGCAATCCCTTCTTGTCCCAGCTTCACACTGTCCCTCAGCTACCCAGCCCTTTCTTGCCCCAAAAACCCACTTTTTCCACACCTCTGCTCATCCTTCTTTCCCCCAAGCCCCAGGAGGATGCACCAGTGAGCCCTTGCCATGCCCAGTGCCAGGCTGTTATTTTGGCTTTCTTGCCCACTCATTTCCAGCACAGCACTTGCCCCCAGCCCCTCACCCAGCCCTCGGCCCCATCAGCCCCCAGGGAGTCACTCACTGCACTGCAGCTCGTCACTGTTGTCCCCACAGTCGTTCACGTTGTCACAGACCCAGAACTTGGGCTTGCACCAGCCATTCTGGCACCTGAACTGCTGCTCGGTACAGGCTGGAGGAGGGCAGTGAGAATCCCAGAGTCATTAAGGCTGGAAAAGCCCTCCCAGCCCATCGAGTCCAACCTGTGACCCATCCCAGAGCTCTGAGCACCACGCCCAGTCATTCCTTGGGCACCTCCAGGGATGGGGACTCCAAACCTCCCTGGGCAGCCCCTTCCAATGCTGGAAATCAGGGGACAGACCTGCAAAGCCACCTATGGAGTCACCAATGACCCACCCAGCATGGCAGCTCTCCCAGTGGGTGAGCAAACACTTGGGAACCCAGCAAAGAGCTCAGGACCAGGCACATGGACATATATACATATGTACATATACATGGTGCCACACTCGGGCTACAGCACAGCATTTCCATCTTTCTGGAGAGCAAAACCACTTGGAGCTGTCCTGTCTCAGGCAGCAGAGGCTGAAGGTGACATCCCAGCAAAGCAATGAGCAGTGGGAAAGCACCTGAGGAACCCAGACCACCAGCCACTCTTTCTCAGAATGAGGGAACCAGATCCCAAAGCAGGGGATTCCCATGCTCTCCAAGGAACTGCAGACCCTGGACAGCATCATTAACTCCAGGACAGCATCAATAACTCCAGAACAGCTCTGCTAATCCAGGAGCAAAACTTGCTGCACTGAGAAACAACTTGCATGTATCCCACAGGTTTTCCAGATATGCTCTGCCTGCTTGGGTAACAAAACGTGTCCCTTCACATCACCCAGCTCAGCCAAACCCACAGCCAGGAGGATTACACAGAAAAACACGTTCCCAGCTGGGAGGGACTGGAAAGGGAGAGAGATGACACTGGGAGAGTGCTGGATTAGCAGGATCCCTCATCTCCCAGGCTGGGAAAGGATCCCACTGCAGCACTGGAACACCCACAACAAACACCCCCAGAACAGCCACCCTGAGGCATCACGACCCTTCCCATGCCATGCCAAGGGGAAACTAAGGATGGACTTACTGCAGGACCTCTCATCACTGCCATCCACGCAGTCCATCCACCCATCACAGCGCATGCTCCGGTCGATGCAGCGCCCCGTGTTGCAGGTGAACTTGCCAGGGCAGGCTGGGAGGGGGAAAGGGGGAAAAACCACACGTGAGCCCTCCAGGTGTCCCATCCACGTCCTTTCCCCAAAGCACACAGCGCTCCCCGTGCCAGGACACAGCAGGGAAACACTCGTAGGGGCTCGCAGGGATAAAGGACACGCTGCCATCCCCACTTCCCAGGGAAGCTGGGGGTCCCAGGGAAGCCGTGGGTCCCAGGGAAGCCGTGGGTCCCAGGGAAGCTGTGAGTCCCAGGGAAGCTGGGGGTCCCAGGGAAGCTGGGGGTCCCAGGGAAGCTGTGGATCCCAGGGAAGCTGGGGGTCCCGGGGAGGCTGGGGGTCCCGAGGAAGATGGGGGTCCCAGGGAAGATGGGGGTCCCGGGGAAGATGGGGGTCCCAGGGAAGATGGGGATCCCAGGGAAGATGGGGATCCCAGGGAAGCTGGGGATCCCAGGGAAGCTGTGAGTCCCAGGGAAACTGTGGATCCCAGGGAAGCTGGGGGTCCCAGGGAAGCTGGGGGTCCCAGGGAAGCTGGGGATCCCAGGGAAGCTGGGGGTCCCAGGGAAGCGGGGGATCCCAGGGAAGCCGGGGGTCCCAGGGAAGCCGGGGGTCCCAAGGAAGCTGGGAGTCCCAGGGAAGTTGAGGGTCCCAGGGAAGCTGGGGGTCCCAGGGAAGCTGTGGATGCCAGGGAAGCTGGGGGTCCCAGGGAAGCTGTGGATCCCAAGGAAGCTGGGGGTCCCGGGGAAGCTGGGGGTCCCAGGGAAGCTGGGGGTCCCAGGGAAGCTGTGGATGCCAGGGAAGCTGTGGGTCCCAGGGAAGCTGGGGGTCCCAGGGAAGCTGGGGATCCCAAGGAAGCTGGGGGTCCCAGGGAAAGCAGCTGCCCCCAGCCCGGGGTCCCCACTCACGGTCGCTGGAGTCGTAGGACAGGTACTCTGCCAAGAAGCCGGTGTCCGTGTAGGACTGGTCCGAGTGGAAGCGCACCTGGATCCTGTTGGTGCTGCTGGCCACCACGAACTGGGGGCGCTCCCCGCAGTACCTGCAGCCAAAGGGCACCCAAGGGCTGCAGCAAAGCTCCCTCCATGCCTGGCCTTGGCCCTGAGATCCCCTGCCCAGCCCAGAGCCCAGGGGCAGGAGGGCAGGGAGCAGGTCCCAGCACAGCTGCTGAGCCTCAGGGTCCAAATTCTGCTGCCACTCACACAAGGTTTGGGCAAACCCCAACTCGTGACCTTAAGAACCACTGAGAGCACGTTCTCCCACCCCATGCCTGCCCCAGGGATGTGTCTGTTCTCAGATACACTGGATTTGTGCAGGATCCCATCCCTCCACGGGCGGGTGGCATCATGAACAAACAGCACTGTGGGAACTCACAGCTGACTTTGAAACCCTCCCTCCAAGGCAGGGTCAGCTCTTTCATCCAAAACACTGTGAAACAAGACTGATCACGTCCCTGTGAGGTACCAAGTTGTCTGGCCAAGTTACAGCAGGCTGGGGAAGAGCACACAGCCAGTGCCTCACAGAACACAGGAGAACTCCAAGCAAACCCACCCCAGATGTTTCTGCCTTCCCTTACGAATGCCATGGCAGAATTTGGGGGGGGTTCAGCACACACCATACCCAAGGGCTCATCCCCTCTCACTGCAGGGCAGATCCTGCCTTGTGCCACCCCAAAGAGCACCAGCACACTTATTCCCATAGCAGGTCACCAAACAAAGGCCCTGGGTGGGCTCAGAGAGCAGCCAGCACCCACCTCGTGCTGTTGACCTGCACATAGTCCTTGGGGCAGGAGCTGACGGGTGTCCCAGGCTCCAGCACGAAGAACATGTTGAAACGCACCTTCACATTCTTTACAGAGGGGACCTGCAAAACAAAGGGGGCAGGGTGGGTGGGATGCTGTTCCAGGAGCAAGGAAAAGGCAGTGGGAGAAGGGTAGAGGATAACTGAAAATGGGAAGAAGGCATTTTCCACCAGGAAAAGAAACACCTTCACAGAAGGCACTATGAGCCACCCCAGCCCCAGGATGTCTGGTGGAACAGGCACATAGAGGGGGTGGCAGCCAGACCTCTGGTCACCAGCCTGCCCCAAAGCCCACACTCTCATGTCTTCTGTGTGAAGCTACAGGTTTTTGGGGGGCTACATCAACATGGGGGGCTACATCAACATGGGGGTCAGGCTCCAGCCCCCCCCTCAGCCACAGCAGGCTCAGAGCTCTCAGAGTGCTGGGAGCACCCTGGGACTGTGTCCTGCCTGACCAGGGACACTGGACAGCCTAATTAGGGCAGAGAGAGTCCATCTCACCTCGATGTTCCACACACAGTCCGTGTCAGGGGGGTAGTGTGCTGGGTAATAGGGGGTCGTGAAGGTCCCACTCTCTCCCTTCAGGGTCCCACCGCAGGCTGGAGACAAGCAGAGGGTGAATACAGGTTAGAGACTCAGACATGTGGTTTTCCCAAGCCTCATCTGGCTGTCACCCGAGGCAGGAGGGGAGGCAGAGGCAACAGCCACTCTCTGGAGAGACCAGCTCTACTCCAAGGCTTGAGAGAACCCAGGAGATCAATTAGGTGCTTCCTGCACGCACCAATCTGCATGTCTAAGCCAACATAATTCTTATTTTGGCTTCCTCGGGGGACATCATTACAGCAGCCAAGAGCACCGTGGGCAAGGCAAAGATGTGACCTGTTTCCAGGTGCTCCAGCCCTGGAAACATCCCTGACAAACCAACCACAGCCACAGGCACTCCCTGCTCAGCTGCCCACGGTAGGGAGGGGTGCAGGAAAAGAGGCCAAGGAAAAGAGGCTCACCTTGCAGCTTGGGGAGCTGGAAGAACTCAGCCTTAAAGCCAGGGAATCGCCCCTCCTTGTTGGTAACCAACGTGACCAGCATGACGTTCTGGGAGGACAGGAAGGTCAGGTTGTAGGATGGGGCGTAATTCCCACAAAGCCTAGGAGGGAAAGGACAGAATCCATGAGGCACAGCTGGACAGGGAAAGGACAGAATCCATGAGGCACAGCTGGACAGGCAGCCTGGAGCAGCACGGGTGGGCTCTGAGCAGGGACAGGAGCTCAGGAACCTTGGGGGGACACTGACCTGACCAAGGCGTGGGGCTCCACGGGGCTCAGGGAGTCGTAGACCTTGATGTAGTCACTGTCATCTCTGCAGGGCTCCAGCTCCAGGGTCTTGAAGGTGAGGCTGATCCTGGAGGTGGCATCTGCCCTCAGTGCCCAGTAGCAGAGGGCGTTGTTGGGGTAGGGGCTGTTGGGGAAGCCCGGCGTGGTGAAAGTGGTGACCTGCCCCTCCTTGGCGTGCAGGGAGAACAAGCAGCTGTCTGCCCAGAGAGCAGGGAACAGTCAGCAAGGTGCCCTGCTGCCAGCCAGCCTGGAGTCATTGCTTCTGTGCTTTGGGTTCCCAGTGGGAACGGTGGCTCCAGCTGGGCTGGAAACCAGGACACGAGCAGGTCCTGCCCTGCCTTTCCCTGGGATGTGGAGAGCAATTCCTCCTCTGCCTGCAGGCTGTCCCTGGGCAGATTCCTCTGGCAGGGGACACATGCTGGAGAATGGTTGTGCCACAGCCTGTCCGACCCCAGAGCAGCTCCGAGGAGCACACCTTGCACACAGAGCACCCCTCTCCAGACCCTGCCCCATCCTGCAAGGGAAATCACCACCCCAAAGAGGCCCCTGAGGCTGAAGAACTCTACTTACTGTCCCGGGAGGAGTGAGCTATGCTGGGGTCCACAGCTGCAGGAGAAAACAGAGCTGGTGTCATCCTTTGGGCTAAGGGAGATCCCTGGGCACAAAGCTGAGGGTATCCCTGGGCACAAAGCTGAGGGTATCCCTGGCACCTGCACTGCTCTGGCCTGGCTTGGGGGGTCTCTCCCCATAAGCTGGCCAGGGGAGGCTGCTCCTGCCTGGGCTCTGGGGAGCTGAGGCACCCAGCTTTTCCTCAGCAGAGGGAGGGTTCCCCCCTGTCCCTTCCCCACTGGGCTCAGAGCAGAACACAGAGCACCCGAGCGAAGGGGAGCAGGTCTGTGCAGCCCCCTCAGCCTGTACATCCCATTGAGCCATGCCCCCAAAGGCAGGTCCTTACCCCCACCCTGAACCCCCCAAAGCCCCCTAGGGGAGGGCTGTGACCAGCCCCTTCCCCCTGCAGTGGCACACACCCCCCAAACCCAGCAGGGGCACAGGGATGGATGGTGGGGCCAACACTCACGGAAGGCGATGACCGACTCCACCTTCAGCAGGGGGTTCCGCAGGCGGGGGTTCCACCTCTGCACCAGGCTCTGCTTGTCAGCCATGGCCCTGTCCAGGCTCTGCTCCCGGTACTTGGGCACCAGGAATTCGGACCAGTAGTAGGCAATGACGCTGCCCTCGCTGTGGGAAGGGCACACGTGGGGTGTGAGGGCAAGGACACACATGGCAGGGCTCCAGTACCACTAGAAGGGGTCAGGCTATTCGATGAGACACTTTCGAAGGCACCCATGGGGAAGGGAGAGCACCAGGGGTCAGTGGACCAAACTGTGCTCCCTGCCAGCCCAGGGAGCCCCTCTCAAAGCTGCCAGGCAGCACCCATGGCAGCTCAGTACACCACACCTGGATCTTCCCAGGACATCTGGCAGAAAACAATACACATTTTCAGGTCTCTTCTCACTGCCCACCCTTTCCTGTGTCACTCAGGGTGAGTCCTGTGGTGCCTCCATCCCCCTGGGAGTGAGGGTAAATGGCTGTGTGACACCCCAGCATTGCCCTCCTTCCCCCTCAGCACCTGACACTCACCTGAAGGCAGTGATCACTGTCTCTTTGTGGTAAGGGCCAATATCTGGGTGATTCCTGTAGATCTCCTCCACCTGAAAGGGTTAAAGAGGTGGGCTGAGCACGTCTAGAAGTGAGGAGGAAAAGCTAAAGACAGACAGAGCTTCAAGCCCACTATGGAAAATCAGAGCACATACCCGGCATGCCTGGCTGCAGGAACCTGCAGAGCCAAAGAGAGCAAGGAGCAGAGCTGAGAGTCCCAGAAGAGCCCAGACCTGCAGAGCACAGCCTGCTCTCACCCAGCTCTTCCCAGGGGAAGCACAAATCCCTGAGTCTGAGGGGACAGGCAAGACCAGCCACGGCTTCAGCAGGGAGGGCTGACACCCTCCCCTTCCAGCCCTGACTCATCCCCAGCCCTGGGATGTGCCCTGTGGCACCAGGCTGGAGCTGGGATGCCAATGCCCATCTCCAAGGCAGCTCCCTGCTCCCAGCCAGTGTGTCCCAGCAAGCAGGGAGAGCTGAGAGGAGCCAGGAAGCCCCAAGGAATCTCCCAGGAAATATCCCCGTGGGCAAGGAGCAAGAGGAAAATGCTTGCCTGGAGGAGGAGGAGGGGTGCAAGAAGCCTCTTACCGTGCTCTTCACCTTCTGGGCCAACATGCTGAACTCTGGAGAGCTGGAGTTCTCGTAGGCATCCAGGAACTCCCAGTTCAGAACCCTCAAGTGGCCATTGAAAACCTTCCGGACGGGAGCGTTCCTGTCTGGAAGGGAAGAGTCAGGGTCAGGGAGGGAAGAGTCAGGGTCAGGGAGGGAAGAGCCAGGGTCAGGGAGGGAAGAGTCCAGGGAAAGGGAGGGAAAGGTCCAGGGACAGGGAGGGAAGGGTCCAGGGACAGGGAAGGAAAAGTCCAGGGACA
>JAWWEE010000062.1:25309-38513 GCA_035221455.1 Xenops minutus
GTCCTGGGCCAGGGAGAGAAGAGTCCAGGGTCAGGGAGGGAAAGGTCCAGGGACAGGGAGGGAAAAGTCCAGGGACAGGGAAGGAAAAGTCAGGGTCAGGGAGGGAAGGGTCCAGGGACAGGGAGGGAAGAGTTCAAGGTCATGGAGGGAAGAGTTCAAGGTCAGGGAGGGAAGGGTCAGGGAGGGAAGAGTCCAGGGACAGGGAGGGAAGAGTCAGGGTCAGGAAAGGAAGAGCCAGGGTCAGGGAGGGAAGAGTTCAAGGTCAGGGAGGGAAGAGTCCAGGGACAGGGAGGGAAGGGTCAGGGACAGGGAGGGCAGTGAGGGCTGGGGCTGTGGCACAGCAGGTGCCCAGGGACAAAAATCAAGGCAAGGGGGTGACAAAGGTGCCCCCCCACCTTCTGGAGCCTTCCCAGAGCTAGGAAGGGCACACAGGAGCAACACCAGGTAATACAGCTTTTCCAGGGTTCCCAGGGCATCGTCCTCAGTGCCACCCCTGCCCAGATGTGCCACTCACATTTGAAGTGCCAGATGAGGAGCCCAGTGGTGAGGGACACGAGCAGGGACACCACGACCAGCACGGTGACGACCACGCGCCGCTTGGGGCCACGCTTCTCCACCTTCCTGGAGTTCATGGCAGGGAGGAACTCCACCCCTTCATCCAGGTGGTTCATGTCCTGGCAGAGGAGAAGGCAGGGTAGTGGCAGGGCTGTTCCCAAAGGTTTGGGGAGGTCCAGCAGCCTGGAGCAGGTTTTGGGGTGCTCCCCAGCACGCAGAGCACGGGCAAACCCCGGTGCTGCAGCTCCACGGCCACCCCACGGCAGCCTGGAGGCTTCTCCCTGCTTTTCTGCACACACCTAATTCCAGCTGGGGCCCAACACAAGGTCACGAGCTCAGGTGAACTCAGGGGCAAGGCCACACACCCTCCCGTGACCGTGGCGGGTCCAAATGTGCCTGCCAGCAGATGAAACTGCAGAGAAAAATGCAGCCCCTGGCTGTGTGGCAGGTGTGTCACTGCAGCCCCCAGGGCATGGAACCCTATAAATAGCATTTCTCTAAAAGAAGAAACCAAGCCACTTCCTCCCTTTACATCTTCACAGGGCTCAGTGACGTCTCCCGGGCCAAGAGCCTTGCTGTGTTCGTGCCTGGAACCTCCCAGCCTGCAGAAACACCCGTGAAAGGACACAAAGCAAGTGGAAAACCCACGGGTGAACACACAGGACAGCCCCACAGCCCAGGAGCAGCCAGGCTTTTGGGACAAGGCGTGGAAGGGAAGATCCCAAAGGAAGGAGGAATGTCACCGATGTCACACGGCTCTTGCTGCCACCCACCCAGTGCTGGGCTGGGTGAGGAGGAGGAGGAGGGAGGTCTGTGTGGCATCAGCTGTGAAACCCTCAGTGCCCACGTCCTCCCACCTCTGGCTGCCTCCCTCCCTCCATCCCTGCTCATGCCCCTCCAGCCTGGGGGGACTCAGGGCAGCTGCAGAGCCAGATGTTTCCAGGGGTGCCACGCAGCACCCCTGGCACAGGCTGATGTTGGGGGTCTGGCTCCACACCCGCCCTGGCACCTCCTCTCCTCCCAGAGCTGGCAAACCCACGTGGGCAGAGCTGGTCACATCTTCTGCTTTCACTCGGGTAGGAAGGGCTCTGTGCCTGCTGCAAACACCCCAAAACACAGGCATCTCTCACCCCGTGCTCACCACCCTCCCCTTCTCCCCTAGCCAGGGATCCAGCAGCAACCTGGGCTCTGGTGGCAGCAGGGACATAAAGTGCCAACCTGCACAAATCCATGGCATTCACACACATCCCTGTGCCCTGGCAGAGGCAAAGTTGTCCCCAAAAACATCCCCCTGGGTCAGACACTGCCTGTCCTCCCCCAGCCCAACACTGACACAATCCTGCTTGGGTGGATTTGGAGCAAATCTCACAACCCCCTAAAAGTCAGGGGAAATAGGGACCAGGGGGACATGGCTTGACAGGACAAGGGGCAATGGCTTCCCACTGCCAGAGGGCAGGGATAGATGGGATATTGGGAAGGAATTCTCCCCTGGGAGGGTGGGCAGGTCCTGGCACAGGTTGGGCAGAGAAGCTGTGGCTGCCCCATCCCTGGAAGTGTCCAAGGCCAGGTTGGAGCCACCTGGGCTGGTGGAAAATGTCCCTGCCCATGGCAGGGGGTGGCACTGGGTGAGTTTTAAGGTCCCTTCCAACCCAAATCAGTCTGTGACTGTAGGAAAAACAGCCAGCAAAGGGAATCCTATTGGCACAGCAAACCCAAGAGACCCCACTGTGCTTCCCTCGGGTGCTCCACCACCTTATCTGTCCCAAGCCCCACTGGGCAGGAAAGCCCAGCTCCCACTGGCACCATTCCCCCAGCCCTGTCCTCCTCTCCCACCCTCCACAGCCCCTCCCTGTAGGGTTGGCCCGGGGTCCTTCACAACAGAAAGGGAAGTTACAGGCAAGTTTTTGTCAAGGACTAAAAGTTTAAACCTCTGCAAACACCAGAAGGCCACCACGACCAGAGCAACAAACCAGTTTTCACACCACCTGCTCTCAAAATCCCTCGGGTTTATCGTTTGGCAGCACAGGGAAGGAACCTTCACTCATTTGTGGGATTTACTGCCTAAGGCTGGGCAGAAAGAACTGTTTTCACCCCCAGCTTTCAGTTCCCACCAAAACAAACACACCTAGCAGGGCCACAGGGGACAATCCCACTGGGAACGCTCTGAATCCTGTTTGGCCTCTGTGATCACACAGGAAAAGCTTGAAACCATAACCCAAGGAAAGTTTAAAACAGACAACACACTAAACCAAAGCTTAAATACATCCAGACATCCTAAATCAAGAAACTCTTCAGTCAAAGTCAGGACCACCTGGAGTTTGACACCCTGCCTTCCAAAGAGCCACCTGGTCCCATCAGCTTTCCCATCATGCAATAAAACCCCCCAAAAACAGGTAAAGAGAAGAAACTGGCCCCAAATCTTGCAATCACCTCCCCTCTCCCACCGTGGGGCTGCTGCCAGTGCTGAGCCTTCCCAGGACTTCCAAGACAGAAAGCAAAGTATTTAATTCTCTATTAACATCTGCAAGAGCCTGTGGCAAGAAAAAAAACACCTCAGGGGCTTAAATGATGACAAGAGCAGCTTTCCCAGACTTCCTGGGGCTGGTGAGGAAGAACCACAGAGAGAATCCTATTTTCCCATAGAAAAGCCTTTGGATGAGAGGACCCTCTGCAGAATTCCCAAAACTGAGTTTCACCCAAGTGCCAGAAGAAGACAGGGCTCAGGAGCACAAGGCCAGGCTGCACAACCCTGTGGCTGGTGCATTTTAACATCCTCTTCGAGCTAAGGCTGTGTCTTCACGGGGAGAAAACTCTTCAAGGCAGAAACTCATGGTTGTGATTAAATGAGGAGGCAAACAGAGCTTCCCTCTGAACCAACACACACAAAACAGGACTGCTCCAGGGGCTGAGGCAGGACCAAGGAACCAGGCAGCAAAACTCACCATCTGGTCTTTCTTTAGACAATTCCTTGGCTTTTCTTGGGGGAAAAGGAAAGGATGGGAGGTGTTACACCCGTGGGTTTATAGCACAGCTCTGGGAGTTTGCTCCTGCTCCCCCAGCACAAGGGAAAGGGCAGAGCATGGGACTCCTGGGGAGGTTATTGGTGTTCCTCCTCCGGATCAAGGGGCACTGACACTGTCACCTGCCAGAAATGACCCAGTGATTAGAGGCTGATAGGAGATCCAGAGAGGTTTCCCTCCCTCTCTGCCCTGTTTTCTCCTCCAGCTCCCATCCCAGACCTCATGGAGGTCATGGTGTTCCCCAGCCAAGGCTGAAGCTGCTCTCAAGAGCTCTCACCCACAGGCTGGGGCAGCAAGAGCCACTCCTGCACACTCTCTCCCCAGCACCCAGAGGATCTGAAGCATCCCCCAAGCACTTCTGGAATGCTCACCCAGCCCCTGAGGGAAGCTCTCAGAGGAGGTCCCGTGTCCAGAGCTCTGAGTAAGAGGCTGAATCCTCCCTGCCCACACTCAGCACAAAAATCACCTGTCTGACCTCAGGACTTGTCTGAGCCCAAAGTGGGTGGCTCAGCCTCTGCCCCACATCCCTCTCACCACCACCACTCCTGCTCTGGGGAAAAGGACCTGCTCACCATCCTCCGAGCTGGGCACTGACCAGGTGGACTCACAGGCAAGGCAGGCTCAAAGGTCCCAGTTAAACCACGAAAACAACAACCACAGCATTCATCTTCTGCACTTACTGGTCGCTGCACGTTTCCCTGGCGTGCCCTGAACAGCCCAAGGCAGCAGCTCCAACCCACAGAGGAACTCAACAGGTCCTGCTCTCACCTTGTCCATGGCTCCTCCAGAAATCACCTCTAGCCCAAAGTGACTCAAGGTCTGACTCTCTCGCCCTTGTGAGGAAACTGCTCCAATAAACATTATTCACAGAAAGCCTCCCTTGATATTCTCTGTGTCTTAGTCACTGGAGCAGTTACTTCCTCCTGCTCCTCCTCGCTCAGCCCTGCCACAGCAGGGTTGGAGGGCACAGTGGCAGCACAGCCACATGCCAGGGCAGTGAAAGGGTCAGACAGACAGTGCCCCACTTCTTCCACACCTCAGTTTCCCCTGGAGGACCAGCTGCATGAGGAAAGCTGGAAAAGGAGCACACAGAGAGGTTCAGGCAGCTCTGGGAGGGCTCCTGCAGCAGCTTCTGCATGCAGAGCCCAGGCTCAGAGCTGTGAGAAGCACAGCTCCCACTCCTCCGGGAGCCACTCGGTGTATTTTTAACTGTGCTCTGCCAGACTGGACAAACCAGATGCAGAAGTGACTAATTCTGCCAGCAGGAAATCCAGCAGGCACATGGGGCTGGTGGGAACTGCCACACTGCCAGCTCTGGGTGGGAGATCTTCCCAGACAGCACAGAGATCCTCCTGCAAAGGGGGGTCACAGCAAGGCTGGGATGTGCCATGGAGTGGGAAGGTCCCTGGGATGTGCCATCTGGGATGAGCACCCCCACAGAGGCTGGTTTCTGGCTTGCCTGGCAGTTCCAGCAAGAGGATGTGATGTGCCCCAGGCACCCAAATCCTCACTGCTCCCTCCCTCCAAAACAGCTGCTCCATCTCTCCCTCAGTGTCTGTTCACAGCACCCTGACCTACAGGAGGACTGGGATCTGTCACCACCAGAGAATCTGTTTGTCCAGAACCAGACTATGAGACTCAGCTTCTTGCCTTGACCTGTTCCAGCTCCAGACTCAGCTGGCCTGCTCAGAGAGCAGAGAGGGCAGGAGCAGGTGAGCCACCAGAGCAGGTCTCACAGCAAAAACCCCACTGTCTGACACCAGTGGACATGGCCAAGAAGAGAAACCCAAAAAACGCCAGGCTGGAGGTGGCCTGGGGAGGTCTGGGATGAAGCAGAGGCACAGGATTCTCGTAGGCTCTGGTTATTACACCCAGCCAGTGTATCCAAGAGGCAATTCCCACCTGCCCGTTTCCACCACACCTGTCTCAGGTGGTGTTCAATAAAAACTCAAACAACACATGAGAAAGGAGAGGAATAAAACCTGTCACTCCTCAAGCAGCTCAGGAGACCAACAGGGTGGGCTTGTGTGGCAAAAAGAGCCAAGAAAGTCACATTTTCAACACCTGGGTCACGCTGAAAGCCAAAGGACGAGGGGAAAGAGCCTGTTTGCCACAAGAAATAGCAGAGCAAATCTAAAAGCTGCTGACACACGGCACGCTCAGCAGCAACTCACTTCTTCCAGGGAGCTCAGGTACAGCTCCACCACCCCTGAACCCACTCCTGCAGCTTCTCTTGCTGCAGAAACCACCTGATAAGGGTCACCTCCTGCCTTCTCCTCTGGCTCGTGATAAGAACCCCAGAGGAGCAGCAGATGAGGTGTGTTCGTGCAGACCTGCCCCACCACAGGCAGTAAAGCACTGAAGAGACTTTGCCAGCGTGTTATTTTCGGCCTCCACTTGTGTATTAAGGGCAATGGAGCTATAAAATAGTGACATCAGAGCTAACCAGGGAATATGGGGCAGGGACTCAAGGACAGAGTCCTGCAGCCTGGGTATCTTCCCAGCAGAGAGGGCAGGTGCCACAGGGAGGGCTGGAAGTCACGCACAACTTCTTCACACACTGGTTTTGAGCTCAGCCCTCTGCAGTGCTCGATTGTCTTGTGACCACTGTGAGTCACACGAGAAACCAAATTCCTCCGGGTCTATTACAGAAGGAACTCAAGCTCATGTTTGGAGCTCCAGGCTGACCAGAGCAGCTGTGCCTTGCATGTCAGCAGCTCGGGGAAAGGCACCACACTCGTGTCTGTGCCAGCAGAGAATCTCACACTGAAGCCCCAGCACTTGGTGGGGAGGAGTGGGGACTAAAGGCACGTTCCAGCCCTGGTCTGTGTAGCTATGAGCCATGAAATTCCTCCTTACAACACACTGATGTCCCAAGAGCACAAAGAAGCATGCCACGGATGCAAACAGCTTCTTTCAATCGCTCATATGTCTTTCCTGGTACAGACAGCACTGTCTGGAAAACAAAACTGCCTTCAGCAGCTGAGCCAAAGCAGCTGTGCCCCAGACCTGGGGCAGACACTGCACTCTCATTGTGGTGTCTCACCTGCCCCTCCCCAGCTCCCCCAGTCCTGGGGTGGCTCTGGCCCCTGAGCTGTCACTGTTTGGAGCCACCAGCAAGGCAAACAGCAGCATCTCTGCTGTTTGGGCACAGCCTGAGCCTGGCCAACCCATCCCTGTGGCTGCTCCCTCCCTGCCCCAGATATCACAGGGTGTTACTTGCCCGTCTGCTCTGGTGGCCTTTGGATGGAAAAGGCACATTCTACCCTTGGGCAAGAGGGGAACCTTTGCTCCAACACCTTCCCTGCAGCCAGGCCCTCAGAACACTCCTGCTGCTCCCTCCAAGGGTTTTACAGAGTGATCTTTTGTTTGCTGAGCAAAGGTCTGACGAACTCTCGATTGGCCTCAGCCCTTTTCTCATCGTGTCTTCCTTATCCCTGTTTGCCTCTGGCACCAAGAGCAGCCAAACTGGCCCGAGCAGCAGCTCACCCACCAGCCACTACCCCAGAGGGACGCTCTGCACCTCCCCAAGGAGCAAGAGCAGCTCCTCCTCAGCCCAAGAACTGCCCCAGCTCCTTCCCCAATGCAGGAGGGGACACAGACAAGGCAAAACCATTCCCATTTCCTCCACTGTCATGTTTATAGGGGGCCAAGTCCAACAACAGCCAAGCCCACGAGGGACAAATTCCTCGGGCTCTTTCCTGCCAGGAGGGCAGGGACCATCTTCAGGGAGGTCCTCCTGGATCAGACCAGCCCCTCTCGGACCGATGCAGGGGGACAACCCACCCAGACCCAGGGAAGGGACCTGCCTGAGCCCCCAGCCCTGCCCAGGGACACACCAGGGCACAAACCAGGAGAGCAAGGCGGGTGGGGACAATCATGTCACCCAGCAGTGTCACCCTGACCCAGCGGGGAACGAGGAGCTCCAGCTGTGCCCTATCAGCAGGAGCATCTCCTGCCCACTCCTGGCAGTGCCCACAGCCCTGGCACACGGCGCTGGAGGCGAGGGAAACTTGGCTTGCTGTAGGACAGCCTTCTGATCAGTGCTGGCACTGGCAGCATCTTTGCTGCTGCTGCTGCCAGGTGACAGAGCTGGCTGGGAGACAGAGCCCAGGGGCTGTAGGGTGGCTGCTGTAACCCAGCCCCTGGCTCTGCAACAGCCCTGGGGCACAGCACA
Source organism: Xenops minutus (assembly GCA_035221455.1). NCBI lineage: Eukaryota > Metazoa > Chordata > Aves > Passeriformes > Furnariidae > Xenops > Xenops minutus. The sequence goes on from JAWWEE010000062.1 coordinate 33,062, forward strand.
GCTCTGGGCTGCTGCCTGACCCCACCAGTCCCTGCCCAGCCCTTACAGCCAGGAAGACCCACACAAAAAAGCCAAGATTCCAAGCCTGTGGTTTGAGCTCGCCCAGGTCCCCAAGCACACGGATAAGGCAGGGGTTAATTAACAAAGCCCTGGGTTAAAATCAGCCCTTCCAGTGCTTGAACAGGTTTCTTTGGGTCTGTTGCCAAAGAACCCGGACCCACACTCTGCAAACAGCTCACCTGCACCCAGCTCACCTTTAATCCCAACCCCAGAGCCCCGTTTAAGCCGAAATCAAAACGCTGGGAGCGCCCACACTGAGGAGATCCAACACCAGCCCAGCCGGGTGGGGATTTCCACCTTCCCAAAGGTGCTTTGATTTCCCCTTCTCCACCGAGCTCAGCACAGCCCCCGGCCAGGCTCTCCTGGGGTGAATCCCCCCATCCCGAGGGGTCCGAAGCCACCCGGGTCACACTCACACCAAGCACAGCGAGTGACCCCGAGGGAGCTGGGGCCATTTGGGGGTGCCCCCGGCCCAGGTGTGCTCTCACCTGCAGCTGGGCGCTGTACCTCATGCTGGCCCGGGGGGCCGGGGGCTCCATGGCCACGGCGGCTCCGAGCGGCTCAGGCTGCCATGGCACGCTGCGTCCAGCCTGGGCACCGTGCCCGGCCCCGCCTTCCCCGCTCCTGTCCTGGCCAGGTGTGCCAAGGCGGAAACACCCCCTGGGTCCTCCGAGGCTCCCATGTCCTCCTGAGGCTCCCGTGCCCACCTGTATACCGTGCTCACCTGTGTCTCCCGTATCAACCTGTATCCCATGCCCACCTGTATACCGTGCCCACCTGTGCCTCCCCTGCCCACCTGTATCTCCCCTGCCCACCTGTATCTCCCGTGCCCACCTGTATCTCCCATGCCCACCTGAGGCTCCCATCCCCACCTGTATCTCCCGTGCCCACCTGTATCTCCCGTGCCCACCTGTATCTCCCGTGCCCACCTGTATCTCCCATGCCCACCTGTATCTCCCGTGCCCACCTGAGGCTCCCCTGCCCACCTGTATCCCATGCTCACCAGTGTCTCCTGTGCCCACCTGTATCTCCCCTGCCCACCTGTATCTCCCATGCCCACCTGAGGCTCCCCTGCCCACCTGTATCTGCCGTGCCCACCTGTGTGTCCCATGCCCACCTGTGTCTCCCATGTTCACCTGTCTCCCGTGCCCACCTGTATCTCCCATGCCCACCTGTATCTCCCGTGCCCACCTGTGGCTCCCGTGCCCACCTGTGTCTCCCATGCCCACCTGTGTCTCCTCTGCCCACCTGTATCTCCCCTGCCCACCTGTATCTCCCGTGCCCTCCTGAGGCTCCTGCCTCCCGCTCAGCACAGGTGCCAGGTGTCCACGGGCACCCCAAAAAGCTGTGCCCAAAAGTCCCACCCTGAGCCCTGCGTCAGCCGAGCGAATGAGACCAAAGAGATCTTCCTGAAGGACTGGCAGGCACTCTGGGAATAGCTTTGTGTACCCACCCGTGGCCTCAGCCCTCCTCGGGTGACAACGCTGTGAAACCCCACTGCAAAGAGGGCAGGGACAGGGAGTTTACCCCGCCGTTCCCCAAAAAACCACTCGGAGCCTGCCAGAACAAAATATTCCCTTTATCCCAGCCTGGCGCCTGCCCTCAGCCAGGAAGGAGCCTCCTCTTGGCAGACACGGAGCAGGTGCCCAGTGAACCACCGAAAGTGCAGCTGTGCCCAGATGTGGCACCCCTGGGGTGGTCGCACATCGGCAGCAGCCGCCGGGACCGGGTGGCTCGATGTGACACGGAGAGGGGAAAGGAGGGACCGGCGGCAAAGCTGGGAACGCTCCAACACAGGTTTGGAAGAGAGCTGGCAACGCTGAAACCCGAACTCAGTCCCACCCCTTGGTTTTCCCCTTCTTTTTCCACACACGCACTCCCAATATTTGGGTTTCTCTCATTCGAGCGCAAGTCAGGATTAAAATATCCGGCTCAAACTTTCATGGGAGGGTTTTTCCCTTCTCCATCTCATACGTGTCAGTCCAAGCCAACATGTGATGTGCCCATCCGAGACTGAACCGGCCACCCCACTGCTGACCCAAACCTCTTTACACCAGCCCTGAAACCGGTTTTTTCCCCACATTTGAACACTGAAACTTGGCAGAACTCTGGCTCTGGTGTAACAGGAGCTGCCCACCGCTCACACCCCGCAGGGCTTCACCTTTGTTCTAAAACGCCTCCTGCGGAGCACAAGTTTTGCAGCCCTTTTGCAGGTGCTTTTGGGGGGAATAAAAACCAGACGGGGCGAGGTCTGTGATGTGCTGCTGTGAGAAACACCACGGAACTTCTGGCCTCTTGCAGAAATACATCCTGCCCCCCCGGCAGCTCCAGAATCCCACCCAGGGCCCAGCAGGAAATCCCCCCGGCTTTCAGGTATTCCCCTTGGAAAAGGCGCTGTGTTAGTCAGCGTGCTGATGTCAGGAGCTCTCAGCCCTCCCGCTGGTGCCCAGCCCTGCCCAGCACTGTTTTTCCAGCCACTCCCTACCTGCCTGACTTAATACCCCGTGAAACAGCATTTTCTGGGGACAAAGCGGCCGTGCCCGGCTGAACCACTGCCCTGGGATTCGGTGGAGTGAATTCCTCCACCCCTGCTCCGGGATGTGCATGGGGAGGCCAAGGGGCAGGATCGCCAAATTCCACAGCTCCTGCCTTCCCAGAGGGCTGTGAATCCCCAGTGTCCCCTGCCACTCAGGCCACTGGTATTTTCCAAACTAATTCAGGAGTGGCTCTTTGAACAAGGGGACGCAATCGCCGTGGGGAAAGACGGCACACAATACCCTGCTAAATAAATACTCTGTAGCTGGGAGGCTGCTGGGTTAGAGCCCTAAACGCCAGCATTCCCGTGTCCCTGCTGCTGGAGCCCTGGGATTTCCTCCTGGCATTCCCAGGGCTTTCCCCGGGGCTTTGCTGCAGCGATGGCAGAGCCACCACCGTGTCCTGGGCACTGCCCAGCCCTGAAATGCCACCCAGCAATTCCCAGCCCCTCCGCCACGTGCTTTTCTGGTGAGACACCCCCCTGTGTCCCTGCAGGATGCTGAGCCCACCTAAGGCAAGGTGGGTTTGCCTTTCCACCTTTCCACCTTTCCAAACGTGGCAAGGCATGGAGTTGCCGGCACTTACCCACAGGCGATGGCACCGGGCAGCGACAAAGCCTCTCCTCCGTGCCACTGGGACCAGCTTATCCAGGGAAAGCCGTCGGCTCCTCCTCGCGCTGTCTCAGTGCGGCCACAGCAGCATCCTGAGAGCAAAGCCGGGCTTCACCACGCCTTGGGGAGGAAGGAGAGCCGTGAAACCTGAGCACCGGGTCCGGCTTGGGCAGGACGGCAAGAGCTAAAGCACCCTGAGCGGGATGGCCGGGGTGATGGCAGGGGACACGGGGATCAGCAGAGAGCGCCGGCTGGATGGGTAGGATCCTTCCCCATCAGCTCCCAGCCCCGGCAATGCCATCCACGTGAAGGAAGGGAAGAGCGTGGCTGCTTACATAAGGAAGGAAGGCCGGCTGCCCGCGGGGAAAAGGCTGCTGGTGGGCGCAGGTCCCAGGGATTCTATTAGCAAAGGAGCACCATCCATGCACAGCGAGTCCCAAAGGCTTTTCCTGCCGCGCTGGGCTCGGGGATCCTGCTCTCCGTGTGACTCCCAAATTCAAATTTCACCGGCAGTGCCCTCCCACCCAGATTCCTGCCGGACAGCCCCGAAACCAGCCCCATCTCACACGCTCAATCCGGTCGGGCAACTTCCCCAGCATGACAAAAGATTGGGAGAGAGATAAAAACTCCCAGGGTGTCCTGTTACTTTGCATTCCAAAGAGCAAATAAAAGGGCTGATTCAGTGGGAGGAGAGGGGAACGTCACCCAGCTGTGCTTTCCAGCTGGACCGGCAGCCCCCGAGAGCAAAGGGGCACCTGGGGATGGGCACCTGGGGATGGGCACCTGGTGAGGGGCACCCAGGGATGGGCACCCGGTGATGGGCACCTGGGGATGGGTACCCGGTGAGGGGCACCCGGTGAGGGGCACCTGGGGATGGGCACCCGGGGATAGTTACCTGGTGATGGGCACCTGGTGAGGGGCATCTGGTAAGGGGCACCTGGTGATGGGTACCTGGGGATGGGCACCTGGTAAGGGGCACCCGGTGATGGGCACCTGGGGATGGGCACCTGGTGAGGGGCACCTGGGGATGGGCACCCGGTGAGGGGCACTTGATGATGGGCACCCGGTGATGGGCACCTGGGGATGGGCACCTGGTGAGGGGCACCTGGTGAGGGGCACCCGGTGAGGGGTACCCGGGGATGGGCACAGGCACAGCAATCCCAGGGCCAGGGCTGATTCAGCCCCTCCACCTGCGACGCATCGGGAATAATCGCCGGCTGCGGGCAGTGGGAGCTGTAAAAGGGCCATGGGAGCTGTAAAAGGGCCATGAGTTGCCCTCGATTGGCCCCACGCCGCTTTGGGGCACAGCAGGGGTGGCAATGCCCTGCCCGGAGCTGCTCGAGGATGAGCGTGCCATTGGGATGGGAATGGCCCCTTTGATCTCCAGCGCTTCCCAAGGGCTCAGGGGCGAGCCCTGCTCCCGAAATGTGACCCTGTGGCAGCAGCTGTGCCCTCCTGAGATCCCGAGAGCCGGGCAGTGCCAGGGGCAGCAGCCACCCACTTCATCCAAAGGATGTGCCAGTGCCCCAGCAAACACCCCCGGCCCTCCGACACAGCCCCGACACTCCTTCCAAAGCCAGGGCATCCTCCCCGGTGCCCCTGCAGCCCCTGCCAGCCCCCGGCATCCCAAACCCAAAGGATGGGAGCGTGCTCCCGGCGCTCCAGAGGGAGCCAGGGCTCCTTCCCGAGCTCTCCCCGGGCTCAAGAAGGCAGAGAAGCCCTTTCTGAGCCCTGAATCAGCAGCAGAGAGTGCCAGCCCTGTGTGCCAGCCCCGTGTGCCAGCCCGCTGGCCAAGCCGGACTGCCCGGTTTCTGCTGTGACACCCGGCACGCCCAAAACCCCAAGGCAGGCAAGGTCCAAGTGTGTGAGATGGCTTGGCTGGGCTGAGAGACACATGCCATGAGCTGGGATAGCCCATTTCGCTCTGGTTTGTTAGAAACAAATAGAGCTGACCCGGCTCATCTACACGAGTTCAGATTTGATGTTACAATCAAAGAAAAACCACTCAGCTTTGACCTTTCACTTATTTCCCTTATTAGTCCCTTATTTACATATTATTATTCCTCTTATTTCCCTCACTTTGCTGGTGCAGAGGGCCAGGGATGTGGTACATTGGGGAGGGGTTGCTGTTTTATGGTCCAGCTCTTGCTGTCTTTCAGACAAAGAACTGTTCCAGCTGTCCCTGTGGCAGGGAACAGTGACACTGGGGGGGGACAGGGACACTGGGGGGGAACAGGGACACTGGG
>JAWWEE010000062.1:38613-77309 GCA_035221455.1 Xenops minutus
GACACGAGGGAGACATGAGGGGGACATGGGGGGACAGTGCACGAGGTGCTCTCCAACCTCCTGGGGGACAAAGGAGATCCCTGGGGACAGGGGACACTGGGGGGGGACAGGGACACTGGGGGTACAGGGACACTGAGGGGGGACAGGAACACTGAGGGGGGGACAGGGACACTGGGGGGGGGGGACAGGGACACTGCACATGCTGTCACTGCTCCCACCTGGAGCTGTGAGCTCCTCCCGGAGTTCAGGAGCAATCTGTGCTCTCCCAGACGGTGCCAGAGCTCCCCAAAGGAGGTGTCAGGCTGGAACAAAGCCCCTCCTGGCTGGGACAGCCTTGCAGACCTGTCTAGGCCATCTTCCACCCCAAAAGTAGCATCACTGTGTGTCTGGAAACTCCCCTCCTCTCCAGAGAATCATTAAGAGGGTTTTATTCTCTGTGAGTTACCCAAACATCAGAAAAAAAAATTCAAAAATGGGTAAACTGCTGAATTCTCTGTCTGCCAGACATTTGCTGCTGGTTCCCAAGCACCTGAGCACCAAGGGCTGTCCATGGGCTGAGGGAGAGCCCTCGCATTCCTCCCACCAGATGGCAGGGAGAAGGATATTGGCAAACCTGCCTCCCTTGCACCACATCCCAGCTCTGGAGAGAGAGCACTGCCCTGCAAGAACCAGCTCTTCCCACCCAGTAGTTGCTCTTCTCTACGATGTTTGATTTAAAGCAGAAAAAAAAGCAGGAAAAACATAAGCATGGGTTAAAATCAGCCCTAATGCAAACGCTGTAAGTCTTGTTAAAATCCAGGTGGGTGGACACAGTGAAATCTTGATTCCCACTGGAAGGAGTTCCGGGGTTTGCTCTCTGAGCAGATAATGGAGCCCTTTCACCCTGCCCACATCACTTTGACTCACCCCCACAGCACAAGCTGAAAAATAAGAATAAATAGAATAAATAGAATAAATAAATAGAATAAATGCCATCCAGCAGCACAATAGAATAAATGCCATCAAGCAGCACTAACTCACAAAGGACTCCTCCCTCTGACCGGGCGCTCTCCTGGTCACTGCTCCCTAAAAACATGGGCAAAGCCCTTCAGAGGAACAAGGTGCCAGTTTTGTGCCTTGCCCACTGACACCTTCCCCCTGCCAGCTGTGCCAGCACAGCCACACAGGCACCTTCCTGAGTTTGGGTGAAGCACCAGCTTCCTACCTGCACAGGGACACTGGGGGGGACAGGGATACTGGGGGGACAGGGACACTGGGGGGACAGGGACAGGCTGCACAGGACACTGCGCTGATAAAACTGACAAATAACCTTATTTTACCCTTTTGCACCGCCTTTAAGACCCTTTCACAGTCATTTTGGGGCCAACCCGAGTTGGAGGTAACTCTCAGTGCAGCCACAACACAATTTATTTGCTGTCACAGACAACTCATAAAGCTGCAGTGACTCCAGGGCTTGTGACTGTCTCACCCCCATCGCTGCCCCGAGTACCTGAGCACACAATTCTCACCACAGCGTGACTCGAGAGCAACTCGCTAAAGCACTTTAAAAATCCTCCCTGCAGATGCTTATTTCTTTGAGTAATCAAACATATCTTTCTATGTATAGCAGCATATTTTTCTATGTATGTCTTGTAAATACCAAGCAGCCCTTGACTTCCCCAAGCACCAGCTGAAGAATCTTGCACTGTTGCCAACAATTCATGGGGAATGACACACAGTTTTTCTTAATATTTAACTTTTTAGCACCTGCAGTTTTTGCTCAGTAATGTCTCAAAAGGCAAAGGGTTAAACACCAAAATATTGAGATGCTCATTCAAATTCTGTATTATTTCCTTCCTCATAGGCCCACACCAATTGGAAGTTTATTTTATCACTTTCCTTTCAGAACTGATAATTTACGAGAAATTATCATGGAAAGAGAGGCTCTGATATAAACAAATAAACAAAAACTGTTGTTAAGAACTTTTTCAGCAAGGTGGTAGCACCTTCTATCAAGTTACATCTTTTCCATTTTAATTAGAGCTGAATTTAAGGGTTTTTTCCCCCCTCTTGATGGTCCAGGTCCATCTTGTTCTCTGATTAACAGAGTTTGACTCTAAGTAGCACAAACACCAGGGCCTTTGGGGGTTAGAATGTTTAATTATTTGCCTACATGATAAATAAGGATTTTGATCCTGGCAGGTGAGTTATTTTGCAAACTGGAGGACAGTGAGAAAAACAATCACATTAGAAGATATGGATGCAAATGCTCACTAAGCTGGTTTGGTAAATACCTCCAGAAATAAGGAAACAACTTGGTTCTTGCAGTACTGACCTCTCATTCAGCAGTTTTCAGGCCTCAGTGCAGGATGCCACAAGCAATATTAATCCAGGCTCAAATGAGCTAATCCACATCAAAGGGGTCACTTGACAGAAACTGTGTCACCCCAAATTAACCCATTAATAACCAAAATGTGAACTACTCATGCAGAATTCATTCTATAGTCCACAAGACAACGTGGTTGTGCCCAGAGGGTGATTCAGGACAGGAGGGAGCTGGAGGGAATTGCCCTCTGGAGGGCTCAGCACTCCAAAAGCAGTATAGGGTGAGAAATTCATACTTATCTGTTGAGAAGCTCCAAGCACCAGTTAAGAAAGATGAGTCCAGCCTCCCACGTCTGGATCTGCACACATCTGATCCACTCACAAGTAAACCTCACACTGAGATAAGTCAGTAAAACAACTAAGAAAGTTTTGTGTTTACTAAAAACTGTTTTCCAAGGTATTTGGAAAACAAAAATCATCTGTTAAACGTGCCAAGTTGATGTCTAATTAACCATTCATTTGAAAGAACACTCGAGGTAACCTAGAGGTGAATTCACTACGTTATCAGGGGGTCCTGCTGAGGTGCATAAATACACATTTAAATGAAACAGAGCAGTTGTTAAAATAAAGGTTAGAAAGGTTCTAAGTGGCCTGTGGCTGTTTGTGTGGCGTGCCCAGTTCTTGTGAGCTTACACAATATTCCCTTGCTGGAAATAAACATCTAACTCCCAGTTTTTAGGGCATAAACAAGGCTCTTGGGCAGCTGGAGCATCTCACTGTGGCAAAACCAGGCTGTACTTCATATCTGAATTAAAAAAGGTCCTGGCAAAGGTGCATCAGGCTGAGCAGCCCTTTAGTTTCAGACTACACAGATGGCAAATGGCAGGGCAATACCTTCTCCAGACCCTCCTCCCCTTCATGCTGCCCCTGCAGCTCTTCCTGCAGGTCTCCTCCAGAGCAAGAGGAGCAACCACCACCTGGGCTGTAAGTCAGCTTAAAAATCCCCTCACCCAGCCCCAGCCCAACAAACTGGGGCCCCTCTCTGCCCTTCCTGTGCAGAAGGTAAAAGTTACTCATTAAAAACAAGGGCTCTTGACTCACAGTGGTTTAAGGGCTGTTCTTAGTCAGTGGAGCAGCAGCTGAACCATGACAGGCTGGACTTTGTCCTTGAAAGCTGGGAGCAAACACATCCTACCTGAGCCAGCATGTGGCCATTCAAACCAGCAGCATCAGAGCCTGGTGCTCTTTCCTCAAAAATCAGACTTTAAAAGCAAAAAAAAGGGAAGAGAAGCAGCAATAAATGCCCTGGTTGGCAACCAGTTCAGCAAAGGCAGGATGGTAATGATCAATACAAAACTCCTGGGATTAGATGCAGGTTTCTTGTTCTGTTAAACTTAATTCTGCCAAAGCCGCCTCTGTCCAGGGAGAAATTCAGGATTGACAGACATTCAAGGGGTTTCACTCTAACCATTAGGTTAATGATTAATTTATTAATTATGAGCAGAACACAGCAGGATTAGCTTGATTGTGTTTTGAATTTAGAGGCTTTTTCACTAAGCAATACCAGGAAGTTGCTTGAGGTCTCTTTAATTTCTTAATTTAACTGGAAAGACTTAAGAACATCCTCACCTCCTTCCCACACCACTTTCTGGTGGCTCCTCAAATGTACAAAACAGGTACAAGACCTGACAAAGCAGGACAGGTGCTCAGAAAACCTTTATCTCTCCAAATTTTGTTCCTGAAGCATTTCAACTTTAACTCCAGTGCTTGCTTTCACAAGCTGAATGTGTGCTGCTTACCCAATATTTACACCCAGCCACTTCTCTTGGAGCAAACCACATCCTTAAAAAGAAAACTACAAGAGAAACCAGGTTATAAAAAACCATCTTACCACGAAGATGGACAAAATTTAGCCCTTGGCAAGCTGGGCAATGATTATACACAAAACATGCTGCACAGAACTGAAAGGACATGGCAGAGACCTGTAAGGCTTTCTATACTTTTATTCTTCTCCTGGTCCAACACACCCTCAAGGTCATGTCAGAACAGTCACAAATTCATCTCTGGTATGTGCAAAATTGAAACAAATTTCCATAGATAAAATTGCAAAAGTAAAAACAAAACTAAAGGTGGGGGACATGGGTTAAATTGTTTCTTCAGAATCTAAGAGACAACAGTTTGGGTGTGTTTGAAAACATATTCCCAACTTTTTAAACAAGCTGTAGTTTGTTTCTACTGGTTGGTTTGTTGAGGAAAACTAAAAGCGGATCCTCTTGGTGAACAACTTCTTCCTTTCTGCTCCATTCCCATTTGCTGTCAGACTTGTTCACACCAGAGTCTCCTCCTGTCCCTCTCCTCCCCTGTGGTCGTTCACTTTGTTACAGCCAAAACCACCTTGACTCATCCTGCCTTGGACAGAAACCCGATGTGGTTGTGGGATCTGTTGAGGAGCCTGAGCTCAGAGGGAGGGGAGAGGGATTTCAAAGTCTATCAATAGCACACTGAATGTGCCAGGGATCTGCTGCCAGGCCCTGTTACCAACTCAGGTGCCCAAGCCACCCTAAGTCCCTGGGCAACAGCAGGGACAGCCAGACTCTAACAAAAGGAGGCATGTCCTCCAAGGCTTGGCAAAGCCACTGGATCAGCCCTCCCAAGCCACCTTTCCTGCTAAAGGCAGGCCCAAGAACAAAGATCAGGAAGACATTCCTTAATGCCACAGAACCTGGTTTTACACATCTGGTCTGAACTGCAGGTACAGCATCTTCTTGTGTGGAATTTCTACCCAGAGATCCCACTGCTGAGCCCAGGCAGGGCCCAGTCCCATCCCTGTCCCTGATTGTGCTTGGGCAGTCTGGGGTGGTTGGGTGGGATGGAGGAGAACAACGGGCTCTTAGGAAGTGATCCATGTTCAAACCAGTGCTCACAGCTGATCCTGGCTCTGCTTTGGAGATGGAGCTGTTGTCACAACCACGGTGGAAACCGCTTTAGTGGAGCCAGAGACTGTTCCCTGCTGGAGATGGGAGGCTGGAACTGTTTGAATTCGCACCTGTTTGCAATGGAAAGAAAAAACTCGTGTCAAGAACAATGTGGTGACACAATGGCTGCACTTGCATTGTGCTCTGGTAAATTATCTGCCTCTGCTGCCAACAAAACCTCAGTCACATGAACAAGACCAAGCACCAAAACATGTCAGGAACAGAATCTGCCACAAGATAATTCCATCCACTGACCACAGGGGATGGTGGCAAGAGATTTCCGGATTAGAGGGGAAGACTTAAAAACCAGTTGGAATAAAGACCTACATGTCAACTGCTTTTTCAAGTTCTCAGCAGAAGGACTTGGATTCACCTCCACAGATTTGTTATAGCAGATCTCAATGCAGATTAATTCTCTGGAATTACTGAGCACTAAGTTTGCAGACAGAAGGATGGATTTGCAAAGCAGTGATGTGTTTTCTTCAGGAAACCCACAGAAGACAAAGTACAAAGCATTACAAAAAGTGTTGAGTGTAAGGAAAAATCCTAACAGGATTTTTGGTTTTATAATACTATCAAATGCTTCAAAAACCTTTAAAACCTTTATTTGGATGGAGGGAAGGTAAAGGTGGTGATGGACTTCACAGCTTAATGCACACACCACAGCCAAGCTGCATGCCTGTTCTTTGTCTGGAACCCCACGTATCAAGGGTAAAGCCCTCCTGGAGATGCTAAATCATAAAAAAGCAAATAAAATGATCATTCTATTTGCTCTTACCTGCGTGGCCTGGCCTTGCTGCTGCAGCTGCTGTAGCTGCTGTGCAGTCAGGAAACTCACAGGCTTGTTCCCAGCAATCAGTTTAGTGCCTGCTGGCATGGTTGTCAGGATGATATTCCTACCCAGCCCACTGATGCTAAGGAAAAACAGTGGTTGGAAGGTTAGTAAACAGCACAGCAGGCTCACAGGCTGTTCCTCAGTTGCTAGGAGATTACAGTTCTTACTTCATTTACTAACCATTTTAAGCAGTGGGTTTCCACCCCCCCCCACCCTGGTGAATACACAAGTGACAAATTTATGCCAATTATCTATCATTGATAGAGAAGTAATTTAGCACACGAATTACACCCTCTGACTCTGGACTGTCTGGGTTAGTCTGCTCAGACCTGAGCCCCTGTCTGTGCAGAAAACAGCTGAGCACTCAGTGTGCTGCCCTGAAATATTAACTAAGGGAGACACTATCAGAATTCATGGAAGAATAAACAAGACTTGGACACCTGAATGCCAGAGGAATTTTCATTGAGGCAGTTAACACTTCCCTAGCCTCTTGAATGGAGAGATGGTTTCAGATTAGATACATTTTTCAGTGTGTCCCAGGTTAATTCCTGCTCAAACACACAGGACTAATCTAACAGCTGGTTTCAAGACAAAGAATGGTGTATTTGCTAGAACCTATCTCAGGGCTCCTAGAGAAAGACTATAATCTCACTGCAGACACCACACTCATTCAGCTCCTTGCAGCCAATGGACCTGTTCAGGGACAGCAATCCTATTCCATCCTCTGCCTGCTCACTGCCCAGGAACCTACTGAACACAGACCTAATTCCAGAGCACAACAAAGGGTGCAAAGCACTCACTTGGCCCCGAGGTTGCCCTTGATGATGGGGGCAGTCACCACGCTCTTGCCTTTCACTGGCTGGCTGATCACCGACAGAGGCACCGTTATCCGAGCTGGAAGTTTACCCTGGGGGAGTTGAGGAACACGTGAGGAGCCACAGGGAGGTCAGCAGAGAAACTGCCTGACAACACACAATTACCACTCAGCTGCTTTGTGGGAGCCCTGGGAGCACAAACCAACGGCAGCTTTGCTGATGAAATCTGTGCTCCATTTCAGGCTCGCTAAAATTCACCTCCATTTCATTCACTTCACAGCTGCCTGAGCTCTGAAAAGCCACATCATCTTGGCAGCACAGCATCCATGATTTTTATCCTTAGTGGTGTCAATTCACTTAGGTAACTACCACAGTACAATTTATGGTGGCATTAAAGGGGGAAATCAGTAAAAAAGTCAATACAAGTTACAAGCACTTCTAGTTCTGAGTGTTCTACGACACCATTCCAAGGGAAATTATTCCCAAGGCAAGACACTGAGCTGCCTGAGGCAGAACTTCAGATACACAAAGCTTATTTCATTCACTTTCAAGAGGGGCTAAGAAAAGCTGTATCTGACACTTTGGGGGCGTTGAGCTACAACTCCAACACCATGAAATGAGTTGCAGAGCCACATCCAGAACACAAGCTGTGGCTGCCCCACCCCTGGAAGTGTCCATGGCCAGACTGGACAGGGCTTGGAGCTCCCTGTTTAGTGGAAGGTGTCCCAACCTATGGCAGGAACAAGATTTAAGGCCCCTTCCAACTCAAACCATTCCCTGATTCTACCACACTTAACCTGAGCCTTTGTGGGTGTAAAGATGACTTTTTGGCCATAAACCACCAGTATGTTTTGGTGCCCACCATGCCTCCCACCCCAAGTGAAAGCCCAGCATTACTCACTGCCTGGGACGTGGACACCACGGTGGTGCTGACAGGGACCTGCCGCACGGCTGTGGCTCCTGTGCTGAGGGTGATGGGGGTCCCTGCAGCTCCCGAGGCCACAGCCACTGCTTTGGACACCGTGGCACTCACAGTGGGCAGGGACACGGCTGAGGTGTGGGCTGTGCCAGCAACGCTCACCGCTGAGGACGAGGGCTTGGCATGGGTGGCTACAGTGATGGTCTGCCCAGCTTTGGGGGGCATCACGCCCAGCCCCTGCACGATTCGGATGGTGGCAGCCGGCTTGGCCTCCGTGGATGCCACCGTGGTGATGGCTTTGCCCTTCTGCTCTGCCACAGCCATGCCCAGGGCTGGCATCAGGCGGAAGGCAGAGCTCGCTGCCTCTGCAGTCTTGAGCTCAGGGGTCACTTTAACCACCGTGCTCCCAGCGGGGCTGGAGGAGGCTGGAGTGGCCGTGCTGGTCTTGGCTGGAGAGTCAGCAGTCTGGACAGGGTTGGACGTCACGTGCAGAGTGGCAGAGATGCCCTTGCCACCAGCACTGCTGCCTGCAGCTGCCGTGAAGAGGTCCTGAGTCAGTTTAACAGTGGTGACCTGGGACTTGGCCAGGGTGGCCATCATGTCCGGGGTGATGCGCAGCACCGTCTGTCCCTTGGCGTCTGTGGTGATGGACGAGGGCGGCAGGCGCAGCACGTCCTTGCCCTGGATACGGAAGTTGGTCGCTGTGAGAGGGATGCCAGTGCCAGCCTGGGCCTTCATGCCAAGCTGTCCTGTGATAGCCACCTGGGAGAGGTCAGGGAAACGGCTCTGTCAAAGCAGGGCACACTCAGAGCACAACTTCCCAACAGGGTGGTGCTTGCTCGCACCAGAATTGAAGCAGAGTGACACCGGCACTCAGGACATACTGAAAATTGTTCAGGTTGTGTATGAGATGGCATGCCCAAACCCACATAAATCAGGAGATGCTCTGGTGCTGGTTTCATATCCCATGGCATTCCCAAACCCACATAAACCAGGAGATGCTCTGGTGCTGGTTTCATATCCCATGGCATTCCCAAACCCACATAAAATATGAAATGCTCTGGTGCTGGTTTCTTTTCCAAACAAGACAAACGAGAGATTGAAGAACCTCCACAAACATATTTCACCTCTACCTGCAGACAGGGCTCAAACACACCAAACCAGCAATTCCACATCTGCACAGCCCATAACTCACACAGCATCCCATCTGCACAACACATCTGTCCCAACCAACAGGAGTTGTAGAGCCCAGTTCCTTGTCTCTCCCTCCCTCCCTCTCACCTGCTTGATGATGTTCTGGCCAGCCACGTTCTGGATGACAGTGGTGGAGGGGGTGCTGGCAGCAGAACTGCCCGGGGAGCTGGTCACTGGCTTTACAGCAGGGCTGGGGCCTGCAGGCAGCCCTGCCACAGTGAGGGCTGCCTGCCCTGCCACGGAGCCTGCTGCCCTCTGCACCTGCACAGGGCTGCTCTGGGCCTTTACTGGCAGAGTCATCACAGCCTATACAAGACAGGGAGGAAGCCTGTGAGCACACTAACACACCATGAACACTGATAATTCTTCTTTGTATTGTGCCTCAGCTTGGAAGTTCAGGGAGACCTCACTGCTCTCTACAACCACCTGAAAGCAGGTTGTTGTGGGGTGGGGGTTGTGCTCTTCTCTCAAGTAACAAGCAACAAGACAAGAAGAATTGGCCTCAAGTTGCACAGGGGAGGCTTAGGTTGGATAACAGGAAAAAAATTTTCACAGATAGGGTTGTAAAGCATTGGGAATGGACTGCCCAGGGCAGTGGTGGAGTCACCATCCCTGGAAGTGTGGATGTGGAACTTGAGGGCATGTTTTAGTGGTGAACATGGTGGTGGTGCTGGGCTGATGGCTGGACTTGGTGATCATGGGAGGTCTTTTCCCATCTTACTGATTCTCTGGTTCTGAGTTCTATGGACTTTTTACATAATGCACAATTTAATGAACAAGCAATGGGAACAGTGGAAAACTGTCCCTGTGCTCTTGCTCTGCAGTTGCTGTGTGCTCCAAGTGAGCACAGAACCCTGTGCACCACACCACAGCACCAGAAGTAGTCAGATTAGATCTCAGAGCCACTTCCAGGCAGCCCAACTCACCTGAGGGAGCACTTTGGTTTGCGTGGCTGTAGCTGGGACACGGATTTGAGGCACTGATGTGGGCTGCTGTTGCTGCTGCTGTTGCTGGGTCACCACTGGGGCCTGCTGGGGCACTGCTGGCAGGCTGGGCTGGGCAGTGACCACCCTCACCTGTGGCAGTCCCGAGGAGCCACTGTGACCTGCCACCCTTGGGGTGGGTGCTGCTGGCCCGGGCTGTGCCTGAGAGCTCTGAGCTGTGGAGAGCAACGTGCCCAGCTGGGGCATGGTGGGGGACGACACCAGAAGGACACTGGAGGAAAGAGAGAGGCAGGAGGTCAGCAAAGAAATGCAGGAAATTCACAGAATCACTGAGGTTGGAAAAGCCCTGCCAGCCCATGGAGCCCACCTTGTCAACCAGCTCAGAGCACTGAGTGACACATGCAGTCATTCCTTGGACACCTCCAGGGCTGGGGACTCCAAACCTCCCTGGGCAGCCCCTTCCAAAGTCTGACCACCCTTCCCATGGAGAAATTCCTCCTGATGTCCAATCTGAACCCCACCCCAACACAGTTTCAGGCCGACCCCTCCGTGCTCCCCCTCCTGGCAGGGAGTCAAGAGCCAGAAGGTCCCTCCTGAGCCTCCTTTTCTCCAAGCTGAGCCCCCCCAGCTCCCTCACTACTGAATTAACCAACTACCAGCATTCCCAAGTGATGCAAGAGACAGAAGCAGTACCTCTGGCTGGGTTTTGCAGGCTCAGCACTGGAGACACTCTTGCTGACTGCAGACACTGGAGGGGGTGAAATGGGTGTTGGTGGCAGTGCTGGTGCAGTTGGTGTCACAGGGGTCACGGGAGTTGGTGGCATGCTGGAGTCACTGAGGCTCAGCTGGCTGGGCTCTGCTGTGCTGCTGGGCAGGGCTTTCACAGCACCCTCCTTGCTGCTTGACTTCTGCAAAGGAACCATGTGCAGCACCTCAAAACCTGGCACTGCTGCAGCCTGGGGTGGGCTGAGCACCTTAACAGGAGGTATGTAGGGTTGTGAATGATGAAACCAAACATGACTGACTGACTGCCTGCCTGCCACAGCTGCAGCCATGGAGGAGCTGGGGGGTTTGGCTGCTCCTGTTCTCAGGGAAAAGTGCACCTCAGCCCTGACAAACATTCAGGTTTCCACCCTGGTTAATGTGCCAGCAGAAAGTGCTTTAGAGATATTTGGTATCAGTAACAATAAAAAGATATCCAAACTCTGACAGCGATGGAGAGTGTGTTCCACACTCTGCTACAGATTAACCCCAAAACTAGATCTGAAAGGCTATCCCTATGATAGGGATCAAAATGAATTCCACTGCCCTTTCTGCTGAGATAACAGGGATAGCAGGGGAAGCTGGGTGGAGGAAAAGCTCCCTCTGTATTTTGTGCACTGGTGCAAGACCAACACTGACATTCCCATAAATCATGAATTGCCAACTCAAACGTGGGAATTTTCATCACCCACTATGGATGCAGAATTTATGGATCTCCTTCCCAATCCCAAAAGCAGCTGTGCAAACCTGAGCAAAGAAATCTACCATTTTAGCTGGAGGTTTGGGCTTCTGAAGAGCTTTCTTGGCCTTTGCTGCAGCAGCTTGAGCGTGATGGATCCGTTCTGCAAGGACAAATTAATGGTTTGAGCTCCTGAGCACAAGCAAACTGATTTAAGGAGGAGGCCAATGCAGACCTGAAAATTCATCTTCAGACAAGGAATTAAACACACAAAGTCATGTAATAGTGCACAGAAAAATACCAAGTAAAATTAGCCAGAAAGGCTGAAAGTGAGACACATAAGAAGCTGTGAATGAACCTACACCTGCAGTTTTTGTACATGGGATACTATTTATCCAACAGACACAAAAAGTGACATGCTGCTCTGCGAGAGCGGTTATAAACATTTTCAATTCAATTTCCAGGTATCAGCAGGGCTTACCAAACTCCTCCTCACTCCTGTCCCTGTGCAGGTAGATCCACAGCTTGCGCCCGATGTCGTATTTCACACAGGGATCTTTCTCGTAGTGCAATCGATCCAAAGCACCGCTGACAACAGTGTTAACCTGGAAATTCACAATTCACACATTGCAAGATGCCCCTGGCTGGGCTGGCCAAAATCCAGGAATAAAACAGTAATCCTAGTTGGTATAAAAGCTGAGTAAGCTGTGAGCAGCTCCAGCTGAGAGCAGATGTTGCAGCACAGGATGCTGTTTGTCATCTTGGACTAAATGGAGCTTCCACTAAAGCTGAAAGCTTGGAAAGTGGTTTGTTTCTGAAACTAAAATGTGAGCAGCTCTATGACAGTGTTAATTCTGTGGCTTTTCTAGCTGTTTTTTCATCATGCAGAGTGCAGATTTGCAACAGCTCAAAGTAGCACAGGAGTTCCCTTTTGCTAATCAGAGCAGCATCAAAATTAGTGGGCCTTAGCCACTGAATGCTGTCTGGGTGTGTGCCGTGCATTTTTAGGAGAATCTGAGGCCAGGCATGATGACATCCAACTTACCTGAGCACTGGTGACATCTGGAGCTAGGAACTGGGAATCTTTGAGCAGCTCACAGATTTCAGCACGAGTTCCTTCTCCATTCGGAAGGCGAGCAGCAGCATCACGAACTGCAACACAAGGACACTTCCAGCTCTGGAGGCAGCTGTATTCAGGCACTCCAGCACATGCATTTTGGGATTACTCTCACAGTGCCTGCTTGCTCACTAAACCTAGCCCATAAAATCCCTCAGAAATAAGACATTACAAAGGACCATTTTCAAACACATCCACAGCTTTGTGCTAGCAGTGATAAACTCAAGGAGCAGCACCCACCCCCAATTCCGATTCCTAAAGTGTTTGGAGGGTCAGGGGGGGTATTTTCCTTACTTAAAATAAATGGTTTTGGCCACCAGCTTACCAAGGGACAGGATGGTGACATATGCTGGTCTGTCTGAGCGCAGCAGAGAATGTTCCCGGGCTTTGTTCAGGGAGGTTTCCTTGTCAAACACGCCCTTCACAGGCCCAACCACCGACTCGAAGCCGTGCATCCGGAACGTGAAGGCTTTGTGGGGCTGGCTGTAGCGGTACCGCTCCTGCAGGGGGACAGCAGGGCTGGGCTGAGCAGGACACATGCACCAAAACTTCCTGTTCTGTCCTATTGGACTGTGAGAAGTTGTTCTGATTCTCCAGAGAAAGCTTTTTTAAATTAAAGTGCTGCTGTATAAAGAAAAGCACAAACTGCTTCCAACGAAATATTAAGCAGCCCCTAACCAAGGTGTGCAGGGCAGGCTCATTGTCAAGCAACAGCACAGAGTGGAGGTGCCAGGGAAGAGACATACCTGCCCAGCAAACACCCCTTCCCCCTTCCCTTTCCTGCTCTAATCCATCAAAATGTAACCTGGATACTCCACCCCACTTACAGCACAGGAAAGAATCCCCACCATCCTGTAATTGCCACTTGTATCTGCTACAGACAAGAGAACTCAATGTATGGCTGCACTTATTTTCTGCTTGTACTCATACACACCCCAGAAAAAGAGAGAGACAAGTCATCCTCCTATGCTGGGGATGGAAAGAAGAGATAAATGCTGGCACTAGCAGGACACACCAATTTCCATTAGTTTTGCCCAGTACCCCCTGGGAACACTGGTTTTGGAGCAGCTACGTTGTCAGCAAGTTCATCTAAGGCCAAGACACCAACTTCAAAGTAGAAGAAAAATACTAATCCTTCACATTTCCAAGGTTTGTGTAGAGTATAAAACTGCCATCCCACACAAATTCTCCTGTTGCAGTGGCAGTTGTTTAATAAGTGCCTTTCAAATTCAGAAGAGTCTCTTCTCACCTGCTCCTGGAACACCCTTTTCTCCTCTCCAGTGCTAGGCCGGACTACATAGTCAGTCCTTCTGAAACAAAGAGCACCATCAGGTCTGAGCACAAGCAACCCACAACAGTCCCAAAGACATCCCAAAGGCTTAGTCACCTCATCCTTATGCAAATTTTCTGAAAAAATTCTGGATGCATTTATGGTAATGTAAATAAGATCTTACAATATGCATCTGAAGGCAAGCAAGGACTGGAAATAATCTCATTATCAGGACCTAAATTAGATTACAGCTTTGCTCTGATAATCTGTGCAAATTTGGAGAAAATTAGGTGACCTTATGAAGTCCAGATACTGCAATTATAAAATTAGACTATCAAGTTCCTCCTGCCCCAGGACGTAAAATTGTTTTATTTTAAGATCCAGAGGTCCAAGGCCCAAACCTCCCAGCTTCAGCAGTACTGCAACAGCTTTTAAGGAGTGTTCCACACTTACACTCTGGGTAGTGGCATGGCATCAGAGCTGTCTTCATTTTCCTGCAGAGAGAGAGACAGAGAAATGTCAGTGCTGGAGAGAACTCACTTGGGTTTTGTGCTGCTACAAGGGGAGTTTTGTGTGACTCACTTTGAAAAAAGTCTGGTCTTTGGTCTCCAACCAGAGATGAAACAGTGCTGCCAGTTCCTTCTCGTGCTCTTGGTATGTACCTAGTAAGAAATCAGGAAAAATTAGGAATAGGAGTCTCAGTTGTACCAAGCACCTGCTTGTACCTTGTCCCAGTGCATCACCAGTCACAAGGCATCCTCCCCACTTCATATGGCAACACTTGGACACATCCAGGCTTAGGAAAGGACAAAACCCCAGAGATTCTCCTGTGCTGGTACAAATGGTGGTGCTTCAACTCCTGGCACAGCAGGCAAAATGCTGTCTGAGACACAGACATCTGGCTCCCACTCTCCAAAGTAATCCCAGTCACTGAGCCCATGAGCAGGAACATGAAACCTCCACCTGAATTAGGAGAGGAACCAGGGGAATACATTCCTGACTGCAAATCTCTGCCAGTTTGAGCCTGCAAATATGACTACTAGATGAAAAATTCTGCCTAGGAGCTAAAGGAATGAACATAAACATCTGTAGTTCACTCAATATGAGCCTGGGCACCTTGATCATCAATTTGCTCTTTGGTTCCCACTTTTAAGAACTGGAATAGAATCAGTTTGCTCCACAGAGAAACTTAATTCATTTGTAATAATCAAAAATTACTGTGAATAATCAGAAGGTATGCTCTGCAAAAAGGGGAAATATGAAGGTGTTCAGGCAGATTTGAAGGGGGACAAACAGTTTAAGTCAGCAACATGAAGAAATACAGCCCAGTGCCTTTGCTCATTTATGATCTGATACTGATGTCTTGTGAAAACCTCAAACCTCAAACATATTTGAGCTCAGCTAAAAGAAAAGGCCTAGCCATGGAATTAACAGCTCTGCCTGTGCTTGTCTGCAGGCTGCAGCACCCTGAGAAGTGAAGTCCTGGAGAAAATAACAAACCTTTACTACAGCAGGAAGCACAGAGACCACAAGGGACTCACCAAGCAATTTCCACTGCTGAGTTTTTTCCTTGAATTCAACAAAAGGAGCATCTGCAATGAAAAATGTGCATGTCAGAGACATTGTACAATGCCCAAGCCCCAAATCCTGCTGGGCTGATGCAAGGTGTGGAGATGGGCTGGCAGTGACAGAGCATTTGAAGTGATTATTTAAGTGCATCCCTAAATTTATCCTTGCCCAAAGGGAAGGTGAGCATTTCAGAGAATGAGAGGAAGCACAAGGAAAGAAGAGAACAGGATAATGAGCCTTCCATCAACAGGCTGTTCATGCTGTGAGGCACCAGGGACTGTTACTGTGCAGTGAATATTCCTGTCCACTGGAATTCTGTCTCATGGGAATTCTCATGGGAAGCAAACTTGGGATTTACAGCACTCACCAGCACTACGAACATGCTGCAAGGCCACTACAATCTGTCTCTGCCTTCAAAACTTCCCACTAAGCAAATCAGAACGACAGAATAATTCAGTTTGAAAGGAAGGCCTGAAATTCAGCTGGTCCAAGCCCCAGGTCCAAGCTGGGCCAGTTCCATGTTCCAGTGGATTGCTCAGGGCATTACCTAGTTTATTTTTTATTTCCTCCAAAGATAACCACAACTTCACACCATGGGGGAAGAGACTAATCCCTTCCAGCTTCAAAGCTCCTGCCTGAAGCCACAATCTGAACAGCAGAAACTGTCTGTCTAGAGGCAATTTCACACACATTTTCACACACTTGGGAATCAAGCTGGGGCTTATCTATTCTCCACATGCAAAGTAAGCCAACCACAATGAGGACATGTAAGGTATAAAGCTTATCACAGAAATTGTCAGCAATACAATGGTTTATTGTGGTGAGGAATTAGAAGTTTATTTGAGCTATAATATAAACCAGCAGTGATTAGAACAGAGGAATAAGCATCATTAGTATTTTTAGCAGCTATTCTTACCTCTGCTGTCACCTGCCAGGTACTGCAAGGCAGGCAAAACCAGTTCAGACCAGTTAGGGGCAAAGGAGAACCAGTTATTTAGTGCACTGGCATGAGAAGATTGCCAATCGAGAACTTTATCTTCAAGCTGAAGAGAAAAAGGAAATATTTTATTAATGTTTGTTTCCACAGAAAACAAACCAGCTAAATCTATCCAGGAGACAGACAGGTTTGTATGTATGTAAAAAAATCCCCTGACTTTTTCAAGTGACTGTAACATGGCATTTTAAACAAACACTTCCCCATCTCTGCCCTTAATATACAGAATATATCTAACCAGGACCTATAGAATGGGTATGGAATGACTTACAGATTCAACTAAATTCATGAAATATGTGAAAAATAAAACTCCCACAGGGTTTAATTTCTTTAACATGTAATGTACATAATAATGTAATTTACAGCAAGACAACTCTGGAGAAGAATCACTATTACATAGCTCTAAACCCTTCTATCCTTCAGTGTTTCTCCCTGCAGAGATTCCTTACCACAGAGAGAGTAGCAGGTCCTTCCAGAAACAGTATCTCCAACAGAAGGAAAAAGAAGCTGGATGATATCTCATTTATTTCAAGGCATGGCTTCATGTCGTCAAGAGGTCTTCAAATGAAAAAGAACAGAGGCAGAGTAAGGCCTCAGAGTAAACATTCACCTTCATACACAAAGATGAACACCACACAGCTCACATGTCCCAAAGTGCACAAAACCAGCCTGCAACAGTCCCACAGAGATCTGAGCTGAACATGTGCTGCTCCCCCATCCCTGCAAGGTGCTCAGGGCCCTCTGAAGCACTTACTCCTCTTTGATAGAAGACAGAGGGAGGGGGGAAAGGTCCTGAGACATTGGTGGGATTCCATCTGCATTGCCAAGAGAGTCAGCCAAATCTTCCACCTCCGTTTTAATGACCTTAAGCTTCTTTTTCTTCTTATCCTCCTTTTCCTTCGCCTTTTTCTTGAGAGTTGCGAGGTTGTATAAGGCTTTAGAGATGAGAAAAGGTAAAAAGAATAATTAGAAAGCTTCTTACTATATTTCAGTGAAAGTCATTAATTATCTATTTAAACATATATTCAGAAATGTATGTTGTGTGCACTCATGCCCACATCATTCATCCCACCTTCCCAGTCATTGCCATGAATCTTTATTCTTCCCCTCCAGAGAAAATCCCTAGGTTTTAACCAATGTATATGAAATTAAAAAGGCAGAGGATCCACTGACCTGCCAAGGAGCCTTTCCTGCCAGCATTCACTCGAGTCATGATGTCCTCCAGAGTCAGGTCTGTTGTGACCAGATCAGGGTGATCCTACACAGGACAATGGGCAGAAATTAAACTGGCAAAGGACACAGTGTTAAGAGTGCAGAAAAAATGCCCCAAACTTACCCAGGATCAGCTTATAAAGTTATTCCCTGCAATAAAAGCTGGGAAGTCTTCTAACCCTGAAATCCACAATCTTTCCCCTCCAAAACATGTAACTAAAATGACAAAATCCTTTTAAACAGATAAGGATAAGGAAGAGCTGCATTGCACTGACAATTAAACCCAGGTTATGATAAAGGGCTGAAGGGTGGCTGCACACAAAAACCAGCAATCCTATTGAACTGTATTTCTAACAGATAAAAAACTAAAAGGTAAAATGCAGTCCTACCCCCCCAGACTTTCTGATATCTTACAGGCTGACGTTTTCGTTTCTCATGGTGCTTCTTCAACATCATCTTCAAATCGCTTTCCCCAAGTTCTATCTTGTCTGCAAGGAAAAAAAATTCATGTATTATTTGCACAGCACTCCCCTATTGTTACTTTCCAGGCTTCTTAGAGTGACATTTTCTAACCATCCTCACTTCCAGCAATCTCCACATTTCAATAACTAATTTCTCCTTATCTGAATTTCATTTGCTCACTTGCTTCATCAGATTTCATTGCTGATGCAAGCATGGAAGAGCAAAGAAGCCAGAACCAGCTTCAAAGGCTTGCAGACTTTAGTACAGTCACTTTAAGAGGGATTCCTAAATGTCTTGAACTTTAATGCTTCAACCATTAAAGGCAAAATCCAATACAGAAATTATTGCACCAAGTTATTTTAACTTGTGTTAAAATACTACTGCTATAATAACTGTTGTGGAGACTGCAAAAATGAAGCATTGCAAGTTTGCCCATCAAACAATACATTTTCAAGCTGATTTCTTCCAGGGTCTCAAAGGAATTCTCCTCTCTAAATCTGTGTTGACCCCTGGTTTGGTTCTCACCTGCTGTTTTCATGTCCAAGGTTGACAAGGTGGGGATCACTCTTAGGGGAACTGGTGGGCTTGAACAACGTGCTGGAGAACTTGGAGGCCAAGAGATGAGTTCTAAAACAGAGAAATACGTTTCCTTCTGCAAGACCTAAAACCAATCCATGTAGTCCTATTACCTCATGTTCATTAGATCATGCCCAGAAAAACTGAGTCCAGATTTCACTGCTCTATCACACATCAAAAGTGTGTGTCTCTGCCTTCACACCTCGAGTCTTCAGTGCAGCCCAGGGCATTACCTTCTTCATCAGAAGACAAGGCAGTGTCTCCACACTCCTCTTTCACCTCCCTCAGGATTTTCAGGTAGCGCCGATGGGTCCGTCTGTCTC
This sequence comes from Xenops minutus, assembly GCA_035221455.1. NCBI lineage: Eukaryota > Metazoa > Chordata > Aves > Passeriformes > Furnariidae > Xenops > Xenops minutus. Next base: position 57,564 of record JAWWEE010000062.1, read on the forward strand.
GCTCTTCCGAGTCGTACGTCGGTGGGAAGTGCCTTCTCCTCAGGGTCATGTCAGGGCCTCCCTTCCTGGCTAATTCCAGCAAGTGCTGGAGGAAGAGATTCATGTGACATTAGCTGTGTCAGTGCTTTAAGCCAGGACAGGTAAGCCCAGCTCAGGGATTTCCAGCAAGGTTCCCATGCCAAGCTAGTGCCTGTATAAGGGAACCCTTAGGAAGGATCAGTACCTGCCATATAGAGGATTTTAAACCCAGCACTTTAGACCATCAAAAAAGCAAGGCAAAGGGTCTGCACCCTCATCTGCACACACAGCAGTGTCTGCCATTTGATAAGAACTTAACCACTGATGTGAGATGTAGTTTCCACACCAAATATGTAACATGGCATGGAATATTGTCTCATTTGAAGGAAACATTTTACCCCTTATGGCTGCAGAGGAAAATAACTTCCTATGTGTTCTGTATTGTTGCCCAGAGAAGCTGTGGCTGCTCCATCCCTGGAAGTGTTCAAGGTCAGGAGCAACCTGGGCTAGTGGAAGGTGTCCCTGCCCATGACAAGGGGTGGAACTGGATGAGCTTTAAGGTCCCTTCCAACCCAAACCATTCTGGGATTCTATTTCATGTAACGCTATAGGGCATTTTATATAGACAGACTTTGATCAACATCCATACATCCCATATGCTTCAATGTCTAAATGCAATAAAAAACGAGTATTTACAACAAACTGATTTCAGCTAGCAGCAATTAGCTCAGAGAAGTATCCCTAGAGGAAGCCTTCACCAGGGAGTTACAGGCATTAGAATGAAGTTCTGTATCTAACTATGCATTGAGCAACTGTACTTGTTCCAGAGTGACACAAATGGTAGACAACAAAGGCAGAGTGACTTGTTAGCAAGTTATAAAGGGGCAAATGCAGGAAGTGGGGACAAGGTGGGCATGAAAAAACACACTATGCACAAGGGAGAGCTGTGAGAGTCACAAACCTTACAATCTGCCAACATAACAAGAGATTCTCTCTAGGCCACGGGAAAGACTCACTAAAGGAGAGAGCTGTGAAGACACCAAGGCAGGCTGTGGAAAGGCAGGGCAGACTCACGTTGCGGGAGGCGAGGATCTGCTTGAGCAGCCTGTAGAAGTACTGCTGCTGCGCCCGCAGGTACCGCTTGTACTGCGACTTGCAGCACAGCTGCCGGTACTTCACCACCTCGGGGTTGAAGTGGCCATCTGTGACAGGGACAACACACAGCTGAGGTGTCGCTGCTGGCTCAGAACACCCCCCAAAGCCACCCAGAAGCTCACTGACCCCTGAAGAGTTTCTGGGCGATGTGCAGGGGGTTCCCGAAGCGAAAGTTCTCCCCGCCGAAGAGCGCCAAGATGAGCTTGTTCTGGTGCTCCCGGTTGTTCTCGGGGAAGTGGGGCAGGAATTTCTTCAGGTGCTCCTGTTGTGCATCTGTCAGGACCTCCTGCCACGTGGACAAGCTGACAACCTCGAAGAAGATCTCAGGCTAAAGGAAGCAAGGAGAAACAGCAAAGAAGATGCATCCAGGTGCTCGACAAGGTCTAGACCTTGAGGCTTTTTGGGGTTAAGGAACACCAGCCAGGAGACACCAAGTGCAGAAACAACACAGCACAAAGAGCAGAGGGGACGAAATTGATATTACTAACAAGAAAACTAATTCAGTTTTCTTATTTAAAATAAGAATGTAATAGAGTCAACACCTTTCCCAGGGCAGTCTCAAACACCTCCCCTGTTTTCAGGTGCCCTGGAAGCACCCCCAGAGGGAGCTGAACTCTTTCTAACCCAGCCCTTGCCCAGCTGAAGTGGCTCAGCAGCACTCACGTCCTCCAGCAGGTCCTCAGGCAGGCTGACCCTGGTGGAGCCCAGCATGCAGTCCTCCATGATGCGTGTGCCATGGCCCTCCAGCTCCAGGGGCTCGGTGAGCATGTGCTCCAGGGAGTCCATCCCTCACCTTCAGCCTCAGCCCTCTCCTGCTCCTGCTCCCCCACAGCAAAGCCAGCAGCGACACCGAGGAGCCTCCTGCGCTGGGGGCTTGGTGCAATGCAGGCTGGGGCATTGGCCTGCAATACAGACAGGTATGTGGTAAGATTTGAGACACAGATAATAGTTCATGTACAGATGGATAAAAATGTCATCTTCAATTGCAACGCATACAGTATTATATATACATATTATACATATGTATGTATGCTTGTATAAAAACATCATCTACAATTACAACACATACAATATTATATATACATACTATATGTATATATTTACTTGTATAAAAACATAATCTCCAATTACAACACATACATTATATATACATATTTACTTTATATACATATATTTTATAATATTTAATATATATACTTGTATGAAGTGTCATCTTCAATTACAACACACACAATATTTTATATATATACTTACATTATATATAATATGTGTATGTGTATATATACTTGTATAGAAATGTCCTCTTCAATTACATCACATACAATATTATATATACATATATACATTTTATATTATATACATATATATGTGTATATATACTTGCATAAAATGTCACCCTCAATTACAACACACACAATACTATATATACTTATATATATTGTTATATTATATACTTATAGTAAGATATTATATATGTATATATACTTGTATAAAAACATCATCTCCAACACATACAACATCATATGTACATATATATACTATACATATATTTTATATATATACCTGTGTAAAAATGAAATCGTCAATTACAACACACACAATATTATATATATTTTATATCATAAGGTATTTCATATATATGTATATATATTTGTATAAAATGTAATCTTCAATTACAACACATAATATTATATATATAAGAAGGCATTTAATATATATGTATATATACTTGTATAAAAATGTCATCAATTACAACACATACAATATTATATATATTTATATCATATATATAAGAACGTATTTCATATATATGTATATATACTTGTATAAAAATGCCATCTTCAATTACAACACATATTTTATATATAGGTATATTATACATATAAGCTATTTCATATATATGCACATATACTTGCATAAAAAGTCATGTTTAACTACAACACACTAATTATACACACACACACATTATACACACACTTATTTTCCCCCAAAACCCCCTCTCCCAACCCCGGCACGGGCCCGCGGAGCCCTCGCAGGGCTGTTTTCCCTGGGCCCAGACCCCAAAAAGCCGCACTTTAATCGCGGTTTAAGCGACTTTAAGGCGCTGCTCCCTCAGGCCGAGCGCCACAGCCGGGCCGCTGCGGGCTGGACGGGGGTGGGGGAGCCCAGCCCACAGGCGGGGTGACCACAGGACAATTACCAGTGCGAGCTTTGAGGGGTCTGGGGTGATAAAAGCAGCGCAAAGCGCGTTTTTTGGCGTTATTTGGTGTTCTTTGGCGTCCCTTCCTACCCGCACCGCGCCGCTCCACACCGGCCCCGCGCAGGGCCCGGGGCGCCGCCCGCGCATGCGCAGCGCCCGCCCCGCCCCGCCCCGCCCCTCAGGCCGCCATGATGGCCCCCTTGCCCCTCAGGCCGCCATGATGGTCCCTCAGGCCGCCATGATGGCCCCTCAGGCCGCCATGATGGCCCCTCCGCCCCTCAGGCCGCCATGATGGCCCCCCCCAGCCCTCAGGCCGCCATGATGGCCCCTCAGGCCACCGTGATGGCCCCCCCGCCCCTCAGGCCGCCATGATGGCCCCTCAGGCCGCCATGATGGCCCCCTCGCCCCTCAGGCCGCCATGATGGCCCCCCAGTGCCTCACACCGCCCCGTCGCGATACGCCCCCACCTATCGCGATAGACAGGGGGGATATCGTGACAGAATCGGTCGCGACAGGCCGTGCCAGTGTCGCTGGGGGCCTCGAAAGTATCAGTGTTTTGTTAGCGCCATTGTGCGCTGTCAAACCCTCATGGGGAACCAAGTCCAGATCGGCCCCCACGGGGTTGGGGGTTCAGGCTGGGATTCATCTTTAGGGCTCGGAGGGGCCTGAGGGAAAGAAATTACTCTTTAAGCCCCTCAAAAAAAAAGAAAAAGTGAAGTTATGAAGTGGTAGGTTTCTATGGCTTGGTTGCAGTGTGCTGAGTTAGTCATTGATACTGTGAGAAAAACCTTTATTTCCCACAATACTGTGTTAATTTTAGTTGGTGAGGGGTGGATGTCAGGATAGCCTGGGTACCCTGAGATAACCTTGTGTCACCACAGCTGCTGGTCCAGGACATTCCCCATATTCCTTAGTTTTCAGCTGGAAAATATCACCAAGTCCCACCCTCTAAAGTGTTTTATGGGGTCTCTCCCTCCCTTCAGCCCCCCTGGGTTGTTTTTGGAAAGGCAAGAAGCAAATGGATTTTTCCTTATAACTTTTATCTTCCCCCTGAACAAATCTCACCCTCAGCCCCACAGAAGAGATCGATCACTGCAAGGGTTTAAAAAAAAAAGAGAGAGAGAAAAAGATTTATTCATTTCAGGGAGGGTTTTTTTGTGTTTTGTTTGTGTTTTTACACCTGCCAGGTTGCACGAGACTCTGAACACAACAACAGTCACCAAAATGTACAATAAACATACACAGTTAAATAAGAGATGGGGCCCAGCAGCCCGAGAGGGTCAGGGGGTGTGGGATGGGGTTGTTTCCTTTTTCCTCCAGGAAAAGACAGACTGTGACCCAAAACTAAGCCCCAAGGAGCCTGAATCCCCTGCAAAACATGGACCTTGCAGCCCAGAGGATTTGAGAGATCTTTGGATTGCTCTGGTTTAAAAATAATAATAATATACTATACCTTCTGCACTGCAGAAATGAGGGAAAAAAATCCACTTAATCATTGCCTTTTTTGTTAATGTTTTTGCTATCTGTGCAATCGCTGTAGTTCCTCACTTGGGAAGGAAAATTCACAGTATTTCTATTTCCAGGGATGCTTCTTTCCCATGACAAGGCATTAGTTTAACTTGGGACGCTTGGAATCATTTCACCCTTGTCAGGCTGGTGGCCTGACTGTGCTGCTGTGGGACGGAGTGAAAACCCATGAGGAACATTTGAGTTCAGAAAGGCTGTTTTAGAATGGTTTTTATGTTGTAGTTTTCAATTGTAAATAACTGTCCTCATTCATAAACCATTCCAACAAAGGTGAATAAAGTGAAACAGTTTTAAACCCCACACCTGCAACATCCTTAATGGGAACAACTTTGATGTTCATCTATGGTCAAACAAATTTTAAGACTTTAAAATTGCTGCTGTAGGGCAGTATCCCCCTGGAATATCCCATTTCCAAGTCTGCTATTTTCCTACTAATACTATTTTTGGCTCATTGTTAAATCAGCAGCAGCCTGAAGAAAGCCAAGACAGAATCTCCCTCTTCTGCTCCCACACCAACATCATCACAATGCCTGACATCGTAATTCCAAAGCCCTCAGCAACACAAATTCAAATTATTTAGTGGCATTGTGGTCACTCGGCCACGCTGCCACAGTCGATGGGCTCCCAAATCCTTGGAATTTAAGGTCACTCATCATTGCACTAAATGGGAGCTCTGGTCCTCCTTAACCTCAGCCAGCTCATTGATGCCCCAAGAGAAGTGAAATCCCAGGAACAAATTAATCCACATTTTGGCAAGTCTCTTTCAAAGCTAGCTCAGAACAGTTCTGAGCTGGCCAGGATTTGCCATCTGATTTCTCTCATCTCTATTTCCACGCCATATTAACAGATCTGTTAATTACCACAGCAATACCTGCTACAAGGCTTTGCCCACAAGGAACCAGCCCCTGTTCTTCTCCAGCCTGAGTGTGAAGTTCTCTCGTGGCTAAGAGCTTTAACTCCATAAAACCTGATACCACAACCTGTAATGCTTACTCATGAGTAAACCTCACCTAAATCCATGGAACACCCATGAAAGAGTCCTGCATTCACACTCAGTGCGGCACAAGAGAAAACAAATCAGAAGAAGCTCTCTAAGTTCTGTCTCAAGGGCCTCTAGACACAACATCCTTCTTTTTTGTTGTTTTATAAATAGATGTATCCTGTTACACACAGACATTCTGCGATGAGTTTTTCCAGCAGTGAATGGAGGTTCAGACATACAGGGTGTATCCCATCAGGAGTCAGTGGAGTTCTTGCAACTACCAGAATGCATCAACCAACCAACCAACCAACCAAGACCTGTGATGGAGAATTATGTAGGGAAAAAAGTATCACACTGACTTAAAAGATAAACCTTCTCTTTCCCTTTCTCCTGGTCCCTAAATGCCTTATGAATTCTGTACACAGACCAGGCCCACCAAAGCAGGCAACTGTCACACATGGCTTTCTGTGTCCCATAAATAGTGGTCCACGAGCATGTTTCTGGTGTGTTTCCTGAGTCCAGGGCTGGTATTTTTATGGAACTGTCCAAAGGAATTACAGTGCATTGTTAACAAGGTTATTTGGGGGAAAAAAAAAAAATCAGAGTAACCAACTCTCCGTCCAGTCTTGAAGGGGAGAAACACGTTCACTTGGAGGTGGTAACAGAGATAAGGACCCTGTCCCTTCAGAGCAGTGCTCTTGTACCCTCATTTCCTCCTGGCACTACTCTCTTAGGTCACAGGTGCAGGTTAAGCTGAGCCTTTTTTTGTTTACAGGCAAAAAAGCAATTTTCCCTGCAAACACTGCAGGAAAAAGCAACAACAGTGGCTCTGTACTACCCTTGGGTGCTACTGTGGATTTCAATCCCATTGTCCAATGACATGGGTGTAAGACCCCCCTTTTCCTTCTTTGTGGAACTGCTGGGTAACACAGGGCAGGGCAAACAGCATGTAAACAGTTCTGGAGGGCTGGAAAAAGAATAATTTAATGGACTGCTTCGGCACATCTTCACAGCTTCATTGTTTGATCCATCCCCACACAGGGACATGAGGAGCCACCGCTTGGCTGCTGCTGCTCCTTCCTCCAGGCAGTCTGCTCTCGTCCAGCTGGGATGTTCCCTTTCACCTGGGCTGCTGAAACAAAGCCACAGGAAGCAGTTCTGCCATACTCTGGCAATTTACATCATGTCCTCCTGTTGAAAATATACATACAACAATCTGCCAGGAAGCCTTCAGCTAGACGAGCTTTTCCCATACAACTGAAATAAAAAGTTGTTTGCTGGCAACACTTCCAAAAGGGAAAAGTAAGGGTCAGCAGACATGCCAAAAATAAAATCCAGGCCAAGCAGAGGTTTCACTTCTCTTGTCCTTTTTGTTAAAAGCTGCATAAAAAGCATCCCAGAAGAATTTTGAGGGTACTTCACGGTCACCGAGGACTTAAACCCTCTTAAAGCATTAACAAGAGCTCCAAGATCTTAGCTGAAGGTGAGTGAGCACAGCCCAAACCACAGAGAGCCCCGGGGTGCCCCCGCAGCTGGGCTGTCGTGGAGGTGCCAAGACCAGCAGGTGACAGCAGGGGCTCCCTCACTCGTGCTCTGCCGAGAAAGTCCTGGGCTTGCTGATGTGCACCTCGCTGCCACCACCGCCCGTGGTGCTGGTGGTGATGATGTACTGCGTGGTTTGCTGCTGGCTGCTGGGCTGGGGCTCCAGCGAGTCCGGGGGGGCTGCGGGCTGGGGAACCCCCACCTGCACCTCGCTGGGCAGCGCCGAGCTCTGCTTGCCCTCCAGGTCGGGCTGGCCCTCGGAGATCACGTAGTGGGTCTGCAGGGGGGACAGAAAGAGCTCGTGATCATCAGATCTCCTGGCACTTCTCTGTTCTAATAGTCTGCTGGAAGGTATTCTGGTGTGGAGTCAAACTCTGTTTCGTTTAACTGCATTTGAGAGCAACATGAGGCTTGTCCTTTGATTTGAAGGACACCGGACTGACTTGATATTTGGTTAATTTATGAATGGTTAAACTCACGGCACAATTAACCCGTGACTACAGGTTCAAATAACAGTTTTGAACACGAGTATCCTGCAAGGTTTTTTTCTACATTCCATGTGTTTTAGCAGAAGTTGCACTCCCAGTGTCCAATACCAACACAGTCCAATGGCCTGCCTGCCTCCTTGTGCTGGATTGCTTACAAGGTAAGACAGCAGAAACTCCTTATTTTGTAACCTTACAGATAACAAAAAGCTATCAAAGTGCTCCCAGAACCTGTTCTGAAATTCAGTTTAATACATACAGCTTAAGCATAAATATTTGTAAGACTAAGCAGTATCACTAAATAATACTTTGTCCTGCAATTGCGATTAAATGAACTCCTTAAAGTGGAAGGAGTCGTACACCCAGTGTGGGCTTTGTAAGTGGCTACACACAGACTATGCTGTGCAGTCTGGACCTCTTTAGATACCTCATTATGCTCTGTGCCCCAGCCATCATTTTGGCATTGCTTTACCTTTCAAGCTGAAGGCTTTATGTCTGATATATTATTCTGGATGAAAAAAGGGCCATGATTTTTCTTACCTGAGTAACTGCTTTGACTTGCCCTGTGTTGACAGTGGTGACTGGGGTACCCACAGCAGTCTCTGTGATCACATACTGCCCCTGGGGGATGGTCATCATCTGGATCTCTGATGCTAAAACACAGAAACTGGAGAATCAAGACCTTAAATCAAACTCAGAGACAACTTTGAAAGATCAGGTCTTATGTCAGCAAGATTCAAAGTCTTGAATAGAAATTCAGGTGCTGTAATGACTTGTCAAACTCCACAGGCCTCAGCAGAATGTTGCTGGGTAACACCAGCTGAGGATCCTGCAACTCCTGCAGAGACAACACATCCTGTTCTCACCCAAATCACCACAATCACCATCCAGAGCTGCATGGACATGAGAAATCACCTCGTGTCACCCTCCTCTTCTGTACAATTCTTTCAAGCACCCATCCCCATCTGAACAAGTTGCTGTCCAGCACATGGATTTTGCTGAATGCAAGATCCTTGGAATAAAGCGTGCCTGCCCAAGCCACGAGTGGGATCAGGATGGACCTACAGCAGAAGGGCTACTACAACCATTTGCACTGGTCTGAAACTTTACCCTGCTGATCTCTCAGTATTAACCACAAAGCTTAAGGAGCTCTGCAGATACAGTCTGTGACACTCACAGTAGCTCCGGAAGGAGTTCCAAGTGCTGGGGAGGTACGTGTGCTGGACTGAGGAGCCCTGCTGCTGCTGCAGCCCTTGGGCTGGGGCTGAGGTGGCTGGCTGCATCTGGGAGGGGCTCAGCTCCTGCTGGGGTTGTTGGGAGGAGGGACTCAGAGGCTGACCCCCAACCTAGAGGGAAAAAAAGGTGTGGTCAGGATTGCATAGCTCTGTGTGCTTACACAAACACATCTTTCTTATGCAGGGAAAACACAGGGTGGATTCCAGAGCATATCAAGCACAAGAAATGCAAGACTCTCCTCCCTCTCCTCTAGCTTGGTTCACTCTATGGTCAGTAAGCACAGATCAGGAAACTGAAGTTGAGATGTTTGCCAAAGTGAGTCTGTGGCAGAGAACTGAGATGAGAGGCCCAATTCTATCCAACAGCACAAAGAGCAGCACTTCAAATATTGGAGGAATGCCAGTTTCCACTTACATCTTTTAACTGACAAACTGTTTAAGCTGCAGATTTGTTTGTTCCTAACCACCAAAAAGCCCCACACAACAAACAAGACCACAACAAAAAAATCCCACACACCCTGGGACACCTGGGAACTACTTGATGATCTCAGAGATGTTCATGTGAGAGCCCTTAAATGACATAGAAAGGACTATCTCCTGCCTCAGCACAGGCAATAGGCCAGCTGAGCAGACTGGTAGGGCAAAGAGTCCCTGCAAGAGAAGAAGGCAATACCTGTGGTGATGACTGAGCTGCTGGCGATGGCTCCGTGACCTGGATGTGCTGCACCTGGATGGCGTGTTGGGTGTATGTCTGAGGGTCATGGAGCTGCCCAACGTCCACTGTGGAGTGCTGGGACTGGTGAGGTGAGGTAGCCTGGGGAAAAAAGGAAAGCAGAGGTGTGTGTTTGAAATTGTCCCATGTAAATCTCTTCTGGGACACCAGGTCTGGATTAACGAGGTAGGAGCTTTGTTGGAGCACTCCTGCTCAAGCCTGGTGGGTTTCTTTGCACTCCTGGGAGATAAAGGACACTTAACAGATGTAATGGCACAGAGGTGGTTGTGCCTCAGGGATCTCCATGGAAGGGACTTGCCTAAGGTCATACAAGCTGTTTGTGGCAGTCACTGGACTCAAACCAGAGGGTCTGAAAACCAGGATTAGTGTCAAGCACTTATTTGTAAGCACCTTTCTATGAAATGTACACACACTTGAGACCTGCATATCCAGTTCTGTAGTTTGGCAAAGCTCTGCAGCAAGACAAGGCTTTTAAAGGACTTTTTGAACAACATCTGCTAATGATACCAACTGCAGCAACTTAATTAGAAGTCTCAGATCTTGACAGAATTAAGATCTTGATAATATTAATAATACTGCAGGAATCAGCATTCATGCTCTTGTATTGTTACAACAGCCAGAGTCACTGTTGACTGGGGCCATTGTTTAGGCCTTTATTAACCAAATTCATAACCTGGTTTGTAATGAGGGGCCAGAAAGAACATGGAATTTCAGATTCAAATGCAAACACATGGTAGTTTCAGCTTCACCCAGCAGATAACAGACTTGAAGGCTGCACTGATTCCTTACAGCTGCCCGAGATACTTTGCTCAGCTCAGTTACTCTACTTACACTCTGGTTTTATTTTTAGGAGGCTGTTGAGCGTCAGGGAATGAATATTCTAATAGATGATATGAAAGGAACAAGCAAGCACTCTCTGTACTCCCAAATTTTGGCTCTGGCTCACAGAGAACAAGGAAGTACAAATTAGTCTTGAACTGCAGAAAATGGGTCACCCACTGACCCACTTTTCCAGTTGCTGGAAAACATTCCTAGAGGAAACTCAAGCAAGGGTGGCCAGATGGGGAGAATTAAGTCAGGACTGTGTTGGGATGTCTCCAGCAAGCTGACCAAGGCTGGCAGGACTATTTATGCCCAGTCCATGATGCTTAGGAAGGGAACCCTATGCATCATCACTTGATTTATGTGCAAAAAGTAACCTGCAGCACTTTTTGTAACTAGTCCTTAACAAACCTCCAAGCACTACAGCCCCAAGAGCGTGCTGGCTCGGTGTGGAAGGGCTCTAAAGCACAGCAAGACCCCCACAGATTACTCACCTGGGCCACTTGAACAACCTGCAGCTGTATGTGCTGAGGCTGCTGCAAGCCAGTGGTGGCCTGGGACACTGGGATGTACTGGATGCGCTGGTAGTCGCCCTGCGGGGTGCGGTAGTCCGTGGTGAGGGTCTGGGATATCTCCGTCATGGCCTGTGTCAGCAAGTCCGTGGTCTGAGCAGGGAGAGAGGGACACACACCATCTTCACCCATGGATGCACACATGTGCTGTCAGCACACTGCATTTGCACCTACATTGGGCCTGGTCACTAATTTGAATGTGTGCAGGGGTTGGGGGCATAAGTAACCACCAGGGATCACCCCCTAGAATTGCTCTCCTGTGCCTAAATGCTAGTCAGGACCATTAAGGGCTAACCTAACACACCATGATAAAAATTATTATTTTAACCTTCTGACTTAGCAATATTCTATTAGACAACAAAAATCCTGCATTTGTAAGGAGCTGATTTCGTTTGCAAGTCAAACAGTGCTTCATGGTCATATTCCACCTTCCTTCCTCCCCTGCTAGAGTGATACTTTTCTTGAGAACTGTCTTTCTAAAGTAAGGAAAGGCATTTAATATCTAATTAATGAGGTTTATGGAGCCAACAGCATCCTGATTGAACCTCTCCATTTTCAAGCAAGAGTCCTTCATCCACTTAGTCTTCAAATAGGAAGTTTTAAACTGTGACCAACAGGATTTCTGCAACCATGCAGCATCCCAGCACCACTGAAGGACACAAGACTGATTTCCTAGTCTCAGCTTTCACTGCTGTGGCAGCTGATGTATTAACAGTGGAGATCAGCCAGTGGAGAGTCCTATCAGTCAGTGCTGCACTGTCCAGAGGACCACAGACATCCTGACTCCCTGAGCACAGCTGGATCCAGTCCCCAGTCACTGCTAAACACATCCTCTTGACCCCAAGAACTGCAAGTCCCTCAAGGGAACAGTCCCAGTGAGAACCCATGAGATGTGTGTCCCTAGTCCATCAGGCATGTGTGAATGTATTGTGTGCAATCAGCAGGTCCTTAAGAGCTCCAGAACCAAACACACAGTTCCTGGCAGAGCAAAACCACACCAGTCTCCAACCCAGGCTTTACCACGATGTCTGCCACATAAACTAGGATCTCTGACACCAGAGGGCTCTGCTGTGTTTGTCCCCTCCCCTCTACAGCCCTTACCACGACAGTCTCCCCCGTGCTGCTGTCGGTGGCCAGGACAGCAGGGGTGGAGCTGATGACGGCCGTGGCCAGCGGGGCGTGGATGGTGTTGGGCAGCTGGGCGAACTCCGGGTGCTTCTTACGGATGTGCTGCACCATCTTGGTCTACAGAAACAAGCAAAGCAGGGTTAGGAGGGGCAGGAGCTCTGCTGGGGGCCAGGGGAAAGGAGGGTGGTGGGCACTGACCAGGTTCCCCAGGGCAGTGGGCACAGCCCCAAGGCTGCCAGAGCTCCAGGAGTGTTTGGATGATGCTCTGGGGCACAGGGGATGGTCCTGTGCAGGGACAAGGGTTGGACTCGAACCTTGTGGGGCCCTTCCAACTCAGCATATTCTGGGATTCTGTGAAACCCAACAGCCCCTTTTAAGTTTCCCTCAGTGAGGCAGCATGGAGATTCACACTATGGGATGATCTGGTCAGCAAGATGGAAACAAGGATCACAAAACTGCTGCTGCTCAGAGCTACCTGACACTGAAATACTGCCCCAAACAGCACATCCAGTAAGCTTTTTACCCCAACACAGCCAAGTATTTCGGGGACTTCTTCTTTCTGTGTGTTGTTTCCCCACTCCTTTCCCTTGGAACTGTCAGCAAGCAGTTTCCAAGCCTCTCCATTTGTGATCACTTCTCCATTCCTTCTTCCAAGCTTGTGCCCTCTGTTCAGGCAACTTTTTAGCCCTCAAACGAGCAGGCTGTGTCAGCACACAGCACAAAACCAGCACTCTGACTCAGAGTGACAGGTGACAGGGGCCGTGGTGAAGGAGCATCCCCAGGGACAGGCTGTGCCTTTTGGGGCCAAAGCAGCTCGTACCTTACTGCTGTACTGCTTGGAGCAGTGAGGGCAGCACACAGGGGGGGTGGCAATGGTGCCTGTGAGCTGGGTGTGGGTGCTCAGCATGGGATCTGGTTCCCCCGGGCCCGCAGGGCGCAGCTTCCGGATGCTTGGAGGTAGCTCAGCACCAGGGTGGTTCTTCAGGATGTGTGCTTTGCGTTTGCTGGCGCTCTTGTACACCTGCAGGGCAGAGATTTGGGGTCAAAGTGCTGCACTGCTGGGGTCTGCAAAGGAAAGAGCTCCCAGCTGTCCTGCTCTGGAAGGTCTGTGTGTTGCTCCCCAGGGTGGTGGTCACAGCACAAGCATGTCTGGGTTCAAGAAGTGTTTGGACAAGACTCTCAAGCACATGGTGGGATTCTTGGGGTGTCTGCACAGGGCCAGGAATTGGACTTGATGACCCTGATGGGTCCCGCCCAACTCAGCATATTCTGTGATTCTCTGTGTTTAGTTAAATCCCCCCCAAAATTACAACATAATGCATGAACATAAATAAATGTCCCAGTGCTTAATCAACCTGTAAAAACAACCAATTCCTTGAGTAGCACACAGAAGCCTTTTGAGAACATACTGAATGCCACAACCAGACATCACAGCAGGACAGGGAGGCAAAAGGAAAACCCTTTTTGTCTGGTACTTCAAGGTCAAATGTCAGAGAAGCCACTGATCACCAATGCTGTAATTTGCCCCATGTTCATTTGTCATGAGGGTTGATGCCTCCACTCTCCTCACAAAGCATCAAAGTGTCTTAGTTTAGTGATCAACGCACTTTTTAATTCTTTTTAGGCACAGCAATGAATGAATATTCTGTAATATTATTTAAAACTATTTTTTTCTCCCTTCAAACAAAAGAAAGGGAGCATCACAGAAGAACAGACGGAGGATAAGAACATTTAAAATACACTCCGTGGTAAACAAGTGCCCCCATGCACAAAAAGCAAAGAGCAGGAACCCAAAGGCACTGCAGAAACAGCCTCAGGCTCCACTGAACACTGGGAATTACTGGCATGTGACTAAATAAGCAGCTTACAATAAAAGGGGTTAAAGACTTTCAGAAGTGATACAGAAACCCAAAGAACTTGGTGTTCAGGAATGACAGACAGGCAGGATACTGAGTCCTGGGCTGACACAGGACTAAGGGTCAGTGACTGTTTGCTGGATCACAGTGTTAGTTTCCCAATGCCAAAAACTACAGTTTTCAATTAGCATTCCACTGCCTTGGCCTAAGTGCATTGTGTCTTCATTTTTTTGGACAGTGCAGCAGGAATGTTGCTGGCAACCACCTTAAAAAAAGCTACAAACCCTGCCAGAGATTTCTATGCAGAGACAAATTGGTTGCATACAGGGCTGGGACTGAGCTGTCCTCTGAGGGGTGCCTTCCCACACACCTTATCACAGTATTGACAGAAGTAATCTCTGTTGGGTTTGATGATGGGTAACGTGAGCTCTGGCACTTCTTCTATTTTCATGTCTGGATGCCTCTTTGATAAATGGTTCACCTTAGGAGAAAGAAACACAGAGAGAACAAGAACATATTACATCTGGAAGCCAAACAATTGCTGCTTCTCCCAGACATGGATAACAGCCAAGCCAAAAGTGAATGATGCAAGGCAGCAGCCCCAGAAGCATTTGCTGCTGCTGCAAGGGGTATTGTGCACTCACAGCTGCTGAGGCTCAGTGTGGCCTTCCTAGATCTCATTTAGTTTTCAAATAAATAATCAAAATAAGAAGTAAAATAGCTCATCAGAACTGTCTTGCAGCTGAGAGTGAGGTTGTGTAAAGGCCTTTGCCTGGATCACAACCCCCAGGAAGCCTTTGCAAACAAGATCTCTTGCTGCAGAACAGCCTTTACCCAGAGGCAGTGACTGGGCATGGCCAGGAGAGGCCCTCAGGAAGGGGGAGAAACAAAACCCAGGAAAGACAGCAAGGAAAACTGAAGCAGTAAGGCTGAACTAGGCAATATTTGATCTCATGTTCTGTTAAATACATCACACATCAGTCAGCATTACTTAGTGCTGCATTATGGGAGCGACAACCAGGCATACAAGGCAGGCAGTGAAATGTGCAAAGACACATTTGCTGAAGAGATAAGACACACAGGTTTAAAAAAAGATGCATCACCTCAACTCAGCTATAAAATTCCCCGTTTCACAGCATCCTGTCTGCATAAGACCAGGCTGGGCAGGGCTCTGAGTGGAAGGTGGCGGGTTGGAGTGAGGTGAACTTCAAGGTCCCTTCCAACCCAAACCCTCCTATGATCCCTGTGTTGCAGCCACTGGAATTGCACCGTTTCTGCCCACCCCTGGCTGAGAGGAGAGCAGAGGGGCTGTGAGGGCAGGCAGCACTCACCAGCATGCCCCTTCGACGGAAGCCCATCATGCACAGGCGGCACTTGAACATGAAGCTCTCGTAGTCGGTGGACGCGATGCGGGGCTTGAAGGTCTTGGAGCGGCTGATCCGGTCGGCCTTCTTGGCCTCCCTCTCCGGGTTGTGCATCCTCTGCATGTGCTCCCGCAGCTTGTCCTTCCTCTGGCAAAGAGGAACCAAGAGGAAAGTGTCAGCCCCACCTCAGTCACAGCCTGTTGTGAATGTGTGTTTTCAGGGATCTCTCTCCAGCTTTTCCTCTCAGGAAAATGTGTCTCTTTTCCCAGAAGTGTCCACAGTCTCAGAGTGTCCCATCACAAATTCAGTGACAAGGAGCAGGCTGCTGCCACCACAGTTTACCTGGCTCGCAGTCTGCCCCATCTGTTCTGGTGGGTTTGGAAAGGCATCTGGATGACATGTGCTGACAGGATGGATGTCATGGACACAGGCACTTCTGCCAGAAATATTAATTCACTGCTATCAGCAGGGATTTTCTTAACTGAACTGATATAAACAACACAACCCAAGCACCTGGCAATGGAGCTGCATGATGTCCTAGTCCTTAATGAGCAGATAGAAAGTTCCTTAGCTGTGAAATTATTATAAATAAGATTTGCTTGAAATAAGACCTTGGGTCCTTGTCCTTCAGGAACAATGTCGTGGCTCACACACGACACCAAGCAGCACATGCAACTTGCAGCAACTCCACCTTTGAGAACACGAGCTCATCTCCCAAAAGGAGGGCAAGGAGTGGTGTTTGCTGCATCAGGAAGGGCCCAGCCAAGAGGCAGCTCACCTTGAACTGCTTGCCACAGGTGGAGCAGAGGAAGTCCTTGCGGTCCGAGTGGCGCAGCATGTGCAGGCGCAGCTTGTCGGGGCGGCAGAACGCCTTGTCACACTCGGTGCACTGGTAAATCTTCTCCGAGTGGAAGCTGCGCACGTGTTTCTTCACCTGGAACGGCAGAGACACAGACACCGAGCTTATTCGAGAGGGTAAGAGTCTTGGCAACTCTTTGCCAGAAGAAAGGGAAAAGGTTTTGAAGTTGTCTAATGTGCTTTGGCTTAAAGAGCATTTGATCAGAGCAGATACCTCAACAATAGTTTCTGTAAAGCCCGAACATCTTTATTATTCATCTGGGTGAATGATTTGGTTTCCTCAGGACTGATTCCTGAAGGCAGCAGCTCTTGCACGGTTGCACTTAATGGGCAGCAAAAGTCCACACGTTGTAGTGAATCACCCTCGAGTTAACACATTCAGCTGGGGTTCATTATCTTCCCTTCATTTGTAAGGAATCTAAATGCGGGGACTAATTCCTTTCAATCACAGAGAATGAGCTTGCAATTACAATTGGCAAAAAACAAAAAGCCTCAATCAGGAAAGCATTTGCACACCATTCCTGAATGGCAATTAGCTCTCCATACTCTGGGACTATCCTTGACCTCTTCAAAGATCTAGTGGGCCCCCCCCCCCCAGATAAAGGAACTAATGAGGTTTGACATTTGAAATGCAAGCACTACTCAAGAAATGGATCTCTAATTAAATCTTTGCCATCTTCTAATACTGATCACACATGGAACAACGTGGTATCCTTATCTGTTCCACAAAGAAGTATTTAAGTAGGCAGCAGTGACTAGACATAATTATTCATATAGCAAGAAGAGAAAAAAATCATCGTAAAATTTCAAAACCAGAGCTGAATAGTTGGAAAAAAGCCATGGATCCTTTTTCTGACTGGATCATTTGCATGGCAAAGTTTATGGGGAATTAGGCTGCAGTACAGCATTTCTGAATCATCAACATTTTTCCTTGTGCAACATTTACAGAAGATAAAGGGCTTCTGCCAGCATGGAATTGTATTAGTAAATCATTTTCCCCCATCCTTTCCTCTTTAGCCCACTGGACAGTCTATCAGTTCCTATTACTGATACAAGCTGGGTTTCTACATCTCACTTTCAGTCAGGCTGCTCAGTAAGACACATCAACTGCTTTGTCCCCAGGAAGGATAATGAATATGCTAATGGTACATCTCTTTTTTTCTTACTGGACATGGAAATAGAATCTTTACAACTCTATTAATGACCTTCCCCAAGTGCTCTGCTCAGTGCACAGAGTAGCTGCATTACCCACTGCTCCAGTGTGCAGGGGAGGAGAACAAAGTGCCCGGCTGAAGCCCAGGGGGGAAGTCAGGAAGCAGAGTATCCTGATCTGTTCTGGCATTTCTGCAAGCTGTTCAAATGAATTATCCTGACAAAAAACAGGCAAGGGATTAAAGATGTAAAACCACCACTTTTTTTTGTTCAGAGTTCTAAGGACAAAGGACAAGGTGTGTTCAGGTACAAGCTGAGTACAGCAAAAGACAATCCCTTCTTGTGCCATGGAGCTCTGGTAACCAGGACCTCTGCTTTAGGAAGTTTTGGGGAATAAGGGACCCGCCCTCCTGCAGTGCAGTGTCTCCTAATGCCAGACTGAAACACCACACCTGATGACTGAGTGGACAGAGCACTTCAATGGCATTAGACAACACCTAGCAGTGCTTGGTCACTCTTCCATTTCTGACTGACATGGACCCCTTTATCATGTGAGCCAACTCACAGGGAGAGGGCTGAAAAATCCCCAGCTTCCAGAGACACCCACGAGGCAGAGCCTGAGAAGAGCAGAGCCTCCCACCTGGATGAAATCCGGGAAGCGCTTTTTGCAGGTGGGGCAGGTGAAATAACCATCGCTGACGTGGATGGCCACGTGGTCCTTGAGCAGGTCCAGGCGGTCGAAGGACTCGGGGCAGAAGATGCAGGAGTAGGTCTTCTGGTCCATGTGGAACTTCATGTGGCTCTCGAGGGCGCCGCTGTTGATGAAGCCCTTGTTGCAGATGTCGCAGGTGAGGGGGCAGCTGCCCTCGCGGCCGTGGAAGCGCAGGTGCTGGTCCAGCTTGTCCTTCTCCCGGAAGGCCTTGCCACACTGCAGGCATTTGAAGGGCCGGAAGGATTTGCGGATGAAGAGGTGCTGCAGGGCGGCGTTCTGCAAGAGACAGCCCAGGCACTGTTGGCTTTGTCAGGTACAGCGTGCACAGCCGGCTGTTCCCAGGGTTAGCACACCTGATGAGCAGGGAACCCAAACCCCTGTCTCTGTGAAGGGCAGGAGCTGCACTTACCCCCCAGAACACAGGGCACAGTTTCCTCTCCATCCCTGATTTCAGTTTAGCTGACTTGTCTTTAGCATGGCATTTTCTGTAAAACCAAACTAAGTCCTCTCTGAAATACAGACCTGGCCCTGAGCAAAGCTGCAATTCCAGCAGGTTTTGGGGGGATGAGGTCACAAGTTCAGCCACCATGCAAAGGGTTGGTGAGCCAGCCCCCTGTTTCCCTCAGGAGCAGGGCTTGTGAAATTCCACAGCCCTCTACATCCCCTTCTGCACCAAAGATAACCAGAGAGACATGCAGCTGTGCTTTAGCATTGTCTGGAAAACCTCTGGTGGAGCACACACTCAAGAGGTGCTGCTCTAAACCTTTTGTTGTATCAAAAAGGAGAACAGAATTTCAAAACAGGACAGCAGGGGCAGAATGGCAGGTAAGAACTGGTGAGCAATTCTCCACTCCTACTGTGCACAATGTCTCTTCTCAGCCTCTAGTTTGTTTTGCTGTGTGTTTTCCTTCACTCTAACTTTTCTGTGCCATGTCATGGTTTTTGTCTCTTCCCTTTCTCCATTTCAGACAGATTTTACAGAGCCATCCCAGCCCTGTCTGCTGGAGGAACAGATACTGCTGGACATGTTGCCTGTAGAAAGAGGGAAGGGTGTCCTGCACCTGCATTTCAATATTGGCCAAGAACTTTTGTGTTGGACAGTTGCAAAGCTGGAATTAACTCCCACCTCTGCATGTGTGAACTCCCACAGCACAGTCACCCACACTGCACTCAAAGCACACTGCAATGCTCTAAGCATTATTTGCTGTTCTCCAAAATAAGATCTACAAATCGTGTTTTATGGATATCCTCTCTTTTCACGTGTTACACACAGAAACTAGAGAAATAACCTGGAGGGCAGGGTTAGATGGGATATTGGGAAGGAATTTTTCCCTGTGAGGGTGGGCAGGCCCTGGCACAGGGTGCCCAGAGAAGCTGTGGCTGCCCCTGGATCCCTGGGAGTGTC
>JAWWEE010000062.1:77346-94934 GCA_035221455.1 Xenops minutus
AAGTGTCCAAGGCCAGGTTGGACAGGGCTTGGAGCCACCTGGGCTGGTGGAAGGTGTCCCTGCCCATGGCAGGGGGTGGCACTGGGTGGGCTTTCAGTTCCCTTCCAACCCAAACCATTCCATGATGCCAAACAGGACTAGAACATTGCTAGCACCTCTGCTCACACATGTTCCATATGACCCACTTCTCCATGAGAGACATCCTGAAAAAAGATTTCCCTGGTTTCCTGTCCCCTTTCCGTGTGGGAATGTGACAGCTGACACAGCTGACATTTGCTGTGTCCCTGAAGTGCCTGCCAACAGCTGAGTAAGTGAAGTTAGGAGCTCTTCTGCTGCAGTGAGGGAACAGCCTGGGAATACTGTGAAATGCTGTTGAGGATTAAATTCCTGAGCCTCAAAGTTCCTTTCCACCATCTGGACTGCAGAGGGAAGCCTTGACTTCCATTCCAGGAAAGGAACAGGAGAGCCACAAAAAAAGCTAACAGTTCAATACAGGAGCTCCAAAAGAACTGTCATCATCTCCAGTCTCCATTTTACAAGTGAGACAATGGGAATTACAGGAATCTGCTCTGAGTGACCTGGGAATTGGAAAGACACACATGTGCTGTGTAAAAACTAAAGTGCTGTGTGGAGTCACAAGTATATAATTTCCCCTTAACCACAGGGAAATGCCAATAAAATGTATATGGTTGAAAAGATGCACTTCAAGTTCTGAACTGCACTATTAATTTGCTATTTGATCACTGGTCCCTCACCAGGGAGCTGAGTGGGAGGACAGCAGGATAACTCAACACAGTCCCACTGCTCTCCAAGGGCTACAGAAGGGTGAAATGTTTTACTGCTCTGTGGCTAACTAAACTATCAACTGTAAAAACAGAAAAAGTGTTGTCTCATTAACTCATAATATTGATCCAGCATAAACAATTGTGCAAATAAATCCTCCAAAACTTTAAGATGGATATTACAGCTCTTCATCCAAGCAGTTTACTCCTTTAATATCCACCTTAAATTTGCAGTGAGTTGGCATGAAAAGAACTAGAGGAATGCAAGTTGTTTTTCAGGTAACAGTTGTGGACAGTGGTTGCTTCAAGAAGAACAAATGTGACAATTTACAGTGTGGGGTCAATCAGGGAACACTAAACAGGAGCTGGACAGAACAACATGGAAGGTGATGTTGGCATGTCCCATTGGATCAGAGAGAGCCAAAAGCCAATGAAACAAAAACTCCAACCTACCTGCAGCTCCAGCTGAGCAGGCAGCATTGAGGGAGAGAAAAATACTCATGTTATGCAAAGGATTTGAAAACAGAAGCTTTGACTTCTGCGGGTCACTGCAAGGGCCAGCTCTTCTAACTGGAGTTTACTCCTTTGAGGTTTTTGCCTCAGGAAACACGAAGCAGATCTTCAAGGTTTACTGTGTAGTTTGTAACTGCCCAAGGGGAGTTAAAGGGCAAAGATAAAAACCACAGATAATCTTGAAGGTGTTTTGTGACCTTTCCTGTTTTCCCAGGGCTGATTAACAATGATGCAATGCCCACTGCAGAGCCACGGTGAGAATGAAATGCTTTCAGCAGAAGGGAATAATTAGGGCAGGATGACAATAGGGCAGGGACTAGAAGAGTGAAAAAGTTAAGAAGGGACTTTTTCTAACCTCATCTTACTGGCTGTACTCCTTGTTATACAACTGCTTGCATTTCTTTTCACCATGAAGGAAGTGGCTGTGCTTTCCAAATCATATCCTTATCCCTGCCAGGTTCTGGCACCAGCACACAGACACTCTACATACTGCCCAGAACTGAATTAAAAACAAATATTCATTTTGGCTGTGCACCACAATGTTCCTCTAACGTGTTACAAGAGTACCTGGAAGGGTGGGTGTATCTCTTTTCAATGGCAGGGACACAACTGCCATAGCTCAGGTCTGATCTCCAAGGAAACTCCACAGGCTCTAAAGCAGAGGCAGAAAAATGAACTGATCCTAGGAGGACTTGAACCCTGGAGCACCACAGATCAGTGCTTCCTGATAGAATGGAAACACACTCAGAGTGTCACTGCCTTAAACCTTAGAACAGCTAAAGCAATTCCCAAAGAATGATTGTTTCTGAAAATTAAATCCTATGTGGGTAATAAGGAAGTAGAGCTACACAGGTCTCCAGACCGTAACAAGGAGCCAGGGCTTTCTACCTGCTCTTTGGAAGTGAATAATGTGTTATACATGTAAAAACCAAATGTTTGCTTGCCTGTATTATTAAATACACGTTATTATAAGCAGGTGCTGTGAATAGCTGAGCTGAGTGAGTGTTCAGAGGGTGATTTTTCAGTGCTTAGAAAAGAATGTTTGCTGGTTTAGCCTTATCTCAGTCTCACTGCTCACAGCCTGATGCAATATGGAAAGGTTTGTGCAACCATCCATCTGCCATTCTGCCGGTGCTCCTGGCTTGAAACACCTCCAGAACTCTGCTGAACACGAGCTGCCAGATGCAGGGGAAGTTAGGAAGATTTGAGGTACAAACATGTCACTAAACCACCACTGCACTCTCTTAGCTGTCATCTGCTTGTGATGAATTCCCAGGGAAGGAAAGCTAAGTCACAAGACAAAGGAGTAACTGCAGAATTTCTGTATCTTCCCACAGTCACAGTTTCAGGAGATTCCAAGTTCACATCTTGGGTTCCAAAGTTCAGGGAAGGGGCCAACCCTTTCTCCTCCTACTGAGGAAGCTGTAGCACACTAAGCAGTCCATCCCCATGCTCTTCACTGCCAAAACCTCAGCATCTCTCTTTACACTGTTACCTGCCCTTCAGTACATTCAGGAAAAATCTCCCAGCCTTTTAATGTATGAAAATGAAATTACTGGTAGAACCTTGCCATTTGGAGACTGCAAGCATTTTAGATGGTTAAAAACTGTGCAGTCTTAATGTGCCCAAGTCACAGTCTTCCCTCCAGACATGCCACTGCATTTTTGCTCTAACACCACCACTGGTCTTGCATATATATTGCCATAAACTGCAAGCAAAATTTGTCTCAACATCTTCCTGCACACAACAGTTCAACTCTTTTCTAATCCTTTCTCATCCCCTAAAAATGAACTCTTACCCCCATTGCAGCTGTTGCTTTCTTTAATCCAAATTTTACACGTGGAAGAAAAAAGAAAAGATTTTAAGCTAAATAAACCCATCTCCCAGTTACACAACTTCAAGGATTATTTGCTCAAATCATTTCCCTCCCACACACAGCAGAGAAAAAACAGCTCACCCAGTTGACACAGAGCTCAGGCTCAAAGCGTTTGCTGTCAGTACACAAAGCTCTTAGCACTGGGTTTGATCTCAAAGGCAGGTTTTTCTGCCCCAAAAAAGGATTTTATTACTAAATATCAGCATCATCTAAGCTGAGGTTGTGGTGGCTCTTTGGCAAGTATCTACAGGAGGGCTCTGAGAGACACAGATGGTGCTGTGAGCAAGCCATTAGTCTGTGCCATGGCAGGGCTGTTTGGAGCCCTGCTGCTCGCCAGCTTGGCTGGCCTGTGCTCCAGGAGGAATTACTGTGCTCCAGGAGGAATCACTGTGCTCCAGGAGGAATCACTGTGCTCCAGGAGGAATCACTGTGCTCCATAAGGAATTACTGTGCTCCAGGAGGAATCACTGTGCTCCAGGAGGAATCACTGTGCTCCAGGAGGAGTCACTGTGCTCCAGGAGGAGTCACTGTGCTCCAGGAGGAATCACTGTGCTCCAGGAGGAATTACTGTGCTCCAGGAGGAATCACTGTGCTCCAGGAGGAATTACTGTGCTCCATAAGGAATTACTGTGCTCCAGGAGGAATTACCATGCTGGAATTCCATCAGCTCCAACTGCTGACCAGCTCTCACTCACTGGTTTCTAACGTGAGCCTCGCCTTGCTCAGCACTAAGACACGGCCAGGAACGAGATGCTTCACTGAGGATTTGGGGATGGAAAGGGCAGCAGGAGGCAGAGCAGCTGGTGCTGGCGGGCAGGTCTGGCACCCCCTGGGCACAGGGGCTGGAGAGGCCCCGGGGATGGGATGGGATGGGATGGGACGTGCCCTGCTCTGTGCTCACCCTGATGCGCTTGGCCCTCCTCATGTCGTCGGCAGTCATGGTGCTCTGCGTGGGCGCCGTGCCCCCCTCGTGCTGCGGCTGCACGGCCAGCGTGTGGTTCTCCTGCTGCTCCAGGGCCGGCGGCTCCGGTGCCTCCGCAGTCTGTTCCTGCTGCTCCAGCCCGTTCAGGGCGCCTTGGCCAGCCTCATCAAACTGCCCCTTGCTGGAAAAATGCAGCAAGTCCTGAAATCGCAAACCACACAGCCGGTGATTATTCCCCCCACCCACTGAGGAACAGCCTCGACAGCACACAACAGCATTTCTGCTCTTTGAGCACAAGCCATGAACCAAGCACGTCCACCCCAGCTCCTCCAGCCCTCCTGCCATGTCCACTGACCCTCCCCAGCCCACCTGCAGCTCAGAGTGCCAGGGAATTGGCACTGCAGGTGGGTGACTCTCCTGGCCAGCCCCAGAAAACCAACATTTCCCAGGTGTTCACAGCCAAGAAGGCTCTGCTGCACTCAGGGCTATTCCTGCTGTAACCAGAGGCTGAGCTGGGAGAAATCTTACTATCAAAGTGACTAGTGCAGACCAGGGAAAGGAGGATTTCTGCCTCCTTGAAGCTGTTCTCACTTTGAAATATTATCATGTGTCTTCTCCTTTCTAACAAACTCTCTGGAGTGCTGCAGAGTGACAAACAACAGGGTTACACAGGGTGATCTGTGTTTTTCTCCCCGGTTTCCAGCTCTGCACACATCGCTAACATTTATCACACAAAGCTGTTTTCCTCCTTTCTTGCATTACCATAAAAAGGGAGCATGTTGTGAGTAGAAAGCACGTGCCAAAAAAATCTACATTCTTTCCCTGTAAGTTCCAGTAATGGAATCCTCTTGTATCACATGAAAACAACACACACAGTTCCTTACTTGACACCACTTAATGCAACTAAGGAAACTTAAAAGCACAAGCTAGGAAACAGAGCACCAGAATTATGCTGTCAAAGCACAGAAGTGGGTGTGGGAGAAGAAAACCAGGGTGCCAGGAGGAGTGAGGCTCTCAGAAACCATCACTGCTCACCAGAGACATACACTGAGTAGAACAATCCACCAGCCAGCTGTGCAGCCCAGGTTTAGGTGAGGAGTTTCCACCCTTTCTGGCATTAAAGGTGCTCATATCCTCAGGCAGAACTCATGCCTGGCCTTTAGAGGGGTGGGCAGACCTCCAGAGGGTTGGGACATCAGCTGCTCCCCTGCACAGACACACTCCAAGCCTGGCCATGCTCCAAGCTGGCATGGCATGAGCCCCCTCCATTCCAGAGGCCACTCACACCCATTAATGTGGGACTGTGGCCAGACTGAAGGGTCTGGGAGCAGCACTGTATTTATTTGTGTCAAAGGGGTTGGAGTGTGTCATGTCAGCCTGCAGAGAGGGTGAGACTGCCTGCACTGAGTGCAGCACTGAGGGCACTGCAGCAGGAATCCGTGGGCAGGGAATACATTCCCCCCTCTGAGTCAGCACAGAGCCACGACCCAGTGAGGTGCCAGAGGAAAATTACCACTCCAGATATCAGCTTGCAGCTAAGTCATAAAACAGAGCACTGATCCCTGTTGACACTGCTCAGGAAAGGATTTAGTGGTAACCTGAGCATGGGCAGCAGTATCAGAGAATTTAGCATTTTACTTGAATGCATTGCGCAGGGTCCCTACAGAATATAACCAACAGCCACAAGCAAAAGAATATTTTGCAATAAGCCTGCCTACAGGAGGCCCTTCTGTTAATATTAAAACATCATAGAGAATTATAGTTCAAACTGATTTAATTCCACCAGCAACAGTTTTAAGAGCAGGCTGACCTCACATTCCAGAAAGGACAAATAGGAACCTAAATTCCCATCACAATTTTACTGCCTAAATTACTTCTGTGATGCTGCTCAACTGCTGCAGTAACCCACCTCACTGCTAAGTGCTCTGGGATGAAACTTGCTGGAGAAATGCAAGTGATTTGACAGTTTTTATGGAAGGGAAGTAGCGTGCTCTCCTGGCAGAGAATTCCAGCTACAAACCAAGAATTACTCAGGTTTAAGTCCAAAAGCACACCCTCAGTTTGCACTGATGCCCCAAATTCCTTTTTTAGTCAGGAGGTTACATCCCACAGGATATTCTTTTGCTCCTCTCCATCTCCAAAAATATACCTGTGTCCCTTCTTCACCTTTCTCCCCGTTTTCACTGGTTCCTTCCATGCGCATGAATTTGGGAGGGCGCCCGGGCCGCCTGCCTGGTCCAAACCTCCTCTTGCCTCGCCCACGACCTCGGCCTCTGGCTCTGCAGAACACACAGGGCTCCAGGTTAGGGACAAAAAGAGATGGATTTGGAGTCTCCACTGATTTTATGCATTCTCTCCCAGCATCACTGTTCACCCATTCGACTCAGCGACAGCGGCCTGGAGGAAATAATAAAACCTGAAGAAATGTTGGCAGCAGGAACAGTCCTTTCTGGCTGGTGTCTGTTTAGTCTGTGCTTTTTGAGAAACAAAAGTCCAGGACACATTTATTTCAGTAATCATGGCACTGAGAGGACCACTGACTTCTAGCAAGTCCTTTGCCATGGGGTGTGCTGGAAGCATTTACAGCAACGTGGAACAAGTGCACAAGAAAACCAGTTTAAAATCTAAAGCCAAAAATTCCCTTCCCAAAAAGCACTTGGCCATCGATGTCAGGCACTAAACAGAAGAGGACAATTTTGTGACAGAAAAGCAAGACATTTCAGGGAAAAGAAAGCACTAATGTCTTCTGCTCTGTGATGGATGTTTGTAGATTCAGTTTTTAACAGGATCTTGCCAGCCCAACAAGGAGCCAGAGCACTAGAAGCCTTGCCCTCAAAACTCTGTATCTCCATTCATCTGGGAAACACCAGTATTTCAACACTGTGGTATTGAAATACTGCAGGTTTTTAAGTCATTGGCAAAAAAACCCACAAGCCAAATAAGAAAAACAAATCCCACCCGTTTCAACAGAATATTTATTTCCTTCAAGCTACTTCTTGCACCAATTCTCTTACACCAGCCAGATCCTGGTGCCACATTCTTCCCCTGTGGTGCCAAGCTGTTCTCTTCTGAGTTGATCCCTACAATCTATAGGGCAAAGCCTCTCCTTCCTGCAAGGCTGGGGAAGCCCCAGTGCCAACCAGCAGAGCCAGAGCTGCCAGTACCTGCTGAAGAAGTCCAGCTTCTCGTCGTGGGAGTTGAGGTGCTGCTGGAGCTGCTCCGAGCTCATGAAGCGCCGATTGCACTCGTAGCAGGGCCAGTTCTTCTCCTGCTCCCTGAGAACTGCAGCCAGGGGGAAATGTCACTGACAGCATTTCATCTCAGTCACCACCCAGTGAACACCCCATCTTTCTCCCCAAGCCTCTGTGGGCCAGATTTCTCCCCTGAAGGTTGGCCAGGCTGCAGAATAATCAGCACTGCTCCATTTGGAGCACAGACCACAGTCCATGACAGAGACAATTCACTATCAAATGTTTAAAATTCAGGAAGATTCTGAAATTCACCCTGTGTGGAAGAGCACAGGATGGTGCCTCTGGCACAAGGTAGGGGAGATCAAGAGAAGTTTCTCCATCTGCACATCAGTTTATGACACAGAAACACACCTCTGCCAGCAGCAGCCCAGTGCTTCCCAGAAACTGAGGCAAGAGGTTAAAATTATTGTCATATTAGCAGGAGAAGAGTTGGTGGAAACAAGTCCCAGTAACACAGTCTAGATCTGGTTCAGCTCTTCCCAACCTAGCAGAAATTTGGGAGCACTGCACAGGCCATATTCTCAAAACTAAGAAGGGCAACACCCAAGCACCACCACACAAGGAGAACAGGAGCCCAAGTTACCCTTCCTTTCCTCCTCAGTTATGTCATGGATCTTCTGGTTCACAAACTCAGCGTAAGAGGCAGCATACCACACCTGCAGCAGGAACACAAGGCACAGAACACCTGGAGAGAACCACAACTGAAGGGGATTCATTGGAAAAGGGGGTTAAGTAATACATTTACTTCACTTGCCTCAACCACTCCCTCTTACTGCTCCTTTCATCCTCAATAATAAAGCCTGGTGAGACCAGTATGCTCCCAACTGAGGAAAAGAAGAGCTTTGCTCAGAAAGCATTTCCATTTAATTTTAAGGTCTAGCCTCCCAATATGAATGTTAATCTTGCACATGGCTACGAGTAGCTCTAAAGGAAATAAGATTAATCTCTTCAAACCCAACTAACAGCAGAGAGAGTTCTGTTAGTTGTGGTACCAAGAGACAGGGAAAAATTTTAACTGGGGGGATTTCACATTTCTTTCCTGCTCTCTTTACACAGACAATAGGCAGCACCATCCACAGAGGCTCATTTAAAAGGTCTCTCAGCTTCCAAAGGATTGGAGCAGTATGGTCCTGCTTCCCAAAACAAAGATCTGCCAGGCTGCAACACGATGGACTCACTTTTGATACAGGAGGGATTCAGGAAGCCTCAGAGCCACAGGAGGCAGGAGGACAAAGTTTATTAAAGCCTGAAAGCAGCTGCTCACATTTAGCTGAAAATTCTTGCAACATTTCACCTTATTTAAGAGTCAGTTTGGAAAGAGATTTCTCAGAGAAGGCATGAGCAGAAAGATCCAGGCAGGTTTTAACTTGCACTGGGCCACAGGCATTCCCACAGCAGTGGTGGGTGGCATTTCAAGGACTCACTAGAGGTGTGTGTTACTCTGCAGGAATCTCACTGGCTGGGCAGAAAGGAAAGCCTGGAGCTCCTGGAATACTCACCAGGCATGTGATACAGAACTTTCCAGCTTTAACTCACTGATCCTCACAGTTCAAGCTCTGGACAAAATCTGTGTGAATCCCCCACATCCACTTGGAGAGGAAACACTATTACTGAGCTCAGGTAATTGGCTTTCAATTAGCAAACCAATTTTACCCCAAAGGACACTACTAACACACAGAGCAAGAAAAATTATGCTTCTACAGGGAGGTCTGTACAGGTTTAAAAGTCTGATTTCAAACTGCTTTAAAAACTGCTGAGAAAATGATGTTTGGATACACTTAAAATGGATTGATAAGATTTCCAGCGATTCAGCTTCAGAGATTCCTACTCTTAAAGTGTAGTGTTCAGTGAGCATGCTTAAAACAATTGTTCTTCCAGGTAAATTGTTAACATCTACATGCAAGAACAAACAATTTCCTGATAACAAAATTTTTTAGTTCCCCCAGTGCTCCAAATGTTGAAAATAAAGACCATCTCACCCAGCCTTGCTGCCTTGAGCTCAAAGTGATGAACTCATTTTTAGAGGGAACAAAAACTCACAGGGAAGCCACAATATTCTTTATCATTTTCCACATGCAAAGTGTCAAAAGCCTCAGGACAGCCCGGTAAAAGGAGAGACCATATTCACTTAAGGCACCAGAACACAAGTCAAGGGCACACAGGACTAACTAAAGGGCATGCAGAACTAAAAAGAATAAGACTGCTGCAATAAAAATTAGATTGCAGCAGCAAAATAAACACAGTGTAAAGCACAACGGGGAGACACAAAGCATTTACATAGTTTTATTTTGAACTTCTTGATTTTCTACCTGAGCCAAAGCTTATTAAAATTCCTAAGTTGGTGGCCACTTTAGTGGCATTTGCCTCAGACCATCTGAGGAAAAAAGCCCTAAAACTACTTAAAGCAGTATTTTCTGACACTTGGACATGCAGTTATGAGGCAGCAACTTGAGCTGTGACTGAAGCAGCAGAGAAGAGGAGCCTGAGACACGAGCAATGCCATACCTTGAGCTCCTGCTTGGGCTCCACGTTTTTGATGGTGGTGTAGTAGATGTGGTGCCCGTACTGATAAGCCACCAGGTTCTGCTCCAGGTGGTTCTGGGCTGGGCGCACAAACATCATCCAGTTACACAGAGCCTCGCTGGAAAGTTCAAACCACAGGTCCTCTTGCAAGTCTCTGTCTTTTCTGTCACCCTTATCAAGAGAAACCTGCAGCAAAATCCAATTACAGGTGACTGTGACTGCCTGGTTCAAGAGAATCTGAGTTCCTAAGAGAACAATGGTGCCCATGCAGCTGTTGCTTTAGGGGAGCAAAGAGGCAGAGCTGATTTTCTCTCTTTACTAACAGGGATCCTGAAACAGGCAGAAAAAGACTTAAAAATGGGTAGAGATGTAGGGAGGCATGATGGACCCTTCCCATGGTTTCAAGGATAAGAATCATTCATTAAAAGGGTCAGGCACAGTATGTACATGAGGCTATAAATGAGCTGGAGCTTTAGAAGGCTACAGGAACACCAGTCAGAGGTTTCTAACTGGCAGACCCACTTCTCCTTTCATTTCTTGACTCATGACATTGCCTCAAGCTGGAAGCAGCTCTTCTTTAGCTGGACTTCTCTTGGGTTGCTGAATCTGCCTGTGATCACAACTTGCTTGTCAGACACTGCCCATCAGAGCCCTCCTGATGGGCCTGAACTCCAGTAAATAAAGGACCAACTTCTATAATGAAACCAGTAAATGGATAGATAAATCTATCTATTTATCTATCTAATGGATAATTTACCTATCTATCTATATAATAATAATAATAATAATAATAATGATAGATAGATAGATAGATAGATAGATAGATAGATAGATAGATAGATAGATAGATAGATAATTTATCTATCTAATGGATAGATAAATGGATAGATAAGTCAGTCAAACCCATTTTACCCCAGGCCAATGACTTGGCACAAGAAAGGGGAGAATGTTCTCACCTTTCCCCTCCATCTTGTGGGGGAAAGAAAGGGAAGGGAAGAAAAGTATTTTGAACTGAAGTTACAGCATGACACAACAGAATGGCTACAAAACATCCTCAGATGGGGCTGCTGTTTTAATGTCCAGATGCTGCTTCAGCTCATGTGACTAATTCATATATACCATAACACCCCAGTGCCAGAACATTCACCAGCCTTAGTGTGCCTTGGACTAACAGAGCAGGTTTGAAGCCAGAGCAACCTGGGTGTGCCTGATTTATGCTGGGAGATGGAGGCCACAAAACAACATCTCTGCTGACGGAGTGGCAAAGCCATGAAAACCAAAGCTGAGACACAGACTGACCCCTCCTCCCCCCCTTACCTTCAAATGGATGTAGCAGTCCTTGAGCTCTGTTTGTCTGACCAGGGGCCCCTCCACGGGCCCGAACTGTGTCCGCTTTGGGATGCGCCTCTTGGAGAAGACTCCTCCCAAAAACCTGTCTATGTAGAGCACCAGGGGCAGGCTGGCCCTCGCCCTGGTCAGCACGGGCCGGTTGGGGATGGGGTGCAAAGGGCCATGCTTGGGGCACACCGAGGGATGGGCGTTGTTGCACTCCTCACACCCTGCAACACAAAGGCACACAGGCACTCACAGCCCAGCCCACCTCTGGCTCAGCTGGGGCACCACTCATGCCAGTGGTGTGTCTAGATTTTACTGCATTAGAGAGGGCAGTCTCCTGCAGAAGGAAGAACAAAGCAGTTCAGAGGCTTCACCCACGACACAATCTTGAGTCACAATATGAGTCCACATGTCTGGGCATGAAGGTGTTTACTTGTTACTGCTAAAATCTGAATTGTTTTCAACTCTATTTACTGGTGGAGGGGAAAGAAAAAAGGGAAGGCAGGCAATACACTAAATGATTCTTCAATATACTAAATGATCTTTCAATACACTAAATGATATTTCAAATGCTTACACAAATCATTGGGATCAAAAGGCCGAGGTGGATCTGGATCCCATTCGTCCATGTCAGTGTCTTCCCCATCTTCATCCTCGTCTTCATCTTCATCATCTTCCTCTTTTGTTTCTATCCTTTCCATTTGGTTCTGCAGAGGTGCCAAAGGGTCAGAACCATCCACTGCCTCCATGGGAGGCAACACCTGGTTATGCACCGGTAACGATGCCTGGGGAGAGAATTCACAAGCCATTAAAACTGGTGCAGGAAGAAAACCACTCTTACAAAGACAAGCAATGAAGGTCCTGGCTAGTCTACCCTTCCTGCTTCCTTTGGTGATGGAGAGAAGGACAAGGGGAAGTGAAGTGACTGCTAAACAACTGCTGAGGGGTGTTCTGTGCTGCTGCTGCTGCTGCTGAGGCATCACACAGGACACCTCTGTCCCTCCCTGCCTCCACCCTGCCAAGGACTCAGTTCCCAGCAGAAGAAACGGGAATCAGGGAAGCTCAAGACCCTCACAGAACTGTTGAAACAAAGTCCAGGCTCCGTAGGAATTATTTAGAGCCTAAAGCTGTGTTTTAACTTCTTTTGTACAAGTGAGCAAATCCTGCACTTTGGTACATGATCTTCTAAAACCAATCCCCAGAGAACACAGGTAGGGGTCAGTAAGGGATGAGGTAACATGGGGACTAGGTATACACTATGGGACATGAAGGACAGTTGAGGGCATTGCATTCTTCCACTAATTTTCAAGTTTATCCCTTTCTTTCCATTAAAAAAAAATTTAAAAATTCAGTATTTTAGGTGCAGTGCATATTTCATCACCCACTCAGGTGGAGAACAAGGAATGCTACCCCAGAGGAGCTGCTGGAAACACTGGCAAGGAGACCCAGTGGATGTTGCTGTGACAGTCAGCATTACACCTTCTGCTACCTTCACTTCCCAGTGCTGTGAGGAGAACCCTAAGGTGGCTGCTCAACACAGAACCACCTGTACAACACGTTTCTCTGGGTATTAAACACCCCATCTCTCCTAAAAAGAAACAACCCCACACATTCCCTGGCCAGACTACGGAGGCCAGTGGAGACCTGTGCTAGTTCCTCACGCTCAGCCACGTGCCATCCCCTGTGACAATGGAGTGATGGAATCAGGACATGGAAAAGGAAAGGGTGCCTGGCACTTACTCTATCTGCTTGTGGCCCCTGCTCCAGAGCCACTGGCTGGGGGGGGTCGGCAGCGCTGCCGAGCACAGCCAGGTTGGTGGGGTTCATGCTCTGGGCAGCAGCAGGCAAGAGCACCGTTACCTAAAATCACAGGCACTCAGTTTAGCACTGCAGGAATTCCACCAGGCACGTCCACACAGCTCCCTCCAGCCCTGCCCAGCATTCCAGTGCTCTGGGGGGGTTGAGGGAGGGATGGTGGGTCATGGAGAGGAGCTGCGGGAAAGGCTTCAGGTCTCAGCTTAGACTTTGCAGCTTCTGAATTGCCCATCACCCGTTTTCAAACCAAGGTCCTGCCCAGCCTGGGCTCCAACTGCACTGGAACATGTGAGGAGCTCTTTAGCTCTTGGTAAAACCAGGGATTTGGGATCTTTTTCTCTCCTACTCACAAATGTACTTTTTTTTAAGGGAAAAAGGAAAAAAGGAAAACCAGACATCTTTTTTTTTGCCTGTCTTGCAAACTCTGCTCATGGCAGGGCATTGGAATTGGATGAGTTGTAAGGTCCCTTCCAATGTGATCCAGGATCCATTAAAAACCCAAGTTGGTGTATTGACCTCAATGGAAGATCAAACTCTCAAACTAGAGGGTTCCAACCATAATCTTCCTTTACATCATTTGGTCACACCATATATTTCTGTTTACATCCTCTTTCTTTTGTGCAGTAGCAACAAAATTAATGCATATTACACACTGTCCTGATCCACTCAGCAATAAAACTAAGCAGAACTAAGATCCCAGGAATCACCTTTCCTGTCTTTTGTTTTCTGCTTATCTGTACAGGAATTTGCACTGTTATCCCATGTGATTTTTCATCCTTCTCTACAGCTGCCATCATGTGGCTTCTAGCTTGTGCCTCTGACTGCTAAGCAGCTTTCATGCTAAAATCCAAGCCCTCTCTGCAGAGTGCTTAATAAATATCAGATAAAACTGAGAGCAGGGAATTGTGCCAGCACTGAAGGAGCAGACAAGAAAATCCATAACACAAGCAGACAGTCTTAAAATTCCCAATCTAGTTGCTTTGTTTAAAGAGGCATTAAGAGTAATTTAGGAAACTGCTTAAAAACTACAGCAAAAAGGCTTGAGGGAGCAGTGTGATGGTGAGGGGGAGCCCACCAGGAGGACAGCTGGACTAAGCTGTCTGGTGTTGACATTTCTGATGCCAAGAGGCAAGAGGAAAGGCATCATTATTGCATGGCACAGCTCCAGCATGCCAGCAAGGAGAGGGTCACACAAGCTTGCACCTACTGTTAGCATTGCCTGCTCCTAATCACACTTCAAACACACCCCTACTTCCACTTCCATCTCAGGCACTGCACAGAATATAGGCATTACTTTTAAAAACTTCTCCATTTCTTTGTAAGATAAGGTTTCTTTTGAAAGACAAGAGGAGCTTTAGTTATTATTTGATCACTTGTTGTCAGTTCAGGGATGTCCCATGTGAAATGCTGATGTAAAAACACCTGCAGAGGCAGCAGCTTCCACAATGAGGGATTAACCATTCACCAAAAAAATGAATGTACCTGCCAGGCCTGATGTCAGACAACTGGGAGGGAGGACAGGCCCTTGACATGGGATGGTAACAGCACATCATCTCTGCTGTTAGAGTCTTATCTGCACTGCATATAAATAA
Organism: Xenops minutus; assembly: GCA_035221455.1. Taxonomy (NCBI): domain Eukaryota; kingdom Metazoa; phylum Chordata; class Aves; order Passeriformes; family Furnariidae; genus Xenops; species Xenops minutus. The sequence continues at coordinate 91,956 of JAWWEE010000062.1, forward strand.
TCTCTACTTTTAATTAATCATGTATTTGTTAAGTGAGCTTTAAGACAATCAAACAGGAATTTTTGGCTTCTTAATGCAGGGAAATTGATGTGGCAAAAAATTCCAGGGAACTGGAAGACAGGTGACTCCTTTACTGTGTCAGTCATCATTTCTGGTCTGTGCCTCTACAGATTAGAGGGTCTTTTAGCAGTAAAATTTGTTTTCAGCCCACATTCAACCCTTCCCTCTGCCCCAAGACTGTCAGCAAACACCCATTTTAATGATGGCTTTGGTGGTGATTCACATTTAACACATCCATTCACACATGCCATTAAAGACTCACCAACCAGTAATGATTTTAACTCTCTGACAAGCAGAGAATTCCAACTACAGAGACCTGAAAGCACCTGTCTACACCTGATTACCACCATGATACCAGTAAGAGTTAACAACAAAACCTTTGCATCCATGGGGGATAAAACAAAAAAAAAAGGCAAAATAAAACTTTTTTATTCTATTCCCAGCCCACCTCACACTGGCAAGTCCAGCACACCCTGGTTAAGGGAGCCACTCACTGAACTTCTTCAGGTTTTGCACTTCAATTCCTGTGAAGTTTCTAGTAAAACCAGAATTTGATTCAATTTTTCAATCCCTCAAGGGCCTTTTGTGGACTTAAAAGGCATTTGGATGAGAATCTGTATGAGGGCAACTGCAAACCCAGCCCCTCCAGAATGGCACATTCAAATCAAGCCAGCCACATCTGCTGCTGACTCATTTAAAGGGACACTGTTGAAAGTTTTTTTTCAATATATCTAGGCCAGTAAATTAGAATTTTTGTTGAGCATGAATTCAAGTGAGTGAACTCCAACACAATCTTAACTTGGCCTTGGCAATAGTGGCTTTTTGCCCTTGCTCAGGATGACAGGACATGACTGAAGACAACTCATTCCAACAATGTCCCTTTTCCCTCCCTCACTGTGCCCTTCCAGTTTTAGGCCCAAGATAAGCAATGTCTCTTCCTTACCTGCTGGGTGGTGGCATCCTGTTGGACATAAGCCACTTGGGACGGATCTGTAAACAGAGTCTGGACAAAGTGAAAAAGGTTTATCAAACCAAAGTGAAAAAGGCTTATCAAACCAGCCCTGGGATGTTCACTCACAGCTCACACAGAAATTACCCTGCCACCAAGAAATGACCCACAGCTAAGCCTTTGCCAGCTCCTAGCATGACTATTATCACAGCACATTTATTTCAACTTACCCAAGTGGACCTACACACATAGATATTAAAATCAGGTGGTGCTCCCTAAAAATTTAATATCATAATTACATGGCATGTTTTGTCTGTACAGCTAAAGTGTTTCACCTGGTTCATCTTTTGTAATTACAGAACCTACAGGATGAAATTCAGCAGCTCTATAAAAACTGCTTAAGGGTAAGAGAGAAGGTAACTGAGCTTCCTGAAAATTCACAAGACTTCTGCACACTTTCTTTTGAGGAACTATCAGGCACATCCTACATGTGCATTTGATAAGGCCATGATGCTGTTTAATTTCACAGAAGACATGCCAACTCCAACATTCTGCAAGAACAGCCCTGATGGCAGCAGAGTAAAAGCAAGACTCAGATGAAAACTAAGGATTGACTGAGGTCAGCCTTAGCCTGCTTTGCCAAAGCTTGAAATACCTGAACTTGTAGCAGCCTGGCTCCAACAAAATAAAGCATAACACAAATTCCTGTAGCATTGTGATGAGTTCATCTCAGTTGCATGATAGTCTTTTGACAAAATGATAGAATTCAGAGTTTTGGAGCTGGCTGTCAGTAACTTCCTGGGAGATACCCTCCCAAAATCTCCTCCCAGGCCTTCCCACCATGGAGGAGCTGGGTTTATGTAAGAGCTGAGGGCTGCACAGGACAGACCATGCCATGAGGCCCTGCCAGTGTGGCTGGGGGTTGTCAGGAACGTGCACCCTGCAGCTCTGCTAATCTGTCCTGTCAGCAAAGACATTATAAAACACCCTCCACAAAGCCAGCCTGTCCCTTTTGAACCTGTCCACACACAGCCACAGATGCACAGCACATTAGCCCCATCCAAACACATGCTGTCAGGGAATAAGAGCTATCTGGTATGATTATGCAGAAGCAAAAGAATATAAAAGGTCTATAAAATCAACAGCTCTGCAGAGAGACTACAAAATCAGGTTGAATACACTGAGATCCTCTGCAAAGAGACACAACTGTTATTGTAACTATCAATTATGACAACTGTACTACACAAAACAAGGTCTCTTCCAGAAGGCATAGAGATGGCTTTTAGTTTTTTACTGAAGACAGCAGAGGCAGAATTTCTGGAGAGATTATCCGTGTTTTGGATGAGTTAATTACAGTCTCATCCCCCTTCAGTGGAACAACCAGCCCTTCCCAATTCATGGCCAGGATGAGAATGTCTGCACACCAGACAAGTGAACAGCAGAGTCCCCACTCAGCAGTGGGCAGGGAACGCTGCTGTTTCCCACTCGTACCACTTGGCTGGCACCTGGCTGCCATCCCAGAGGAGCCTGCTTTGTTTGCCAGGTGCCAACCAGCGGGCCCCACACGTGCCTGCGTAGCCTCCACGGGGTGGATGTAGACGAGGGTGTGCTCCGAGGTGTCCACCGAGGTGTAGGAGGTGCCATCGGCCGTGTACACCACCTGCTGCGCCGCGCCGCGCTCCTGCTCCCCGCCGTACACGATCTGCGCCACCGCGCCCGCCTCGGGGACAAAGTGCACCTGGGGGGACACACCCTGCGGTCACACCAGTGTGGGAATGAAAGGATGGGGGTTTATTGCAAACAAATAGTTCATTCATTCAAAAATTATCTTCTTTAGGCGTATCGTGGGAGCCGTAAGGTACCAGATCCTGTCCAAGGTACCAGGTCCTGTCTAAGGTACCAGATCCTGTCCAAGGTACCAGGTCCTGTCCAAGGTACCAGGTCCTGTCCAAGGTACCAGATCCTGTCCA
>JAWWEE010000062.1:95034-109194 GCA_035221455.1 Xenops minutus
CCCTTCCCCCGCCCAGAGCCTGTCTTCCCTCCCCCTCCCAGCCTGGGGAGAGATCAGAACAAAAGCTCTGGCTAGAGTTGTTATCAGAACATACATATTCATTACGTCCTTTGTTAAATCTCTTTATCGGCACTAGACATTGGCTCCAAGCTTTGGAAGGAATTCCAACTGATTTTTGAAACTATAACAGTGGAGAAGATCTTACAGTAGTAGAATCAGGGACTCTCCCAAGCAACTGGTCCCCTCAAGCATGTGAACTGTATGCAGTGATAAGTGCACTGCGCATAATTAGTGATGGAATAGGAACTGTATACACAGACTCCAGATACGCTTGGGGTGTGGCACACATATTTGGGAAGATCTGGCATGAGAGGGGGATGATAACCTGTCAAGGGAAAGAATTAGGTCATCGTGAACTCCTCGGGACCTTACTGGAGGAAGTTCAGAAACACCAGGAAATTGCCATTGTGCATGTAAAAGGGCATCAAAAAGGAAATGACATAATTTGTCAAGGGAACACTCGAGTTGACCAGGCAGCCCGAGAGGCAGCCTTAGGTCATTAGTCACCAGAAGCAAAAATATTGCCCCTGGTACCAGTACCAGAGGAAATTCCACAACCAGTGTTTACTGAAAAAGAAGAACGATGATTGCTGGAGGTGGAGGCCAAGAAAAATGGTGAAGGAAAGTGGCATCTCCTCAGATGGGAGACAAATGCTATCAGAGGCCATTGCACGAGAAGTGCTAACAGAGCCACATAAGAGTACACAGTGGGGGACTCAGGCCCTGGCAGAAACATTTCTAAGAGCTTACGGGCACTTAGGGGCATGGACTGTTGCTAAGCAAATAACCAGTCAATGTTTGACTTGTCAAAAAGTAATCAAAAGAGTACAAAAAGCTCGCCCCCTTGGGGGACGGGAACTGGCAACTAGACTTTTCCAAAGAATTCAAGTTGATTTTACCGAATTACCTCAAATTCAAAAATGGAAATATTTACTAGTGATTGTGGCTCATTTGACACATTGGGTAGAAGCATTCCCGGTTCTATGAGCCACAGCGCAAAGTGTGGTAAAAATGCTACTAGAACAAATAATTCCTAGATTCGGACTGCCTGAGACCATAGACTCTGACTGAAGCTCACACTTCACCTCAAAACTCTTGAGACTGACGTGTGAGGATTTGCAAGTCACCTGGCAACATCATACCCCCTGGCACCCCCAGAGCTCAGGAAGGGTAGAACACATGAACCAAACTCTAAAGCGAACCATAACCAAGCTGACATTGGAAACAGGGTTACCATGGACTAAGTGCTTACCTTTGGCACTTTTTCGAATCAGGACAGCCCCCAGAAAGGACCTAAACGTATCTCCCTATGAGATGCTGTTTGGGCTGTCCTATCCTACGTGTCATAGGGGTGCTCCAGGGCCAACCCTGGAACTAGGTGACAAATATCTTAAGGAGTACATTTCAACAATAGCAAAAAACTTCAAAAATCTCAGACAACAAGGGTTACTCCCGCAGGCTGTGAAATTAGAAATGAAAATACACAAAATTTCTGCGAGAGACTGGGTATTGATTAAGACTTGGAAAGACGAACCCCTTAAGCCAGAGTGGGAAGGACCTTATCAGGTGTTGTTAACCACTGAAACTGCAGTTCGGACTATGGAGAAAGGATGGACCCATAGTGCCAGGGTAAAGGGGCCTGTAGCACCACCTCCACTTGGTCCTGAGTGGAAATGCCAAGGAGAATATCCAAAGCTCAAAATAACTCGAAAGTAAATTCTCTTGTAGTCACCGAAGGACACAGCCATTGAAACCTGACTTCATACGAGAGGAGCAGATATTCTAGTGCTTGAGAAAGGACATCGTTGTGAGAACCAGTAGTGTAAATAAAGTTTGAACCATAAGAGAAAAGTAGGGTAACAGAAGCTTGTGATGTGAAGAAAGGGTGAATTTATTTAGCAAAATATAACATTTCAAATTAATCAAAAGAACAGTTGCAGAGGAAAAAAGCAACAGAGGGCAAGACCGGGTTAGCCTCTGCACTTGCCACAAAGAAGATTCCTATACCCTGCTGTTGGCTGCAATCCAATAGGCAATGGGGGTTGGAAGTGTATGCTACGCTGTTACCTCTGTAAGCTTTAATTGTACTGCAGCTTGTGACCTGCACGGTTGAGGAGTGCCATATATATTACTTTGCGCAACATGGGAAAGAGAGTTTGCACCGGTGGGAAAAACCCACAACTGAAACCTAATAGCCAACAGAAGAAACATTTGGTAACAATAAAAAACCAACCAAAGATGAAAGTATCACCACAGAACTACCTGTATAAAGAAGTGATCAAAGGTCTGGAACTTCCCTCTGTAGGACAAAATTTGTTTGTAGATCTAGTGGAAAAAATAGCAGGTGAACTGAATGTAACTCGATCTTGGGTTTGTGGAGATCCCCAAATGGCAGAAGAGTGGCCCTGGCGGGGCACTAGCTTAAGTGCTCGGGAAATAATTCAAGGTAATTATACTTTCACTAGTAGCAAACTAAGCCGGCCAGATGGGTGGGAGCTAAGTTCTACCGTGCCTGGGGAAGATTGCTTACAGAGAACAGGACCTCGTTTTACACAAACAGTAGGAGCTACTCCCTGCAGAGTAATTCTGAGTACTAACTCGACTTTCAGAGAGTATGTACCTCAGGCCCCAAGGGCTTATTGGTCAGATAACGACAATTCAAATTGTGTATGGGATAAGAGTTGGAATCTATATAAATGTATGAAATCAAAAATGAACCCTTTTTCTGGGATAGAAGGAATATCAAAATTCTGGGAAGATATAATAGAAAACATTTTTGAAAACTTTTGGAAAGCACCCGATGGGCTTTTTTGGATCTGTGGGAAAAAGGCATATATAATTTTACCAAAAAGATGGGCAGGATGTTGCATTCTAGGAATAATTCAACCTAGTTTTTTCTGTTACCACTAGAAAATGGGAATGAATTAGGAGTACCCATATATGACAACCTTAAGCGAGAAAAAAGAACTGTGCAAATTGGAGGAAGTCAGAAATGGGGAGAGGATGAGTGGCCCCCTGAGAGAATCATCGAGACTTATGGTCTGGCAACATGGGCACAAGACGGAAGTTGAGGTTACCGCACACCCATTTACATGCTTAATCGAATAATATGGCTAGTTGAGATAATCACTAATCAGACGGCACGAGGGCTAGAACTAATAGCCCAACAGCAAACCCAAAGCCGAGTGGCCATATGCCAAAATAGACTGGCCTTAGACTACCTTTTGGCTGAGGAAGGAGGGGTTTGTGGGAAACTTAATACCTCCGACTGTGGTTTACAGATTGATGATAACAGAGAAGCCATAAAAAACATGGCCTCTAACATCCAGAAAATAGCTCATGTACCAGTCCAAAAGTGGGAATCAATGATGGATGGCAAGTGGTGGACTGATCTTTTTGGGGGAACATGGTGGAAACAAGCCAGTTTCTTCCTTTTATGTGCTATTTGTGGGTTATTGTTCTTGCCTTGTTTAATCCCATGTTTTATAAGATTGATTTCCAGTGTGGTGCAGGGTATGCAAGTGACTATGATGCCTATGGATCCAAAAGCTGCCGCAGCAGGAGGTATGGGAGCCCAAAAGATCATGATTCTCCACCCTGCCTCCAAGCAGACTAAAGAAATAGAAAAAGCACAGAGACTACTGCTCGAATGGGAACGCTCTAAACAGACGGAGAACATGGACGAAGCACTAGACATATTAGCCAAATGGGAAAAAGCCCAGAAGATTCAAAAAGAATGTGATGTGTAATGTTTGTAATAAAACCATTAAAAAAAAAAAAAAGGGGATTGTGGGAAATAAAAGAATATGTGTTTATTACAAACAAATAGTTCATTAATTCAAAAATTGTCTTCTTTAGGCGTATCGTGGAAGTTGTAAGGTACCAGGTCCTGTCTGGAATTGGTGCCAGGGATAATTCCCATTCAGGAATAGGGAATTATGAAAATGGATAATGATATGGCTGAAAAGGGCCCCCACCACGTGGCAAGCTCTTTGTGTGCAGAGGAAAGTGGTCATTCTGACCAGGAGACCCCGTCTCCCTGCACAGGGGGGCATGCCAAATCCAATCAGAAGAAGAGGCCCACTCCTCTCATTATACTAACAAGGCGGGACCCTAGGGACACATAAAAAGCACGATTTTTGGGGTGGGCATGTGCCTTTTTGAACCTCTGTGGCCAGGGCACCCAGCACGTACTGAAATAGAAACTTTCTTTTTGCAAAATTTCTTTATCTCACAGATATTTGTATCCTAACTAAACTGAATAAAAAGATTTTTCTTACACCACAACACGCCTGGGGACATCACACAGGGCAGGGGAGCCTTGGTTTGGAACTGTCATGGGCAGGGGAGCTCACTGAATGGCTGGAATATGGACACTGACCCCCATCAGCTCCTGGTTTTGCTCTGCACTGTGATTATTGAAGGGGAAGAGAAGGCTCCCACCCATGCTTAGCTCTTGCATGATGCTCTGAAACTTCTTAAGAGAAGGAGTTCATATTTGAACTGGTGTATCAATGGAATTTATTGGTATGTTGGTTCCCCTTTATGCTTATGTTCCTCTCTGGATTTATGATAATGACTTCGTTCAGCCAGTTCTGCAGTTGCAGGTAATTTCCTTTATCTTAGGAAAGGCCAACAGAAGTTATTAACTGCTTCAAGTTATAGTATTGCACCTCTCAGAGGCTGCAGTAGGGCATGTGAGATTGCAGTATCAGGAGAAAATTCAACTATTTGAACAGACAAACATATAACTGAAAGCAGTGAGCAATAATTCCAACCAAGGACTACTGGAACAAGTTATGTCTCAGGCAGCAGTTTAAATCTGCACAAGTTGATTCTGAGAGAACATTATGATGATAAATGATACTTAGTGGTCTACATTAAAGGAGCCAGAATACTGCATTCCAGTGGAAATAGGAACACATTTAGCTGAAAACCTTTTTCATTGTATGGGAAAATAGGACAGTTAGCAGGAAACCTAGTTTGAGTATCTGTACTCATATCCACATGAAATGCTTTCCCATAAAACAATGCCACAGTTACATATTTTGTTTATTTTGTTTCACCTTTCAGCCTGTGCTGCAGAAGACACCTGGTACTCCCCTGTGGCTGCTCAGTGCTGATTCTGTACAATAAATCCTCACACAAACACTGCAGTTTCACATTTGGAGAGCACTCTGCAAATACTAATTAAGCCTTGAAATTGCCATGTGCAAACAGCAGCACGGTTATCCCCTTGCAGAGAGAATGGAACAGGGGCCATTGAAAACTGCCTGTCTTGGCAAATTTCAAAGCTGGAAATTACCAGGAGAGGCAGAAATTCTCAGCTTGTGGGTCAAATGCCACACAGCACCCTCTTCATGACATACTTAAAAGAATAAATCAATTTACAGCCTTCTAGAAATTCCCAGCTGCGCTGTCTCGGAGTCAGAGGGACGAGCTGCACACATCACAATCTGACTGCATTAGTCACTTACAATTAACATTTCTCCCTTCCTCACTACCCAGATGTCTGACTGGAAAAAATTATTCATATTACTTTCCCCAAGGTCCACCCACAGCTCCAACTGATTCGACTGATGCCATCAAAGAGGCTGCCACAGACCACAGATTTTGTTAATGTTCATTACTCTGAACACCCTTTCACTTTCCCACATGGTTTTATATATATATATATATATTTGGACACTGAAACTTCTACAACCATGGGCTGGTTCCGTTCAGAACATTTCAGAGCTCTGTGTCTTCACTGCTGTGGTTTGCACAGCTCAGTTTCAGCTTTAACCCAAGATCACCACAGATGTGTTTGCATTTCTCCTCAAATAAAAGCTGAGCTTCCAGACTCTCGGCCAGGGTAGAATGGGAACTAAAGCTCCACATCAGTCCCAGTCCACCCTGAGCAGGGTGAGCTCTGGAAGGCACTAATCACCTGAGCAGTGCTCTGCTCCTGTGCTGCAGACTCGGCCCACACCTGGGGACTTTCCTCTTTCAAGTCCATCTCCTCCCTGCCCGGGTGTTCCATGAGGAGGCAGATCTACTGGAGGAATGTCTGGCTGGAGAGGTTCATCTGTTCACTGTTCTGCTTCCAGAAGGGAAGGTGACCTTCAGCAACATGGCTGGAAAGAAAGAGGACAGAGATGTTAAAACCAGTGTTAAAATCCTTATTCTCTTCAACTACCACACTTCTCTAACACACAGAGTAAAGCAGGTCTGGCTTTACAAACACTTCCTTTATACCCAAACACCTTATTTATGGGGATAAAGGAACACAAATCTTATCTCATTTACCATGGTCAAGTCCTGTTGTACAGCACTCCCCATGTCCCATTAAGGAGGAAACAAGTCAACATTGCTCCACCAGCACTGAAAGATTACACTGAATTCGTCCTGCACATCTTTCCTTGGCCACGGGCAGATCCCAAAACCTTCTCCACATTGTCCTTCTGGCCCCTGCAGGCCTGGAAATCAATAAAGAATGCAACACATGGACCTTGGGCTTCCAGCAGGGAAATGCCACGTTCAGAGATGCATCATCAGTTTGCCTGAGAGGGGTTTTGGGGGAGCACCAAAGGGCTTTCCACGAAGAGGCAGCTTCCATGTGGGACAGAACTGTGGTCCTGGTGCTCCAGGGCAGTGCCACAACAGCCAGCTTCTGCAGGAGAACAGTGGAACTCAAACTCTCATTCACACGAGCCCCAAGACCCTGACAAACTGCTTCCAAGCTTGGTTTAATTCCTCTCTCCCAGTTTTATTGGGGCTTCTCAATCTGCTGCTGGGATCCCAGCAGGGTAATTTACAGCTCTGGTGCTTGGGTTAGGCGGTGGTTCAGCACCTTCCCCATCCTTCGTCTCTAATGTCATATTAAATCACAGGAATTAGCATGAGGCTGAGCCCATTTCATTTCTCAGCTCCTCCAATTAAGTTTATTTTATACCCAGGGCCTCTCTGGGCTGATCCAATGCCAGTACCAATCCGTGCTCTGGGAGGGAAGCAGAAGGCTTCTTGCTGATGCTTTCATTCATTTGCATTTTAAATGCAAATTATTTTAGTCATAATTTATCCCTATAAATGTTAGCATTTGGCTTGTCATTGACAAACTGAAAAATAGATAAGGAGGGGTAAAAAAAGCAGCAGGCACTTTCTGCCTCCTGCTAATTTTGCCAGCAAGGACTGAGCTGTGCAGACCTGAGCACTGACTGTTCCCCCAGTCCTGGTCAGGGATAAATCAGCAGGACAGGGAAGGCTCAGAGAAACGTCACTGCACTGCGTGGTGGAGGGGAAAAATGGGAATAAAGGCACAGAAATCTTATCTCCATTAATATTGCTCAAGACAGAACATCCTCAAAAAGCACTGAGGAGAAAAATGAAAATGAAATCCACGTACCTGAGCTTGAGCTCATGATCTCATTAGTACAAATTAACTGCAGCAAACAATTAGGAGTGATAAACACCAGCCTTGCTCTGCAAGTGTGGAAAGCCAGGGTCATTTACAGATAAATATTGTTAGATAAATATAATTCCTTTCTGTGTCCCAGCACACACAAGCTCTGAAGGATAAATAAATATCACTCATCCCTCCACAGCACCTTTCTTCCAGCTACTTGTCATGTTATTAAGGATTAAATTAGGGACTTTCTCATACCCAATCCTACCTCCTTCACTGACCTCCAGCACTCATTTTAGCAGGTATATGAAATGTGAAATGTGACAGCATTTATGTCAGTAACACACCCGGAGCAACTTTCATGTAAAATTTAACACCTATTCTGTGGATGTTCTTTGGTTGGTTTCTCCCAAACAGCTCCTTTCCTTGACTGTCAGTATTAATCAAGAGCCAATTCAGGTAATTGCACTAACAATAGCCAGTAGTTTAACCAATTACCTAATTGTTTAGAAAAATAAAAATAAACATTAGAGGTTTCACTTTTGGGTGGTTTGATTTTTTTAAAGACCCATAATTAAGCTGTTAAAAATAATGTAATTAAATTAACCAGTGACTGAATTGAGGGAAAGGCAGAGTTCTGGCTAATTCCATGGTGCAACAAGTAGCAGAATTTTTGGCTGACCTTCCCCTCCAGCAGACACTGAAGGCTGAAGGAAGGTGCTGACTCACTCCTGCAGACTCATTGTGGCACAAATAACTTACAACTCCAGTGCAAAGGAGATCAAAGGGTTCAGGCAGGGTCTTTAATAAACAAAACTGGGCATTAAGAGTCATCTCTTAAAAAAATAGTACCAAAATTTGCAAAGGGAAGCAGGAGACAGTCGTTTTATGGTTCTGACAGAACTGATGTCAAATCTCAGGAACAAAAACCCAAGGCTGACTCAAATTCAGGGGCTCGTGGTGCAGTTTCCATAAATGGCCCTGATATTGCTGTACTTCACAGAAATGAAAATAATAAACAGCTCAGCCAATTGTGCAGCAAAAAGGGACAATGTTAAGAGCTGCAGGATTTGCTGATGCTTTCAGCTCCTGCTCTTCCAAACACATCCTAGATCTGCCTCTGGTGTGCATTCCTCCCCAAGCCTGGCCCTCCATGGGTCCCATCAGGATTTCTACAGGTACCACAAGCACATTTCCCTGGAAACCTGGATGTGCTGAGGAGGAGGAGGAGGGCAGGAGGAGGCAAGGGTTGATACTGGAACAAGCCCAAAGCCAGAGGTGGAAAGCAGGATGTGGTCCCAGGTCACTGAGAACAGAACTGCACACCTGAGGGAGTTCCCCAACTCTGCTGGCAAAGACCAAACTAACTTTGCTCCCTTAATCCTGCAGGATCTTCTTTCCTCCTCTAAATCCCCCTTTCAATACCCATTGCAGCTCTGACAGCGACAGCCACAGCACCTCGACATTTTAACCATTTCCCTGTGGGTTTCTCTCAGTTTTGGTGGGGTTTGAGCAGAAATCAATGTGAAACTTTTGCCATAAGCATTGCCAAAATGTTGGCATGCAGGGAGCACTCCCTGCACTGTTTGCCCATGGATTATCCTTTGTAATTGTTGATTTTTCTCACCATATCTCACACACATCAGTTTCAGACAAGCTAAACAAACACCAAGACAAGCAGCTCAATGGGAAGCTCTGCTGTGTCCAAAGGATTACCATATGAATTTGTATAACAGAAACTGAAACTGGGTTGCAGAAATCCTGCAAGAAAAGAAGATAATGAAAGATAAAAGGAGTTGTGATAGGATATACTCAGCTTTTTCCCAATATAGAGAAATTAGGCTACATTTTGTAATGATAATCCATGTAGAGGTTAGTCAAACAATAAACCAAACAGCTTGCCCAAACTAATGTTAAATTTTTGTGTTATGTCACAACTATACCCTCTCCCTTCAGTTCTGATCCACTGGTAATGATATTATAAAATAAAAGAGGCCTGGCTCAAATATTACTTAATACTGCATCATTTTTGTTTTTGTAACAGGTACGTCAATAACTTGGAGATGATGAAATTTGAAAGATTAGTCACATTATGAGGCACATCCCCTGATAATCACCCACAATTCTGTCAGCATCCCACTGTCCCCATCCAACCTCATAAGCACTGCCAGTGTGAGATGTTAAACCATTTACAGCAACTGCAAAGCCAGCATTTTCCTCCCCAAAAAGCAGGCTTGCCTCTCCCAGTCCGTGCTGGGTGATGGCACAGGCTGAAACGGAAGCAGGTTTCAATAAACAGGTATAAATATCTCCCAGTATCACTCCAGTAGCTCAGAGGGGCGAGGCAGTGACAGTGCTGTGTGTCACTGCTGTGAATCAAACACAGTGTGAACCAGGAGCCAGCTCAGCTCCCATGACTTTGAAATATGTCCTCCAGTGAAGATTAGCTCATTCTGAGCTATGCAAGTGAATCCAAGACAAAACAGGTTTGTCTCTACGCCATTCTCATTTACCTGCCTTTTCTCAACACCCTCTGGGACCTGCTGGTGTCACAGACCTCTGGCTTTTCTCTTAGTTTTTGCCTTTTACCTCCAATGCAGAACACCTCATTAACAGCAAGGCTTCTCTGCAGCTCCTGATGCCTGGAAAGCACCTTTGTGTCATTGTCTGAACAGTTCATCTTATTTGGAAATCTCACTTGAAAACTCCTTTTGTCCTCCAGGACACTCTCCAAGCCCTGTCTCCTGTTCCTGGGGGATGGTGTTTTCTCTGGAGCTGTGCTATTAAATCAGCACCTTCCCCATGCACTGCATTCAGCTCCAGAGGATGGCAAGGTGCCTCATTCCCCATCCATCAGCACTGTCCTTCCTGCCCTCAGCATCAGACACCCTGAGCCATCACAACCCCACGTGTGACACCCCACACATGCCCAGACACTCAGGGAGGGGGAGCCAGTGGTGCTGTAAGAGAAAAACACTATCAGCAAAGTCACTGCTGCTTTGTGTTTGGTGTCCAAGTGTTTCTGACACAAGTTGAACCCAGTGAACTCAGCCAGCGCTTCGAAGGAAAGCCCTGAAATTCAGAGAAAAGCACCACAAAGAAAAAAAAAAAAAAACCAAAACAAAACAACAAACAAACAAAAAAACCCCAAAATAATACAAAAAAATCACTTGGCTAACCTGCTATTAAGGACTGACAATTTCTTTCAATGCTGCAACTACACAAGAAGATACAGAGACAAGATCTCTGGGGACTTCATCTGCAGCAACCTCTGCAAGTCCCACTAAGGACATTCTGCTGAAAAACCCCAGCCAGTGGCTGCCAAACACTCGTTTTTGTCCCCTCTCTGGGATGAGAACGGGGGAATATTAAAGCTGAGCAAGGAGAAGGGTCCACCCTCCCTGCCTGGGGAGCCATAAAGCCACTGCAGCATCTCAAATGAGAAGCCACTTTACAATAATGGTGCATAAAGCAGCTAATGTGATTCACTCCCCGGTGTAAGGCAGGTTTGCCATGGCCTGGGGTTCCCTGCAGCAAGAACAGCAGGGACTATTAGTTTAATCCTGCCAGGACTGAGCTCACTGACCACCCTCTGCCACCCCCAGCCATGTGCAAGGGCAGCAAAATCGGCACAAAAGGGGGTTTATGGCTCTGGGTCTTCCTCCAGCTTTTAATATGAACATGATTTATTATGCTCCAAAGGAACATCACATGTGTCTGCAGAAAGCTTTATCCCACACTTAAGTTAATTATCCCAGCTTGCCTAGAAGGCAGAGTGGGTGCATTTCCTGAGCTCCCTTGGCAGGAACAGGCTTTCAGTGCAGCAGGAAGGGTTTTAACCTCATTGAGGACTGAGTCACGACTGCCATCACCTCCTCTGCAGTCCCATCCATCACACACACACACATTGTTTCAAGGAACTCTGGCTCTGGTGCATTTTGCCTGGATGTTAACAATCAGGTAATGCAGAACCTCAATATTTATGTTTGACTGCTGAGTTAAAAATGGAAATCATATGTAGGGCTGGGACAGCAAGGGTTATTTATTTCCACAAAAGGAAAAATGGCTTCAATTTATTTAGTCGTGTAATAAAGAGAAGAGCTCAGCCAAACACCAGCTCAGTCTTTACTCCAATTGTGCATAATGAATCTATCTATATCCATATCCTTATGGCACATCCATTATCAGGACAACAATGATCTGGAACAGAACTCTTACATCTCCAAAGCCTGATGTGTCCAACGTGCCACAGTCCTTCTCCTCTCGGGACAGTGCCCAGGCACCACGGTCTGATGGAGCTGTTCTCACAACTTACAACAGCCCATTCCTACCACAGCAACGGGATAATCCAGCTCCACAAGGGCAGGCTGGCATTCCTGGGGACTACCCAGGCTGGGCTGACACCTCCTCAGAGACACCCTAAGGATGTTGAGTCCTAATTCTCACAGAACCAAGATTCTCACAATACCTCCTTTCCCTCGGAGTGGGAAACAAGTTCATTACTTTGTACATTTGCACAAGCTCTTCTTTAGTCACCTCTCCTCCCATCTACTCAACATCTACATCTCCACTCCAGCTGCCTCCTTCTTCCCACCCTCAGCTTCCTCAATCCACAACCATGTTCCCCACGTGGCCTTTTCCCCTCTGTTTCATCCTCTGTGATATCATGGTGTGTTGTGACCCTCCTCGAGGCAGTGACCCTGCCTTCCTACATTTACTTTAGAAATGAGAGAGGGAGAAGTGGATAAAGCAAGAAAACAGGGAGAACGTGTATTTTAAAGTCCAAGACGACAAAAAAAGGAAAATAAATGTCTGTGTCAGTGTGTGCTGCAGTGTTGCCCACGCAGCCTTCAAGAAGGCACACTCAGGGTGTACTGTAAGAAAACAAACTGTTCCCCTGTTCCAGCTTCCTCCTGCCACTGTGTCTCCCATCCTTTCCTCCTCCTGCAGCTCTTCCTAAAGGAATTGTCAATTGGAAGGGGTTGTTCCCCTTCCTACAGGGGGAAGGTGCTGCTCCCTTTCCCTCCCACCTCCCTGTACCTCTCCTCTGAATCAAATCACTCTTAAAATTCAAAACACAGAACTACCTTGTTTTGGCACATAAAACCCATGCCTAAGCTGGCTCCTTTAGAATAGCTGCTTCTCTGAGTGACTCTAGAGAACAAATGGACTGCCTGCACCTTCAAACAGGTGAGGACTGACATACAGAGCCATCTCAGGGCTACAACACAACCTCTGTGTGTTTTATAGCAGGAAATAAAAGTGACAAACAGGCCAAATAAAGTCCAAATAAAATTCCCCATACAAAAGCAGCCCCCTTAATCAGCTACACTTAGCAGTCCATTAGAATTTAGTTTACACAGCTGCCTGCAGCTGCAGGTAGCCAGGAACACACTCCAAGTGGCTGCTGACTGCAAAGGGAATGGCCCTGGGAATGCTCATCCAGGGATTTTCTGTGCAGGGTGGGAGTAAGGAGACAGACCCTTTTCTCTCCAAAATCAAATTGTCAATTATTCCATCAGTGTGATAACAATGCCATCGGTATCTCATCGTCTAACAAAAGTAATAAAGCTGTCTGGGCTCACACAAGAGAATGGAGCAAAGTGCCAAAAACCATCACAATTTGGGAGGGAAGTTTCCCATTTAAGGACTGACTGAGCAATACACCCTTTTGCACTATTTTTCCTAGAAATGAAGGCATTAGAAGGCTCGAGACTGCCAATTATTTTATTATGGCCACAAAAGATGCAAAGAATCCTCTTGTAAAATCAGTTGGTGATTCATTAGCATCTCATCTTCTAACTCAACTAAAAGAAAAAAAATAACTGAATTATTAAACACATACAGAAGAAATCTCACGTTCAGTATGATCTCTGTTCCCATTGAAACTCAAGGAGAAGCCTTGATAGGCAACTTACAAACCCAGTTTTGTGCCTGTTCATTAAGGGCCTGTGAGAACCACAAACATATCATGATACAATGGACAGGGTGGTGCTCAGGCACCAGAAAAAGCATTGCAAACACAGACCCTTCATTTCAGAGTCAGGACTATAGGGCTTGGTGGCCTAAAGCAGGTTTAAATGCTGATTTAAATGCAGGAGATCTCCCGAGGCTGGCAATGAGCAGCTGAGGGGGAAGAGGTGACCACACACAGCTTGGAGCGTCTTTTGCAGTGAAATCGCCCTCCAAAGGCGAGTTTTCCCTTCGGGATGAGCAATTCTGAAGTCACAGCACCAGGACCTCGTTCCTCCACGCCAGCTCTGCCATTGAACAAGCTCCCACAAGTGTTTAATGGGACTGTGGCTGGGGAGGAGGGACAAGACAACTCAACACCAAAACCCAGGGAGCAAGAGCAGCGCAGGAGGCTGGGCCCACATGCCAGACCACGGCAACCACAGGGATTTTGGCAAAGCAGAGCACAGTGGCACCCACACTGGCACCCAGGAGAGCAGTGAACCCACAGCGGCTGCTCCTCCTCACACATGGAGCCCCCTCGGGGCAGCCTTCCCTTCACACCGAGCCCCAGGGCCATCCAGCCGGGAGCCTTTCCCTGCTGGGGCCACACCGGGTGTCCACAGCATCCCCTGGCACCCCGGCGGGGCAGGACGCCACGAAGGTGTGACCTCCACGAGAACAGCACCGAACCATCACACACCGCCCCTCAGAGGGCGGACTGCCACCCACCCCACCCGCACCCCCTTATATACCCTCCGGCC
>JAWWEE010000062.1:110897-154396 GCA_035221455.1 Xenops minutus
TCACGGTACCACACGCTATCCCATTCTATCCCACCGCACCCCACCCCACCCCCTCCCCTCCCACCTCATCTCATCCCACTCCCTCCCCCCATTCCCGAACTGTCCAGGACAGGCAGGGCCGGGGCCAAGGCAGCGTCCATCCCCCATGCCTGCTGGACAAAGAAGTGACCCCCAGACCCTCAGCCCCGCCTGGAATTCCACACTGGGATACTGAAATGGCATCGAAACCAGCGGGTTCCCCCAGAGTTTCAGTGCTGGTAAATTCAACGCTGACACACGAGCTGGTAATACCTGCTGAGAGGTAACCCATGAAGGAATGCCCCCCAAAAGGGGCTCCTTCTGCCTCAAAGGGCCCTAACTGGGGCTATAATTTGAATTTTTTCGTGCACTCGTAAAGCTGTTTGATGCAGTAGCTCAGCAGATATTCCTTACACAAGCCAATCCCTGTGTTCAGGGCCCTTTTATGTTTATTCCATGAACTCTGTGTGCACAAACCCAGTGTTCTCTGCAGCGTGGGCAGCTACACAGCCTGCAATGGCCCATTGTGGGCAACTCACCCAAACCCGGGGGTGCAGCAAGGGGCAGATTTGGTTCAAAATGAATCACTGCTTTGACAGAACTGGTTCTGCTCATTCTCTCCCCTG
Source organism: Xenops minutus (assembly GCA_035221455.1). Taxonomy (NCBI): domain Eukaryota; kingdom Metazoa; phylum Chordata; class Aves; order Passeriformes; family Furnariidae; genus Xenops; species Xenops minutus. The sequence goes on from JAWWEE010000062.1 coordinate 111,542, forward strand.
GGAGAACAGCAAGACAGTCAGATCTTGGTGCAATTAAATCTAATTCTCCATTAGCTCTGCCTTTTTAAAGCCTGGACTAGTGTTCTAAATTTAAGAGCTGCAGGTGCATTTTGAAATCACCTCCTGTTGTTCTGACCCCTCCAGAGATGCAAATTTTCTAACTTGTGCTTCGGAACTTGACCTTAAGATGTTAGATACAGGTTTCAAACATGAAGTGAGCAGAATTACCTTCATTTAGAAGCTTTTTGGGTTTTTTCTCCCCCTTTCACAATGCTTTTTTATGCCTTTGAGGTCTCCTAACTTGAATTATGGCAGCTATGGAGTCAATTTATTCCTCTGTCCTATAAAACCTGTTCCAATTTCATTTTACCACATTGAAACCTTAGGAGAACTAATACTGATACATAAGACCAAACAAAACTGCTTTATTTCTCATAAGTCTTAACAGCTACACATATTACTTTTTTAAAAAAAAATCAGTGTTTTCAGTGTTATATTTTTATTTGGGGATTCCAAGAGCCTCCCTAACACTTTGAAGACTTGCTGGCTCATATTGAATGTTATCCCACAGGTTCTTTTCCCCTCTCAGCCTCCTCAGTGCAAGTTTACAGTGGAGGCAGATGCTGCTCTGAGCCATCCCCTGCAGTCCCTGGGATGTGATGTAATGGCCATTGTCATTCCCACATTTCATGGGCTTTGTTTTCCCCACAGCCTGCTGCTGGCACGGAGAGGAGCCTTCACAGGAGGTTCATTCATTTATTTCTAATCTTCATAGCTCAAGTGAAACACGTGGAGCCATTCCTGGTCTGGAATAGTGCTGTAACCCTCCACCAAATGCTCCTTTTCCCCCTCACCTCCTGGCTCGTTGGATCCATAACTCCATCCCTGCACCACCTCTCTTGGTGCTCCCGCACCTCCTCCCATCCTGCCTCTCCCAGGCTCATTTTCCACTGCTTCCCACATGTTTTCTCCCTCATTCCCAAGTGGAAAAGCACACTGCAACCCCACCCCATTTAATGCACTCATTAATGTCTCTGCCATCCTTCCCTCCAGCCTCCTCACCCCTTCCTTTCACCCACTCAGGCCACCCTTGAGTCTCTGCCTTCAAAACAAGCCTCCTACACCTTAACCACATTCCCCAAAGCTGCTCCCCAAGCCTCTTTCCAACCTCTGTCCCTCTTTGTTACAGGTTTCCTTGGGGTTATTGGATTTCTCTCCATGACATAATCCCATTTTGAAGAGCACATAGATTAAAACATGACAAAGAAAAATGCCCAAGTGCTATAAACTCATTTGAGTTATAGAAGCAGCCACTGCCTCACTGGCCCTGGTGACCTCCCAGACTCCATCTGTGCATGACAAGTAGGTACTCAGGCCCAGATTCCCAAATTAAACTGCCCATGGAATTGGGCTCTGGGTTGTGGCACCCACCTCCCTCCCCTGTGCGAGTCAGCAGCTGGCTGTGATTTAAAACCCCAATCTAGGAGATGGAGAAACTTCAGCTCTCTGCCTGTGTCTGTTAAAACCTGCTAAATTATAATGCAACTGAAATGTAATTACTTTTCATCCTGCACAGAGAATACAAAACATTAAGGGAGTGATGTGAATTCACTACTTTAGAGCAAGCCACAATAAATTTAATTAAAATGGCCTCATGTAAAACACAAGGCAAGTATAGCAAAGTTGTCTTAGTTTGGTTCTCAGCATCGTTTTGCCCCTAAAAAAATAATGAGTGTTTTAGGGTTTTAACCTGCTGAATTAACCCCTTTAACTGCAAGAAAAGGTTTGACTAAAAGAAGTTTGGGGTCAGTGTTTTAATAGCATTTACCTAATCATCTCAACATTTTAAGTGATTTTATTTTGAATGAAAAATAAACATTTTAACCCATACATTCACTGTTGGTTCTCTGTGTGTTTGATCTGTACTCACATCCCCCAATATTTATCAATAAACACAAAGCAACACAGAAATGAGCCAGGAAACAACTCACATCACCCCCCATAATCTTTACTGGGTAAAAGATGAAGCAAGTTTAAGCAAAAGAGCTTTTCAGTTCACTGAAAACCTATTTAACAAAGCCCTGCTGGGATGCAGAGATGGGAAAAGTGAATTCTGGCTGCCAAAATGCCTGCAGGGAAAATATTTTGCCACTCACACTCCAATATCTCCCTGACTACATTCTAGCAATATTTATGAGGGCTGCTGCTGCTCCTGATGGTGCCTTGAGATCTGGGGGCTCAGGGAAGATAAAAATCAGGAGCTGAGCATTTCACAGGTTTGGATGTTAAAAACTGCCTCCTCACGAGCTTCTGCCGGGTGAGAAAGAGACTTTTCCTTCCTGTGCTCAGCTGCTCCCGTGGAGCCCCAGCCCTTCCACAGGCAGCAGGCTGTGCTCCCAGTCAGCCCAGTCCAGGAGCTCCAGTGCAGCCCAGCTCTGCCCTGCGATGCCACACTTGGCATTTCCTGAAGCACTGCCCAGAAATCCCCACTGCACAGCCAGAGTTCAGCTCCAAATCCAGGGCAGCTTCTCCTCCTTGGGATTCAGTGCTCTGGGAAAGGGTCTCAGCCACCATCAGCCATAAAATACTTCCAGTGCCTCTCTGGAGGGATCCCTTTTGTCCTGGTCCCAGTTTGTCAGTGATGCTGGTGTCTAAGCATCATTTAGACCAAACATCAATGATGTTTGGTATCTAAGGTGACACAGGGACATTCTGAAATCAGGGACAACATGGCAACTTCATTTTATTTTGTAGCTTCACCACAAACCTCTGGTGTTAAATATGGTCATCCAGGTGTAATTACTCTGCTGGATTAGCCACAATGCTTGGTTTGGCACAAAATCCAGATTTATTTGAACTGCTTGCCCTTGGTCTGCTAGACCCAGGAATAAACTCTTTTGGAAGTTCTTGAGGGTTTTTCCATGGGACCCTGGGGAGCTGCTGAGGCTGGAAGGGTGATTTCCCCTCGAGTTCAGGTGTCTCCAGTGCCCAGCTCTGGTTCTAGGAGCACTGCCATTAATAGGAAATAATTTGTGCACCAACTGCAAAATAAACACACAGGCTGTTTGGGTTTCCCCTCCATTAACCAGGCTGGAATGACTCAGGAAACTCACATACTTCAGAGTTTGCCAGAAAGTTAAATCAAAGCTGAATAGTCTCTACTAAAATTACTCCCGTATTGCAGTATATTGAGATATTTTAAAAAATCAACATAAAGATTTTATTTGGAATTGAAAACATACCATTAGCTAAAGCATTTCATCCCATGGGTGGCTCTTTGGGCCTGATCTGTCCCCACCCAAGTGGCATTTACCCCCCAGTATTGAACAGGAAATATAAAGAGGCACAGAAATAAGCCAGGAAATGGGCTTAAAATGTAACAGGCTGGCTTTAAAATTTACAGGATTTTAAAGTATTTTTGATTTTTCTTGAAGCTTTCCCTGTCTCCAGCACTGGGAAAGAGCTTAATGCACATCCCTTTTATAGCATTTTTTTTTTAAAGCAATGATTTTATAATAGAATCAGCCTTACCCTGCCTCTGTTGGGAAAGAAGGGATCTTCAGAGATATTCCCCCAGCTTCTGAATTTGGTAGATAAATAAAAGAGGCAACACAGAAACAGGTTCAGTGATAACTCATGGTAGTTGTTTAGACAACAACCACATTTTCCGTAAAAAAATCCATATTTTATGATCTAATTCAGCACATGTACCAACCCCATACTCTGTTTATCTTGGCTTTTTATAGAGCAGCCAAAAGTAAGTCTCCTAGCTGGGAAAACTGTATCCTTTTTCAGTATGTATGAGGATAAAAATACTTTTCTGTCAGATGCTCGGTCTTCCTCCTTCTCCAGGAGTTAGAAATTAGAAGTCTGACCTTCTCATGGATGGAGGAGTTGGCAGAGGAGTTTCCAAGCCACCAACTCGTCTCCATCACAGACACCACAGTGAATAACCTGAGCAGGGTTTCTCTGAAGAGAAACTGAGGCTTTTATTCCTGCAGCCTTGAACAAGACACTGAAAACATCACTGAAGACAAGGTTGCTTTTTTTCCAAAGCTTATTCTACTTATTTGTTCTTGTGCCAACATTTTCAAGCAGTTTAAAGAGGGTCTTTATCCTTGCCCCAGTGTTTATTCTCCTGTTGTATTTATAGACAGTCACATCCTCCCCTCAAGTTTGTTTTGTCAGAAACAAACCACATTTCTTTCATCTTCTCCTGTCCAAAGATTCCTCATTCCCAGCTGTCTGACCAACCCCTCTGCTCCACAGGGGCAACAGGGCTTTTCCAGAGAACATTTCAGTTTAGGTAATGCAGTCTTAGAAGCTTTTACTCATTTGTAAGGGTAAAAAAAGGTCTCCTGAAATGTCCTCAGCTCTTATCCAAAAACCTGCATCTCCAGGCTTGGGGAAACACTCACCAGGTACATTCTCATCCTTCAGTGCCTAAAGAAGATGACTAAGGCTAATTTGAGTCTGTCTTAACTCTAATATTCATATTGTTACCCTATTTATTAATGACTTATTAGACTAGTGAAAAAAAATCAATGTAAAATTATGTTTTTTTTTTCTTAGTTTTAAGTCTTTACTTACCATATTTTCAAGTCTTCCCTTAACTTTTTATAGCAGCATGTTGAAAATCAAACCTTTGCAAAGAGAAGCCCTGCTGAATTTTTTCCTACAGCACTCTGGGATTTGGAGTTTAAGTGGAAGAAAAGCCCCTTTTGCCAGGTGGGTGGTGGTGCTTTGCTGTCCCCACCTTGGGGCCTGGGGTCTCCTGGGTGAGCAGACACATGGGGTGGATGCATTTAGATGTCACTTTGGGTTGTGTTCAAAGAGTTTTTGCAGCTGGTGCGTCCTTCAGGAGGGGAGTTGTCTGGGGAGAATAGAAATGTTTGCTTCAGTGAGTGATGAGTTTCAAGGAGGGGATGTTTTCAAACTTCACTGAGTTGGAAGGTAAGTGTATTCCACCCACGCTGTAGACAGATACCTGACTCCTTTGAAAGCAGATGTTTGGGGAGAAGAGGAGGAATCCAATGGAGCAAGTGGCAGGATTTGGCAGGGGGTTGGTGCTGCCTTGTCTGTGCAGCTGCAAACCCCCCGTGCTATCACTGCACACAGCCATTCCCACTGAACCGCAGCCTCTGCCCTGGTGCAGATGGCTCCAAATGAGAACCTCCTGCTGCCACACACCCAGGGAAAGCAGAAAAATGTGCTGCTCAGGGGAGAAGAGCTGCCCAGAGCAGGCAATGCTGGCAGAGCCTCTGCTGTGCTTCAGGCGAGCGGCACCGGAGGAAGGATGCAGCTCCCGGAGGCTGGGCAGGAATAACATCAATCTGCTTCCCCCAGCCTTTTAGTGCACAGCACATAACCCAATTATTCTCAGCCAGTCTCATTTTTCTCTTTTTTTTTTTTTGTTATTAATGCAGGAAATAATCCTCCCAGTTGCAGCTCATGTGAGGTTCTCCAGGTGCACCCAAATGTTGTGTGTCCCAGGTGTGCCCAGGCACCTGGCCAGCCTCAGCCAAAACAAAGGTGTTTTCTTCAAAGCAGAGGATTTACACGGTAAAGTTCCCCCAGCACTTTTCATTTCTCTGTTATTATGGAACTGTTCAACTGTTGCTTTGAACTGCTGTAACCCCAGCCTGCACACAGTGGAAAAATTCCAGGGTTGCTTGTCTGAGCAGGAGGCTGCAGCTCCCAGCAAAGGGTTTGCTGCAGTTCCAGCTGAGTGTTCCTGTCTCCTGCAGCACGGCAGGTTTGCTCTCCCTCCTCTGGAGATTGGTTTAGAAGAGAAGAATTGGTATTGCCCAGGCTCTAAAGTCCCTTTGCTTGGCAAGACTGCCTTTAAAGCAAATACACTACAGTGGGAGCTCAGGTAGGATCTGGGCTCTTCAGGTTTACCAAATTTTGACCCTTGATTTTTAAAATTCTCCAAAATTTGCTGCTCAGTGAATTTGTCTGAATAGTAGAGGAGCACAGTAACAAAAAGGGCATTTCTAAAAGCAAATTCTGAGTAAATTTGATTAAGAGACTTTGCCAGCCACTTTTCACACTGAAATTCCTTTGTGCCACTGCGGTAAGATTCTCTTGAAAGTTCTTCTTGTAGTTGCTGAGGTATTTAGGAAGGCAAAGGACAGGAATAGGCCTAAGATGACAAGATCATTTTTCAGTCCTCAGATGAGCTTGATAAGGCTGAATTCATCTCCCTGGTGAGTTCTGTTTCACCCAAGAATACCCTAAAAGTTGAATGAGCAGCTTCACATCCATGTGGTTCTCCTCAACTGCCAAAGGTTGTAAATACCCAGAGAAGCTGTGGCTGCCCCTGGATCCCTGGGAGTGTCCAAGGCCAGGTTGGACAGAGCTTGGAACAACCTGGGCTGGTGGAAGGTGCCCCTGCCCATGGCAGGGGGTGGAATGGGATGAGCTTTAGGATCCCTTCCCACCCAAACCATTCTGGGATTCTGTGCTCATCTTTATACTGAATTCCCCATTCTGGCTCCCCTTTGCCTGCCCTTCCCTCATTAATTCCCTGCAGAACTTCTAGGACACATGCTGGTGATGCCTGTTTGCCTTTATTCCAACCTTTACCTAGTTTTATTTCCACCTGTTCACTTTCTCTCTACAGTGATTGCAGAAACTGTAGAAAAAAACCCTTAAAATAATACTCTTTTATTTAACATAGAGCAACTGCAACACAGGAAACCATACTGAAAGTGTAATTAAAACTAAAAGCCAATCCAGTATTTCTGTGACACCTGCTGGGAGTTTATCTCTTTTCACAGTCTTTCACCAGGTTTTCTTTCACAGCTGACATGTTGGCTGATAACAGAAACACGAAATAAAGAGGAATGAAAGAGCCCTGTGCTGTACAGAATGCTGGCTCCTCTCACCATGGAATGCTCAATAGTGAATCATGCAATTGTTGAAAAGCTATTGGCAAACACTGGAGTTAAAGGTGGAGAAAAAGGCTTGACATGTGCAATATTTTTCCTTCTCTGATTTTAAAGAAACATCTTCCCAAGAAATAGAACAACTCACATAGCCATAAACTCGTTTAAATCTTATTTTTCATGGCTGTTCTTGTTGGGTGCTCCTTGGTAACTGCTTTCCTGCCCTGTGCCAGATGCTGTTTTCATTCACAATGAAGTAACAGTCCTCTGTGAGTGATATCACAGTATCATTGCACAGCCCTTATTGTGGCTTCTCAAATTTAACGACTGAAACACGTCCTTTGTTGGCTGTGTGGGGACTTTCAGATCTAGGGTTTGATTGAAGTCAGTGTGTAACAGGGAAAAAAAGAAAGAACAGAGCCTGGAGAACTTGGACAGTTTGCAGAAAAACATGGAAACAAAAGAAGGGCAAAAAGGAAAAGTTGGACTGTTTGATATATTCTTGTGTAGGCGGAAGGAAGGCTTGAAACAGGACTTGTGTAAGTCATTGTTTTTTAGGTTTTGAGGTGCTGCAGTTATTTAATTATTGACCCTGCCAAGGGATCTACCCCTGTGCTCATGATGGATGATGCTGGATCAGCTTGGGGTGTTGGCTGGGGGCACACCTGGCTTGGGGGGCTCCTGTTTCACCACAGCTCCAGCTCTGCACCCATGTGCTAAAGGAACTGTGTCCAAATACAAGCAGTTTCTAGCTTTTCAACCAGATTCCAGGTTTAGGCCCTTCTAAACACAGGCCAGGCCCTTTGCAGTTCCCTGGTGTGACCTGTAGTTTTCACCTCGTGCTGACAGAGTTCCATGCATAGCTGGGATGAGGTTTATGAAAACTGGTGTATGTGTTTGTGCCAGTGTCTCTGTGCACAGAAATGATTCTTTTGAAGGGTTATGTAAAGACATATTTTCCAGAAGACAGAACAAATAGAAGGAATCCAGTTGAGTTACTTAAGGCCTGATCATGCAAGGAGTGGAACACTCTGAATTTTAAATGCAGATTAGAGCACTTGCATCCCCCAGGTCCCACTAAGGTTGCAGGGGTGTGTCTGTGTCTATGGATGTCTTTAAGCCTAAACTGAGCTAAGGACATAATTATATGTGCTTATCCCCCCCCACCATAGAAGTAAATTGGTAATTATGAAAAAGGAAGGGAGATGGAAGACATTCCTTTTGCAGTTGGTAAGTGAATATTGATTTAACATCTTTGCTAAGCAGATACTTTTTCTGGATTGCTTTTTCACCTTCCCAGTCAAAAAAAGGAGGTGGCAAATGGGTCTGTGGTCCAGCTGTATTTTCAGGAAGTATGGAAAAGTTCTCATTAGACTTTTGAAGAGAAAAGAGGGAGATATTTATCATGCCCAATGGAATATTGATGTATTTAAATGTGCTGATCTATGAGGTTTTAAAAAACAGAAAATGCGGTCAGGTTTTGCCCTCTTTGTAGTCCACTGAGACTGCACCAGGTAATATGTGGAGGAAAAATTTAGCCAAAAGCAGTTTTGAGGGAAACTATTAAAATGCAGATAAATGAAGATGTCTGCTGACCCCAAGGATCTGCATTCACGTGGCGAAGGTTTCATTACTCACACTGCAATGCTTTCTGAAGCATATTTTTGTATCATCATTTCCCATTTTAAATTCAGCTCTTAAATCCCAAAAGGGAATTAACTACCAGCCATTTGCATTTTAAAGGGAAAGCTCAAACCTCAATAGAGTGCTCTACTTAAGACTCCTTTTATATAACTTAGCCAATGAGCTCCATCTCGGTGGAGACCTTGGGGAGTCAACCAAGTGGCTGGGACAAGGAAAACCCTAGACTTGGAGCAATCATTGTAATTTGCTTCAGAAAATGCTGAATGTGCTGATATCAGTGGGAAACTCTCCTGCAAAATGGTGGTTTTCGTTATTGTAGGGCTAAAAGTCTTTAATGTTGAAGGGAAAAGGGATCTTCAAGCCTTGGTGAGCTGGCAGGGCAGAGCACAGGCTGGTCTCCCTGTGTGTGAGGGGAAAATCACAGGGAAATAAAGTTGTAAAGAAACAAATTCCAGTTCAGCTCTTTGCAAGACATAGGAAAAGACTATTGGAAAGTTACAGGGCAGGGATTTTTTATTTTATTTTTTTTTTTAAGATCTCTCAGTGAGGAGCTGACTCATCTTGTGAGAAAATGTGATTCAGGAGAAGGAGTGAGGGTGCTGTGCTCCCCCTCAGGCCATGGGTTTGGGGTGGAAGTTGTAGGCAGCCCACTCCTTCCCTTTGAGACACTGGGATTCATCTTCTCCTCACATGGCCCTGTTCCTTTCAGCTGTGTCCTGCTCTTTGCCTTTATTCAGCTGACACTGACTTCAAGTACATGTATTTCTCTATTTCTTATCACCAAGAGAACCTATATCCCACCTTGGTGCTGCTGTAGGAGTTTAAAAGCTGCCAAAGCACTACTATGTCTCATTTTCTTGTGGCCCCTCCAAAGAACTGTTTCAAAGGTTATAAAACCCCTGCAGCACAATATGAAGCCTCTGTCTTGAACGAGTTTATAAATCAATAGTGCTGGAGAGCCCTGTGTGTGTTTGGGGCATTAAAATAAAAAACTGGTAGAGTGAGTTGACAGGTATGAGTTCCTGTGACTCTGAATTCCAGTATCCCACTGGTTTTCCCACTAACTCTCAGCTGAAGACCAGCCTGCTGATCAGACAAGCTCCTTCCCAAAGCTGGGTCTGGGGATAAAACTAAGCTGCAGGTCCCTGTGCCTCCAGGGTGTGCATTTCCTGCACCTAAAATAAATATTCCTGTGTTGAAATAAGAAGCATAACTGGCTGGTTGGGAGCTCTGAGGCTCCTGATAGTGATTGTAACAGGAAATGTCTTAATATTTGCTTAAATAGAATGAGGCAAACTGCAGCTTTCTGTGCTGATACCAAATCAAAGTGAGTAAAAGGGCATTCTTGGAGTTATTTTGCTTCTAAGTGCACCAGAAAAATAAGCCCTTAAAGGTATCATGCAGCTGATGGAAAACTACAGTTCCCTGTAATTTGCATTATCAGGCATGATGTGTCTCGTAGACATTTTAAATTCGTCGTTGCCTGTCCCTGTGTCATCAGTTCCTTCCTCACACACCCTGTTGGCTGCAAACTGAGTGACTGCTCAAACAAGGCATGGGGTGAAAGAAAGAGGTGACTTTGGTGTGCCACGAAGGAGCTTGTTGGCACAGGTTCTTCCACAGTGCCTGATGGAACAGGCTCTGAATCAGACCTGATTGGGGAGGGAGGGGAGATTTTTTGCTGTTGAATTGCACTTCTCTTCAAAGCTGCCGCAAATGATTCCACGTTTATTCAGCAGGACAAGCCTGAGGTTTTTATATTCCATGTTGTTCAGTGCTGTGCCATTTGTTAAGATGATTTGGCTTTTAATCTACCAATGAATACTGAATGAAGAGTTCAATCATGAATCAGATCTCTTCTTTTGCTTGCCAGTAACACAAGCCATTTTTATTTTCAATTTCAGGTTTCTTTTACAGTAGAGGGCAAAAATAAATTATGAGTGAAAAGAAGTTAAAATTGTTCCTCTCAAGCAACTCTCCTGCATCAATGCTTGATCCTTCCATTATGTCTGATGTCATTAATCATTCTGCTGTAATATTTGACACACACATTTGTGGGACAAATTAAGATCTAATATAAAAGCTGCAATAATTCTGACTTATGTGGAACTGCAGCTAATTATAACATATTTGAATTTTCATCTTTCATAGAAAACCTCTATAAAATGAACAACCTTTCACACTGCTGAAATGAGACTGAGACAGGCAAGCAGATGAGGGGAGAGGGAAGAAACATCCAAGGACAACAAGAGGAATCTCAGCACCATAATGAGCCAATAGCCATGGGAAATACACTCGGTGGGGGATTCTTTTTACCTGTGTGGGATTTTTTTTCTCTTTAAGCTTTCAGATGATTTCTCTACCACAACTACAGTGCTCAGCTTATTTAGGCTGGAGTGGTTTGGTTGCCTTGATACATGAACCACTGATCCTGCCATTTTCAGAGATTCAATGTCACTTCAGTCTCCACAGGTGGACTAGAAGAGATAAAGAAGACAGGAAGACATTAAGATGCAAGAGGGTGAGAGTTTACTAAATATTTCCTGCAATGCAGCCTCTCCTTTTCTCTCCCTGGTGTCTTCTCTGCCTTTATTTGCAGACCTTTAGACCCTCATTTTTTGAGTTCCCTGTGTTAGGGTCAGTGTTTGTGTTCAGCTCCTTGGAGAAGCATCAGGCTTTGCTCTGCCTTGAGATCCTGCCAGTGCCCAAAGCCTCAGATCCATCTGGAGAGAGAAAATGAGCAGCATAAATTCCCAGTTTGTGTATTAGCTAAAAAGGTGGTTAGGCTCTGCTGTTTCTGCATTTGGGATCCTCAGTCTGAATGTGGGCTCATTACTCTATTGAATTATATATCAGAGGTAATTTCATTTCCTGGATAGTGAATCCTACAGATTTGCAGCTCTATTCCAAAATGGATTCTTTGTGTCTCTCAGACACTGCTTTTGCCTTGTGTAGTCTTCAGAAAAACAAACTGTCCAGTTAAATTCACCATGATCACTGGTTTTGCCCTCCATCTAGGAATCTGAGGAGATCACAGACTTGGACACATTTTTTGGATGCTGAGATTTACGTGCAGTGTTGAGGGATCAGCAGCTCCCTTTAGCAGCCCTGCTCTGGTTGCACTGCCCTTAAGCATCCTGGATTGATGTCTTTTTCATTTTCCAGTGCAATGCCACCTTTCCAGCAAAGCAGCAATATCTCCAAACCTAACAGGAGGGTTATTTGGAAGTTTGCAGTTGCAGGAGAGTGAGGAGTGATGCCTGGATTGTTTCCTTAGCAGTGTGTTCCATGCTGTAGGCAAGGATTGTGCTGTCAGAGATGAACACAGCACAAACTGCTCTGCAGAGCTGCCCCCTTGAAACACCTCAGCCTCCCTGGGTGGAAGCCAGATTCGTGGCACTATTTCAGTGGGGAAATGGCCATGGGGTTAAGGGTTCACAGGTACCAGGAAGGGTGGATTTTCTCCCTTCCCTGCCAAGCCTCTTTGAAGATGCAGAAACAGAAAGGCTCGCTGTCCACCACAATGTACTGTGTCACTTCCTTTGCACAGGTTCCTGTGCTGCTTTTCCTCATCCCTGCAATTATTCCCTTTATCCCTGTTTCTACAGCATGACTCCACTTGCAATGCTTCTGTTCTTATTTATGCTCCAGCCTTTCACTCCCTAACCTTCATTTTATTCCCATAGAAATCACCTTTCTTTTTTGAGCTCCTGTGTTATCTTTCAAGGCCCAGAAGCTCCCTGCATTTTACCCTCTTTCTGTGGAACATCTTCCTCCTCTCTGTGTACCTTAAAGCCAATTTCTCCTGCAGTTTCCTCCATCTCACTGCTGCTGAACTTCCTGCATCTTGTCCCCAGCGTGTTGTCCTTTGAGTCACAGATGGAAGGCTGAGCTGCAAAACTGCAGGAACCCTGGACTTCCACACAGAAATGTTGCAGCCAAATATAGATGTCCAACTCCAGAGCGGGTTGGCAACCTTCTGGTGTTATTTAGGGGGTTGGAGAAGCATTATTTCCCACAGGCACTTATATAGCTGGATGCAGATCACGTTTTAGTTGGCTAATAACAGCTTAGCACTGCTTTCTGCCCCTCACACAGCCCTAGGGACAGGCAGAGGTCTTGTCCACGACTCGGGGCAGTTAATTGTGTATCATTTGTTCAAGTTGTGCACTGTATTTTTTGTAGAAGCACTGGTTAGTATTTCTTACATTGCTGAGCTGTGTTCGGCAGTAATAAAATTGGAGTATGACTGTAAACTCCAGTAATAAGGACCTCTTTACTCCATCTCACATGTGCTGTAATAGTGTTCTAACTTCAATTTGCATTCATTGCCTCCTGAAACCCAGACTGGCTGAACTCTCCCTCTGCAAGCTCTGCCTTGACATACCTGGCACCCAGAGCTAACACAAATGATAGCTTTGAAATACCATTTCAATACCATTGAAATCTTCAGGGAAGATTATTTTTCATTAAAAGAACTCTATAACATTACAATTCACTGGCTAGTTTCATGATTTTTTTTTTTTTGGTGGAGTTTAAGAGTGGTGAGAGCACTTGAAGACTTTCTTTCTCAGGATCTCACCAGTTTGCTGAGGCTGCTGCTCCCAGAGCCTTTAATGGTTCCAGATACATTCCTCAAGGATTTCTGTTTGCTCCCTTTATCTGGAGTTTAACAGTGCCCTCTCAGAGCACATTTTTGCAATCATAAATATGCCCTTTCTATTTACACAGTGGTGGTCTTGCAAGTGCTAATGGGCAGAAATGTTCACTTGAAACATTTCTTACAGAATAAACAGTGGCAGCCAAAGGTGAGGATGACATTCTTAGAGCTCTCTTAGCACAGATGTCCTGGGAAATGGCACTGGAAACACTTGGAATCAGGGCTGTCTCTGCAGGGGTTGGGAACATGAATTAATACCCACCAAGCACTATGTAAATATTAAAAGTATATTAATTTATAGAGCGCTTTATATACTATATAAATTCCATCTCCAATGAAAGCCCCTATTCAAAGATTTATAAAGAACTCGTACATTTTGGCCTGGGGAGGAAGAAAAAACCCTCCTTTTCTGAAACGAGGGAACAGCCTGACTCAGAATGTCTTATTTACTCATGTATTTACTTTGCACAATAAAACATTTACAATAAAATGTGTCAGTTTGCAAAAACAACTTGTTACTTCATTTTCAACTGGATTTGGCCAAGTGGAAAAGGAAATTACATATGTCAGAGGACTGCAGTAAAAGAGATTTAAGGGTTTTCAAATAGTGTGAGAAAGAGACTATAATAAGTGACCAGTCGGCTGGTCAGCTGTTTTAATTAAAACTGGGCTGCTTATTGATCTCTCATGGATTTACCCCATCTGCAACATTTCAGCAATATTCCTATTTCACAAAATAGCTCTTGTAAAAGACACTGAAGAACATGGAAGTTGAGAGTGGAAATGTTTTATAACCATGTGACATTTTGTACTAAGGTGTTTTTCCATCCCATGTCAGCACCTCAGGTATCTTTGCACAAAAATGAAAGCAAACCTATAGAATCTATAGGATATTCTACCCTGCTCTGGTGTAAGGTGTCCCTGCCCATGGCAGGGGGTGGAACAAGAAGAGCTTTTCCAACCCAAACCACTCTGTGATTCCATGATACTGCTTTTCTAACTTAATTTTGCTGGGTTTACTGTTTATTACTGCTTAAAAAAACCCCCCTGAAATATATTGATTTACATCAGATTTTTAAAGGTGTCACGTCCTTCAAAACAGTGGGATCTTCAAGGTGGGCATTTGTCATCCCTGAACTGACTGATGTACTTCGGGAAAACTAAATAAAGCACTTAAAAAGGGGGCTATTAAATGTTCTGCACCAGTGTGGAAGGGCTGTGGTATGAGCAGCTGCTCTTGGTAGCTCTGCTTTGCTCCTCTTAAACATTCTACAAGCAATGTGAAGTTAAAGTAGCCCCAATGCAAATGGGCACGAAAGAATTTGACTTTTGAGCCAGAAATGTGTCCTTAAACAGAGGCAGAGCAGCGGCAGAACATCTGCATTGGAAGGAAAGGGTAGGAAAGGCAGGGCTGGTCCTCACCCCGGGCTGCACACACCAGAGACGGTGTTTAATGGAATATTTAGTTAAATATGTACCCGCTGTTTAATAAAGTTCACGCTCTGCTGTGTTTACCGAGGTTGGCAGCACGTGTGTTGTCTTCTCTTCCAGGCAGGACCCGGCGCTCCAGCAGATGAAGCAATTGATGATTGTTATTCAATAGCTGTATTTTAAGGAAAAAAATATATATTAAAAAACACAACTGTGTTTTTATCGCGAAGGGCTGCGAACTCGCTACTCACACCACTAGCCAAGGGCTTTAAGGAACCGGGGCTGGGTCTGAGCGGGGAAACCTCGTTGTTTTTCTTGCAGGACGAGGAAAACGCCTCGCTCGGCTTTTCCCAGCCCAGGACCCCGCGGCCGCTCGGGGTCCGTTTCAGCGGCGGGCCGGGGCTGGAAGGAGGGAAATGTGGGGAAATGTGAGGAGATATGAGGAAATATGAGGGGATGTGAGGAGAGATAAAGGGTTATAAGGGGATATAAGGGGATATAAGGGGATATAATGAGATAAAAGGAGACATGAGGAACCTTCCCCTCACGGCGCCCTCAGCGCCGCCGCCATTTCCCGGCGGGGGGGCTGAGGGGGCGGCCCCGCCCTCCCACCTCGCGCTCTCATTGGCTGCCGCCAACGAGGGGCGTGGCCACACACAGCCCCACCTCACAGATGGGCGTGGCATCCCAGACCCGCACCTCTATTGGCTGTCGCGCCCGTCAGTCACGGGCGGTGGGCGGGGCCTGCCGAGGCGGGGCCCCGCGGGGCCGCTGCGGCCGCAGTCGCGCTCGGGCGGCGGCGGGAGATGGCGGCGGCGATGGGTTCCGCGCGGCTGCTGCTCCTCCTGCTCCTGGCGCTGCTCGGGCCCGCGGCCGCGCTCGCAGGATACATCGAGGTGGGTGTGGCGGTGTGTGTGGGGGGGAAAGCGGGGTTTAGGGGGGTCTCGCCCGCTGCGGAGCCCCCTGGAGACCGTCCGGCCCGCTGTGGAGGGTTGGCGTTTTCCCTGGGTTTTTTGGGGAAAAGCCGCGTCCCTCAGGCCGCTCACCTGGCCGGGATGCTCGCGGCTGGTTTGGTTGGTGTGTCATTTGGGAAGTAAGCTCGGTGTTGTGGGCACGGGCGAGCCTCGGGTGGGTCTGGAGGGTGGTAAAAGGCAGGGTCGGGGGGAAAAGCGTCGGTGAAATGAATCTGTTTGTTTGCTGGTGGTTCCCGAATAAATCATCGGGTTGGAAGTGGCGCCTTGGCTTTCTGGGGAGATGGTTCAGCATAACATGCACGTTTTGTGTGCATTTCACATAAAATGGGCTTACACTCTTGTGTATATGTACATCCGTATACATATATGAACCCGCATACGCATGTGAATATCTGTTACTTCTTTATATCAGAAATATATACTGCATTTGTATACATGAAAGTAGTGGTAAGGGGGGAATTCCAGCTTTGCCCCTAAACCCAAAAGCTTGGTGTAATCCGAACAACAAGATGAGTAGGGGGAAATCTTGTTATTTTAAAAACTTGAAGGTATAACCTGTGTATTAGAGGGAAGCATCAAAACGAGGAGCAAAGTACGTGCTGAGCTCCAGAATTGCACGTAAATAGAGTTTAATAATCTCCGCCTGGGTGTTGTTTGGAAATGTAAACCAGCCGTCTTGTGTAGGTTCTGGCTTATTTAGGGAGGCATAAAGAGCAGATTTGAGAGTTTACAGTAAATTTGGGCAGGCTGGGCTGAGCAGGACATGCAAAGGTCCAAACCCTCGATATTTGTAATACGTGCTGTGTGGAATGGGGCTAGTCCGTGGTTTCTGCTCGTTTGGTTGCTGTGGAGGGCTGGTGTTCCTCCTGCTTTGCACCAACCCTTGGGTTGGATTCCTGTAAAAATCAAGGGCTGATAACTCGGTGGAGGGACTGGAGCAGAGGGTCCTTGGCAGGAAGGGTGGTGGGGAGCTCATCCCAGGCCAGGTTCCTTGGCATTGCCCTGGGGCCAGGCACTGTCCTGGCTGCTGGGGGCACATCCAGTGCCTTCCACCTGTTCGGAAACTCCTCCAGCTGTAGGTCACTTCCTCCCCTACATCCGAGACAAATCGGGCTGCCGTGCACATCCCTCTGGAATCTGCTGCTTGTGGACATGTGCTGCGAGATAACCAGCCTGGAAAACACTCTGTCCTGTTTATTCCAAAGCCTTGGTGCCCGTGGGATGAAGCAGATCCCAGGGCTTGGCACGGAGGGAGAGCAGCAGTGTCTTACCTCGGCTCCACCAGCCCCGGAGAACGGGGGCATTGACCTTTTGGAAAAGGATTAAAATGAAGCCATTCCTGCAGTGCAATTTGCATCCTCGGAAGGCACGTCATCCACCTTCATCTGCTGCCACAAAATGTCAACTGTGGCGTTGAAATCCTTGTTTTTGCTGCGTCCTCTCCCATTGTCTCCTTGGTGGGGGACTGCAGCTCTCAAGGCTTTTTTGCTGCCAGGTTTTCTCAAGAATATCCCTCCGTGCAGAGCTTGGGAAGCGAAATGGTTACTGATCCTGGGTTTTCTTTGCTGGGTTTTGTCAGATAATGTGCTAAAAATATGCGAGAAATTGATTATTTATTTTTTTCCCAGTAATGGAGCTGATGTTTGAAAGTTGAGGAAAGCGTGTAGCAATGCCTGCAGTTATTAGTTCAGTTGGATTGGCACGGTCCCATTAGGTAGATTTTCTGTCTCCTGATTATCTCAGCTCCCAGTCCCTGTCCCTGGAACACCCACTAATCTTCTTACCGACTACAATTTGTTTTTCTTTCTGTCCTGCACAGAGTGAGGGGAGTGGCAGTTTGGTGGTTTGTTTTTTTTTTCCTTTAAATTGTTGGTATCTGAAGCCTTGAAAAGGGCGTTCCCAAGGGTTGTTCCTGGTGACAGTCGGTCTCCCTTTCAAGATCCTCGTGTGTGGATGGCAGATAACCTCTGGCAGTCCCTCATCTAAATAAATTGGAATAGAAGAGCTTAGAGAAGCAGTGGATCCCAGTAATTAATGTTGTACTTTGGTACCTGTCTGAATTTTGCTTGTGAAGTCCCCAAGAACCTCAAAGAAGACACTGATGCCAACTGGAGAAAGGAAATAAATCCATGCTAATTTGATCTGTATTCCAATGATAAACTACTTCTGCTGTGCCCTCAAGGCCTTTAGAGATGCAAAGTTTCTTTTTTATCACTTGACCTTTTTGTGTAATCAAATCTGAGGCAATGCAGACTCGATATTGCTTTTTTTAATCACGTTTGGTCCTTTTCCAAACCCCTTCTGAATACTTACATCTGTTACCTGCCTGTTTGAAACCACCACGATTTGGGGTGAGACAAAAAACAAGGGCGTGCTTTGCAGCAGAATTTCAAGTCATTATTTTTGTCTTGTCTTGCTTAAATTCTCCCCGACAAAAATATCAGCCTTGTGCCATTTCTGCAGACCTTGGGGACTTCTAATTGCCTGCTGCATCGAACAAAGAACTCCACCTAGGGAAATTTCCACTTGGTGTTCGAGTCCTGAGCAGAAGCAGCTCAGGAAAATTCCAGGCTTAAGCCTGTGGCCTTTAGTTTGCTCTCAGTTCCTAAAACTTCTCTCCCCAGTGTTAGGAAATATTTCCTATGAAGAGGATTATATGCAGAGGCTCCTGTGAGCCCCAGCCAAAGCTTCTCTGAGGCAGAGATGTGGAAATAAAGCAAATGTGGTGCTGCAGGGAGGCTCTGGAATTTCTGCTGCATTGTAGGATGCCACAGGAAGGTTAGCTCTGCTCTTTGGAGGGGGCCTTCAGCCCTCCTTGGTTCCCCTGTGAAATCATTCCCACCTCTCTTCTTTAGGCATTAATTTCTCTACCAGGGATTGAATGACTTTTTTTTTGTGTGAATGTGGTTGTTGCATCACCTGAGTTATTCCAAGCCTGTTCTGTAGGTGTCTTCAGCTGTGTTATAATTACACACTGAACTCCTCCAGCTCTGGGAGTGCGGGGAAGGATTAATGCAGTGTGCTCTGTGCCAGTTGTGCTCCTTCTCTAGATGTGGCTTGTAAAACTAAGTCTGCTTTTCCCTGTTTGTGTGCCTTTTGGAGGCGTATGGACTCAATCCTGGAAACATAAGTCACTAGGACTGCAGCATCTGCTGTTACACATGTACTGAAAGCACAGGCTGGCTCCTCCTCACAGCTGGAAATAGGAGAGAAACACCATCCCCAGCCATTCCTCCGTAGAACACAAAGCCTTGCCCTGTGTTTCTCCACTTGGGCATTTCAGACTCCTTAACTCCTCAGCCTTCCTAAATTGACATAATCCCTCAGACTCTTGCTCTGGAGCAGTAAAACTTGGGGCCATTGATTTTTAGCTCAGGCAGTCAGCACCTCTGAAACAGGGGGTTAATTTAAGATGGTGCTCACTCTTAATTGGAACACTTGAAATACAGTGGCCTAGAAACCCTTCTGGGGAGGCTCCTAATTCAGAACTGTACTTGAACTGGCAGCATTTCTCCCTTTTTTTTTTCTCCAAAGACATTGTTTGTACCCATAATGGACATGTTCTGCTTTCTCTACCTGCAGTGGGTTTATCACAGGCAAATGGCATCTCCTACCATGGGTTTTCCCTGCTGCTTATCTTAAA
Organism: Xenops minutus; assembly: GCA_035221455.1. Taxonomy (NCBI): domain Eukaryota; kingdom Metazoa; phylum Chordata; class Aves; order Passeriformes; family Furnariidae; genus Xenops; species Xenops minutus. The sequence continues at coordinate 130,784 of JAWWEE010000062.1, forward strand.
TGGAGTCCTTGGGGCTCTGTAACTGTACATTAACCATACTAATTTTTTCATTTCCATACTGATATTTTCAGCTTTTTGCTGTAGTTGCCAGTAAGTCTCAGGCTTGTGGGGAGAGGAAACAACTTTGTGCAAAGTCTCAAAGTAACTTTTCCATATATATATATATTTATTTATTGTATGCCTACTAGAGTGAGTTACAAAGCAATAAGAAGGAGCAAAGAGTGAATTGTCAGATGTATCTTTATGGTGAATTGACCAAAATTACTTACTTTTTTCCTTCTGGTTTGGGAGGGCTGATGGCTCCTCATCAGATACAACAGGGTCACAGTAACTTTAGCATGGTTAACAGTGTCATTTATATAGTGGTGCTTCAGGTTGGGTGCTGTAGAGGGAAAAAAAGAAGTGAACCCTCACTCCTTGGGGTATGCACAAGGAAAAGTGCATTTTGGGAGAAATAATTTGGCTTTGGTTTATTTTTTTAGAGTAATTTCTTAACATTGGATTTGACTTTTTAATTTAAGAATTCCTGCAGCTGTAAGCAGGGAGATGGATATATATATAGATATATATACACACATTTCACATGGAGATGTAGCTTGTGGATAACACTTTTTTTTTTTTTTAAACTTGCTCAGCACTGAATTTATTACCTTCACCCCCATCTGCCTTCTCAGTTGGAGTTAAATATATATTTCTGCCTGCGTGTTTTCTAATTTACTACCTCGTGTGAGGACATGGGAAACCCACATACCAAAGAAGGCAAAGTCAAATCCACTTCTAGCCTGGCTTTTTAATGTCCATAAGCTCCAATCCTTGCCCCACAGTCTGGGTTGATGTTTAAAATGCAAGATTTTTGTCTTTACATGCATTTGTGGCTTGAAATTTCAGCTGTAGATGAATGATCAGAACACCAATGTTCTGCAAATGGTGTTACACTAATCTTTGCAGAGCACAACCTTTATGTAATGAGGGGTCCACCTGACCAGGAGGGCACGTGGCTAAGCTGCTTACAGCTCTTCATTTGGAAGTATTACAGGGATGGTTTGTCTGCAGCCCCTGGGGAAGAGAATGTGTTCCTTGCTCTTGGGAGATCAACCCAGAGATGTATTAAATTGAGTTGTAACTTTTTGTTGTTGCGTTTCCTGCTTGTACAGGTTTATTCACTGCAGACCTTCATTTTGGTTTGAGTCTTTGGTGTCCTCCTTACCCGTCTTGACCACTGTGCACAGTGAAATGTTGCATTTGGTGTTTCATTTTCACTGGTGACAGTGGGAAGTCAAATCACACCTTGGCTCTCTGTGTTCCCAGGGGAGAGGGCTGATGGGTGAGGCATGGTCCAGAAAGCCTTCTGTTCTCTGTTCCAGGCAGACCTGATTCCTGAATACATATATAAATTCATTTGATTTAGAGATCAAGGCTTGCTCTCTCCTGGCCAGACTGGCCCAGTGGTATGTGAGGACTGGTGCCACCCTGATGCTGGTGTGTTGGCAGTGCCTTCACTTGAGCTGCTTTCTTCCCTATTGATGTTTTTTCTCAACATGACTGTGTTGGGCTGTGCATTTTCAGCAGTGGGTTGGGGGAATTCTTAGCTCTCAACCTGCAGGTCAGTGTCTGCCTACAGGGTTTAGTCTGATCTTTGCAGGGGCTTTTCTGGGCGATTCCTCTTGAACCTTCAGGTGTTTCACCAGTTCTTTCAGGTACAGGATTTCCTGCACAGGCAAGCAGGTTGCTGTGGCTGGACAAGCCCTTCAGTGATGAAGCAGGGCCTGAAGTTGTTACCCCATGCAGTCTGGAGAAGTTATGGAGGACACAAATCAATAATAATTTGGCTTGGATTACTTTGTTGTGCTTCGAGATTAAGGGAGAATCATCATGAAATTATGACTTTGAGCTCAAGTTTTTTAAGCCACCAGGTACAAAGGGCATTAAGAGTGCCAGCAAAGCTGAGGTACAGCCCAGAAACCTGAATGCACAGAAGAACCCTAAGCCCTTCCCCGCTGGCTGTGTGGTGGGTGTTCTGGTTCCCCTGGTGGCAGTGTCGTGCCCAGGGGCAGGGCATGATGAACATGCCTCAGCCCTCGGATCCCGGGCTCTGGCTCCATGACAGGGATGCATTTAAGTAATTTCATACAGTAAGCTTCTCTCTAACAAAATTACAGCAGAGCAAAGTGTATTTTGATCCGGGTCAAGGACGAGGACAGGCAGACACACACAGGCACCCAGGGCTGGCTGTGACTGCCGGTTGATACTCAGCGAAGTTTCTGTTTAAGAGTAACTAATTATCATCTCCTTACTGATGGCTTCATGTTTAAATAAAAGCAGTGTTTAACCTTGAAAGTTCCCCTACTCATTCAGGTCTCTTTCCCTCCAACAAGCATTTTCTGCTTAGGATGTATTTTCAGATGTCTGGGATGTTCTGAGGTGTGGGTCAGGGGGTTGGGTTTCTTTAGTTCTTCCATTAGAGAGAGTTTTATTATTCTGTTAACTCCACTGTGACAGGGGCTTGCATTTTCTCATGCAAATGTTGTGCTTGGGTTCTTTAACCTGCCACCTCAAAACTCCAAAAGCAGCCAGTGAGGAGACCTCAAAAATCATCTGACAATGATGATGTTGCAGAGAAGAAACAGAGGTTTAGCAAGCTACTTGGTATTTTCCAGGAGTTACCCTGTGCTAATTTCAGCACTGAGATGCTTAAATCAAAAGCCAAACATTTGCATTTTTAATCTTTGGGCTTTTCTTTAAAAGCTCTTACGTTATTTTTAGCTCCAGCTCCCTGCCAAAAGCTTTGTCCCTTTCCTTTTGGATTTTGGGTTGATGAATCCCACTAGTTATGATGTCATTGCCTAGTGTGAAATGACAGCAACAAAAAGAAAAATCTGAGCAATGCCATCTGTTGTAATAAATATTATGCACTCCTGTTAGATTCCAAGCGGATTTGGATTCCAGATTCACAACAGAAGCTGCTCTCTGCTTACACGTATGGTACCCTCCAGCATAAAGCCTTTAATCACCAAATTCTCTGTATGGTTTTGGATTTGGCATGACACATTGCCAGATCTAAGTTTAGCAGGGTTTTTTATCAGGGTTTAATCTTCTCCCATTCATATCAGGACCAGTAACTTGCCAAAACTGGTTCTGGAGGAATCTGCATTGAATTAGGATAATTCAGTAGAACCAAGCTCTAGTCGACTTCTTATGCTGGTCTTCTTTATTTGTGGCCTGAAATAGAGAGGGGCAGATTTGCTTTAATCTGCTAAGCATTCCCCTCCAAAAGATTAAACGCAAAATGTTGGTTCAGACCTGTGGTTGGAGTTCCCAGGCAGCGTATCGGCGTTTGGACGTGAGGCTTCCCCTGCATAATTCATCAAAGCCCTCGCTGAAGAAATTGGATGTGATGCTTGTGTCGTGTTACGGCGCCGGCTCACAAACCCCCGAGAAGGAAATGGTGTCAGGATCCAAGCAGAGCACGGCAGAGCCTTGGCAGACTGGGTCAGGGAGGAATTCTGAAGTAGGGCAGTGCTTGTGTGTGGACTGGAATGTGCTGCCTTCCAGGAAGAGGAAAGTGTTGAGGGTGTATGTTGTGGTGGAAGGCAGGTATTACTCCTGAACGGAGCAGGATGCTTGCAGCTCCCATCTGGGCTTGGAGGAAGATTTAAGTGCCTCTAAGTAGTTTGAGTTGCAGGGTTTCAATAACTGCTTTGCTTCCAGAGGCTTTAAGTGGAGCCTCAGCCTCAGCACTGGGAATGTCAGGCAGTGGAGAAGGAGGTTTTTTCCCTTGGTAGCTGGCCAAAAAAAGTTGGGATTTTGTGTTTGCAGGGTATTGGTGTATTAGAGCTCAGCCTCTGGACACGGGTGGACATGATGCTGTGGCTTAGCTGGGCAAGAGCCAGACCCCAGGAGAGGCTGAGGGAGTTCTCAGCGAGGTCAGGGAGTGAAGTTATGGTGCTCCTATGGGCATGTGGAGCTTGGGCTTGGGGCAGAGCATTGTGTCCCAGCAGGAGACCCACTGGAGGCTTTAAAAACGGGAAAAAACCGTGCTCCTGCCCCTGTCACTCCTGATGAATGCTGTCTTGTTCAAATTGCATCAATACTTGCCCTGCAACAAAGCCAGTCAGTATGGGGATGTTGTTTAGGGCCCAGCCGCTTTCTCGGAAGCGATTTCCCAATGCCAGAGGCAGAGATGAATGGCCTGACAGAGCACGGGCTGCATGCAGTGGGAGGGTTTGCACTGCTGTATCCTTCTTACCCACAGCTGCCTTGGAGGGCTGCATCCCTTGCTTTGGTCCCTCTCCTTCTGGCTATGTGTTTGGACACTTGTTTTTGTTCATATTTTCATGGTTTGGATGTACAAGGTATATTGGTTTGTGGATAACAACTCGCTGAAATCTATTACCTACATTTGAATCCACAGCACTGTGTTTTATGCACATTAATCCTTCATTTGAAATCCCTGCATCTTCAGGTTAACAGACATAAATTACCATCAACCTCAGCATCCTTTTGCCTTCTCTCCCTGCCCACCCCTCCCTGAACATCCCCAGGAAGATGAGCTAGAAGAGCTGGATTCCTCCTGTTAAACGGCAGGAAATCTTCTTTCACATTTGCTTAGATGTAAAATCCGCGGTGCAGACAAAAGGCATTTGGAAGCTGAGGCTGAAATTCCGAGGTTTGGGTGGATTTGTTGCACTCAATTACACGGAGGGAGCTTTTGCAAGGGGCTTCACGTGGGAATTAGTGTGAGGAGGGGAATACTTCCCCGGGTGGAACCGCGTGGGAGGCTTTGCCCAGGGCATTGACAGGGTGTTAATGCCCCCTCTCCCTGCGGGGCCCCAGCAGGATGCAGCCCTGTGGTCCTTTTGTGAGAGATGCTGGGGGATTTTGGGAGCATTGCTGGGCTGGGCTGGCCTCTGTCCTACTCTGTGCTGGAGCAGACAGCTGAACTGGGGGTCCAGATGAGAATATCCTGCAGACACCCACAAACATCATTTGTGCTGTAGCAGAGACAGGAGGAGCACTGTTTCCCAAGACCCTACCTGGCTGTTAGCTCCAGGCAAAAGCGAAGATGACTTGACTTCATTTGCTTTGCTGTCCTTGGTTTCAATTTGGCTTTTTGAGCTTCGTGTCACTGTCTTTAAAGATTTCTGCAAAAAGTTGAATCATTATTCCCCATTATGTAAGTAGCTGATAGCATTACTCATAATTTTCTGTTATTTTATTTATTAGGCTGTGATTCTTACATTGATTTTGATCTTATAACTGAGGGCATGACAAACATTGAGCCACAGCTGGCAGCAACATTAACAGTCTATGGGTTTAATGTGCTAAACTTTGAGCAGCTCTTCCCCTCATGCTGATTTTGAGATGCTTTGCCACTTAGAGTTCTTCACTTATTTTTTTGAAGAGTATGCTGCTGACCTGCTCTAAGCTGCTTCTCAGGCCATAACAGAGGCCTGAGCTTTAAATACTCCAAACTGAGCAAAGAAGAGGTTTTTTTGTTTGTTAATATTTGCCTTGGAATGACTCCTGTGCTTTGGAGTGGCTCTTCAGACCCATCTCTGAGCAGCATCCATCTCAGCCTCCATCTACAGGGTGATGTTCTTCACTGGTGAAGAGTTTTAAAATAGTCATTAAGCTGCAGAATACACCACATGTCATGTAAAGCACAAAATAAAGATGCAGACAGGCTGAGCATGCTGGAGTGGTACAGTCTGTTGGAATGCATCAGGATGGGAACATCTTCTAACTCCAGCCAGATTTCAAATGCTCATATCACAGAAAGATGAAACTGGGGCTTAGTTTGCATATGGAAACTCTTGGCCTCTTGTCTGCAGACACTTTCTTGCTTTCATTTTTCTCTCCTGTGTTTGAGGGGATAAGTTGGTCCCCTCTGCCACTTAAAATCATGTGCTTGGCGCTATTTGTTGGGATACTTTCTGTAGTGACTTAACCTTGGGAAAACCCAAAGCAGAGGACTGTTCTTACTATTCCTGCCTCTCTGGTTTAGTATTCACATCCCTTAATTGAGAGGTATAATTATGAAAATACAGCCAACCTCTAATGCAGTTGTGTGACTGAATTTGCTCTGTTTCTCTTTGCTGTCTGGGCTTCAGAGTTGCCACAGAGCCTTGACAACCATGAATCCATTTTGTTGCTGTTTGCCTGACCTGTTTTCCTCCTCAAACAGGTGCTACAATCAGATACACAATCTCTCAGTGCAATATTGTCAGAATGTTCCTCCCCTCATAACACAAATCCAGGTAGTACCGGTCCCAGTAATTCCCTGGGAACTGTGGAGGGAGAGGCATCCTGCAGGATAATTGAGGCATAGTCTGGTGAGGAGCTTGTTTGGCCTCTCTGATTTATTTTTTTTGTAAGGTGTCCAGAGTAGGATCTGAGGATGAGGTATGTTCCTGGCTGTCTCCTCCTGTTGCATCACCGAGCTATGATTTCAGCCCAGCTTGCTGGGGTGCTGATGTGCTATGGTGTGAGACATCTGAATAGATTGCATCGGGCTAATCCACACCTGGGCCTTGCCAGGTCCTGCCAGAGTTAATATCTGCAGCTGAGATGTGTGCACAGCCCTGCCTGCAGTCAACCAGGGAAACAGAAACCCCCCAGTCCCCGGGGTTAGAACTTTATGCAACATTTTCATCCTTTGACTTTGGGAAAGCGCTATTGAAACAACCCAGCCCATGGCTAGGAAAATGGTGAGTGGCTGATTGCATCAATACTCAGATCAATCCACCCTCCAACCACTGTCCCAGCGATGGGATTTGCATGTTAAGTCAGCATTTCCATTGCTCTGTGTCTGCTTGGAGGGTCAGGGAAAGCAGAACTTGACCATTTGTTCTTCACTCAAATGTGTCTCACGTTGGACAGGAGCATCTGAGCAGGCAAAAAAAGCATCTCTGAATAAAACAAATAGTCCCTCTCTTTCCCTGCCTGGTTGCCTTTTCCAAACAGGAAAATAAAGAGTTGTTTGGAATTCCTGTGTTTGAAATAACACACCTGGAAGAGTTTTTTTGCAGTCCCTCCAGCTGGAGAGTACTCAATCTTTATATCAAAACCCATTGCTGCTGTGATGGACAGCCTGGGCAAAGGGTTTTAAAAAAATTAAAAAATAGTAGGACCTTTCACAGACCTTGAAGAGGAATTTCAGTTGAGGTGATGGAAGTTCTGGGGGTTTAGTACTTCTTTAAGTCATAACTAGATTGTCTAAAACTGTTCTGCCTGCTCTTTTTCAAAGAGCAATTCCCCTGCCTGTGGCAGAGCAGGCAGTTTTTGCTTCCCCCTTGGTAATAAAGCTTTCAGCACCTGATGGGTTTGGGCTTCAGAGCCATTAGTGAGGTGTCACATTCCTTAAAACTGGTGGAGCACCTGGCCATGGACCATCAGGGGGATGCTCTCCCACTAATCTTATGGTCAATTGTAGTTCAAATAAGTAGAAAGAAAAGCGTTGCATTCTCTCCCTTCCCTTGAAATTTTCCAGAAAATGCTTAAGGAAACCTCAGGAAAATACCAGCTATCAGAGTGCACAGAGTTCATTCTTGCAACTGAAACCTGGGAGAAGCTGTTAACAAGGTAAAATCTTGTTTTCCCAGAGATAAAATCACCTCTCCTATTTGGTTTTATTTCCATGCATAATCTGATACAGCTCAGTAGAGTGAAGAGCTATAAAATTCAGCATAAGGAATTCAGGTGTTCACATCCAAAGCCAGTTAAATGCTCTGCAGTGAAATATTGGAGGTTCCAAGCTCAATTCTCTTGGGCTTGTTTTGCTTTCTGGATCAGCCATCAGTAAAGGGGATCTCAACCCAGCCAGCTTGAGTGTGTTCTATAAATTACCATTTAATTTTCTAATAGCATTAAGCAGCTGTTCTAAGTAGAACTCTGTTCCTTCCCTTAAAGGAACTGGTTAATACATCCATTAGAGTTCCAGTGTTCAAGCCTAGCTGTGCTGTGGTGCTGGGACTGTTAAACCCCAGCTGATAAATTAATGCTTCAGGAATAAAATGCTACTAAATTACTCAGGATTGCTTTTAAAGAGGGGGGTAAAAATGGAAATCTATGAAGCCATTGACTGAGGTCCTTCACTTTGTGTGACCCTGCTCGTGACAAAACTTTGGGGGTGCTTGGAAAGGCTCTTTGTCCTTCTATCTCTCTTGTGTCAGGCTGGTTGATCCACATGTTGGACTTGGAGGGGGTAGATAGGAGTCCACCTTTCATGCTCTGCCTTGGAAGAAGGAAATAAGTCATGAGTTTTAAGCCTGAATTCTGCTGATAGTCCAGGATCTTTCTCAGAGGTGTTTGGCTGTGTGTGATAAGCTTAAAAATAAACAAGTCAAGCTTTTGCCATCAGACCCTTGGAAGGAAGAAGTGTTGCTCTGAGCCATGTTCCTCCATTCCAGCCTCTTTCCTACTTAGGCAAAGTAGTGCTTGACATTCTTCATCCTGGCCTTGCTTGGGAGTGTCTCCCTCACCTTGAGTTTGCCAGCATTAGTGGAAGGAAGCTGGCAGCCTTTCTCCAGTTCTGTTGCTGTTTCCTGGGGTCAGAAATAGCTGCAGTGAGGAAAAAGAGAGCCTGTGTTTTGGTGAGAATTTGAGTTGGTTTCACTAAGTTATTTCTCTTGCATTTATTTTTTTAGCCAGAAGTGGTAGGAACTTTTCCTAATGAGCAGCTGAATGAAAAGTAAACTTTCTTGGGGCAGTGTTTGTGTTGAAGTTTTCTATTTAAAGGAAAAGATATCATTTACTATAGCTGAATGAACTTAGAGTATTGATACAGGAATGTTTTTAAAGCACTGATTTCTGCCCCCCTAGAGATTAAAGGTTCTTAAAAGATTCTGTTTTGTATGTGAACAGTCAGGCAAAGATGTTCCATAACAAGCCATGAGCAGTTCTCAGAATAAATAACAGGAGGAGGTGTGTGGGAAAGTGCGTGGGGAGATGGTTTTGGTTTAAAATCCCTTTTTCCATTATTTCCTAAACAGATTTACTGAGAGCTAGAGTTAAGTTACCCCTTCTCAGTAACAGCTACTAACTAGTGACTATTTTCACTTATAGGAGTGCTTTTGGCCAAACTTTAGAAGTTTTAAGGTATCCTTAGTTTTTCCACTGAAAACAACAAGGCTGTTCCATCAGTGAGTTTTGGTCTGGATCAGGATCCTCTTGGCAGAGCCCAGGGAGCAGCACGAGGATGAAGCAGCCCTGAACTTTAGCTGTGGGTTTCCCATTTTCAAAAGATGGTCATTAACATGCTTTGGATTTAAAATCCTCATGGTTTCCTTGTCCAGATTTGAAGTCCCATCTGAATTGTTTTCAGGACAGAATTACCAGTTAATTTGGTTGGGTTTTGGGTTTTTTTCTTTCAGAAAATTGTGAATTTAGGAGTGGAAAGCAATCAGCATGACCTGCAGAGCTTCAGTGCAGTCAGTAGTCCCTTCCATAGACCTTGAAGAGGACTCTCAGTTGAGCTGGTGGAAGTTCTGGGGTTTAGCACTTTAAGTCAAAACTAGATTGTCTAAAACTGTTGAATCATTCCTGTGAGCTGGAGGGAAGTTGTGTGTAGACTAATTGCAGGACTTTGAAATCCCAAGTAAGTATTTTATTGTTTATGATCCAAAACGAGTGCAGTCCATGCACATAAATAACCAATCTGTGATGCTGAACAACATCCATAAAGGGAGGGACACTAAAACCAAACCCAGGCTGCATTGCAAACTGCATTCCTGCTTGTTATCCTTCCTTTATCTTACTTTTTTCTCCCAGGTATTTTCCTTACCACTTGAAATTCTCTGTTAAAACACGCCCTTTGGTTTCCTGCTTGTTTTCTGGCTCCTGGTGTGACAGATAAAAACACAATGTGTGCAGCCTTGTTCTCTGGAGTGGTCACACACGTGGGCAGGGTGAGGAACCACAGGTTCCTGCAGTGGCTCCTCTCTGCAGCCTCACAGCATCTCCAAAACAAATGTTCCTGCTGTTCTCAGGGAGGGCTGTGGTTTCTTCCCTCCTGAAGTGCTAAATCACTTCGAGTCAGTAGTAAGGGGGTTGTTTTTTGCTTGCCTGATGTTGATAAATTATTCTCTCAGTCTCCTCTCAGCCAGTTTTGGCCGCTGTGAAAGCCAGTGGGTGTGGGAGTTGTGATGAGTTTTAGTCCAGAAGTTATTTTTGCCCTGAACAAATTGCTTTGAAGTGAGGAAAGATTTTCTAAAAGTACTTTCCTGTGTGTTATGGAATCTGTATCCTGGTAACTACAGTGATTATATTCCCTAACTTTTCTCAAGTGCCTTAAGATGGCACGAACTCGCTATTGAGCCATGGGGAAATTACTTATAAAATAGCATCTCTCAGCACTCCTCCACACGTGCTGCTGTCAGAGATGCCTTTGTGCTATCAACAGTGCAGATTCCCATCAGTCAGCTCAGGAATGGAAGTTAGACCTGAAAGAAGAGTTCAGCTTTAGCCTAAGCATGGACCACTGTTAAGCCATAGCTGCTGTCCTTAGCTTTTGGTTTGGATCTCCCTTCTGGTTTTGCAGTAGAATTCTAGTGTGAAAACATGCACTTGCACTGAAGTTTTCACTTGCTGATGGGCTGACAGCACATCTTGGGTCCCTTCAGATGCCCAAATAATTAATGCTGGAAAGCAGTAATTAGGCTTGCTGTGCAAGACAGTGATGACACAGATTGGAGGAGCTGAGGATTAAACTGAGCTGAGCCCACTGCTGGATGACCTTAGGCAAGTCACTTGACTTTGTGCCTCAGTTTAGCCTGGTGATAAATAGGCCTGGCTCTGTGCTGGGACAGGACTTAGGATCATGCTGTAAAAGGGGAACTTTAAATAGCTCCATGGCCATGTTCTGCTGCAAAGGGAAGGAAGTGGCCACGAGTGTGTCCGTCTCACACAGCATGGGAACTGTCCCTGACGTCCTTGTGACGTGGGGAGGGTGGCCTGAGTGATTAAACCTATTTGGACCTGCCTGTGCACTGTGTGAGGATTAGTGGTGGAGTAATTGTGCCTTCCTCATCTCTCGCCCTTATTCGAGGCTGGGTTTGTGTGAAGCTGCCCCACTCCCAGCCATGGCACCCCAGCTGTGCTTTGGGAAGCTCGAGGCCCAGCCATTAATCTTTTTTTGAGGACACAGTTCTGGGTACAGTGACATTTGTTCCGGGAGTGTTCCAACCGAGTTGTTACGAACTTTGTCTCTCCAGGGACAGAAAAGAGGATGCCAAAGGCGACCCTGTTACACAAGCAGCTCCAGGAAGCTGAGGCAGTGCTGAGTCGGGGCTTTGCTGGGTGTGATCAGCACTGCTGCAGTGTGCCATTCCCTATGGAATGTGCCAGTTCCCAGGGTGAATGTCTGACACGCACATTATGTGCCCAGTGACTCAGGTAGGCCAGGCTTATGGAGTGTGATAAACTAGAGGAGGAGGGGGGAAGAATCTGAGCCCTCCTAATCAGGAATTCCAGGGCAGGTGCTGGGAAATCTGCCCTTTGCTCTTCGGAAGGCAGAGGAATGTGCAGAGCAGTAAGGAATGCTTGGGGCTGCAGCAGGTCTTTGTAATCCTAGGATTGCTGTGGGCCATATGGAAGTACATGGATTATTGTCCCTGAACTTCCGAGTGCTCCGAGCTGCCTGTCAGCCATAAACACAGGCAGCTAAATATAAACTGCACCCGGGTTGCTGCAGCTCCTGCCTTGGCTGCCACTTCTCTGCTGGTGCAGAATCCTCTGCCACAAAAGTCAATAAAGGACGAGCAGATGAGAACTCCACCCCTTCCAGCAAGTTAAAGCAAGCCAAAGACTGCTTCACTGAGATTTCTGCCATTTACATTCAAAAGCAAACACAGGCTGGTATTATCAGCTCACACCAGATCTGCCTGCAGACAATAATTCTTCCTGTCTTGGACCCCTGCCCATGTGCATTATTGTAATTATCAGCAATTTAAAAAAAAAATAAAGCAATAAAGCTAGGATGAGCTGCTGGGCTGTAGATTTACTGCCTGCTGTGTCAGGCATTCATTAGCCTTCCTGGGTTCAAGCCACCTATCTGCTGAATAAAAGCAGGAAGAGCAGCTAAGGAAAACAAAGCATGGAGCACCATTTGAAGCAGGAATTGAGAGCTCTGCTCGTGTTTACAAGTTAAAAATCAGGGGAATTTGAAGTTCTGGTGTGTAAAGTCCCTCTCCCAACTTCCCTGCCTTTTTAGCTGAAGTGTCTGCTCCCTGAGTCCTGGAATGAATTCACAGGTGAGATTCATGGCACTGAGCATTAGGTTTAAAGGCTGTGTGGCACGTTGTGAGCTGGGCAGACTCAGCTCTGCAGTGCCAGCCCGGCTGTTCTGCTTCCAAAACCTCTAGTTTGTGACTGCAGCAGCTCTTCCTCATTTTTATTTTTATTTTTATTTTGCCAAGGGCTGGCCTCTCCTTATGGAAGGAAAAGTGCCCGTGGACTTCGGCTCTGGACACAGTGGGGTGTGCAGCTGGGCTTTGAAGCAGCTGAGTTTGTCACGGGGTGTTCTGAGTTGTAAGGGACCCACAGGATCAATTCTTAAGTGAGTGGCCCATGCAGGGATCACACCCCAACCATGGCATTATTAGCATGTCCTTGCACAAATGTCCACTGCAACTTTTCAGCCCAGAAAGGGCAGAAGGTTGGAATACTCATACTTTTAAAAGCAGCAGCCGTCGAGGGCCATGCTTACAGGAAGGCTGGTAAGGTAGCAAAGCTCATTTTTATATCAGAGAAGAATTCCTCAGTGATTTGGAAAGAGTTCAATTTATATCCCCAATGTCTGTGGGTATTGCACTGACTTAGGAGGAGTTCCAGTGTTGCTCCAGATGGAATAAGAAATGTAATTTTTAAAAAAAATCCAGAAAAGCTCCTTTCTTTTTTTTCCTTTTAATTAAGTAAAAGTGGGCAGCATGATTTATCTGGAGAAGGACTGTGCTGAACAGCCTTTTCTGAAGCCCCTCAGGCTGTGGTTCATGTGCACCCTGATTTAATAAGCACTATTGCTTTGGAGGGGCTTCACTTAATTACAAACAAGCAGCACAAGTCATCTTTCCAAGGAGTGCTTGGCATTTTCTGTCAGTGTAGCAGCAAACAGTGGTGGATACACCTAACTCTTGGGAGCAGGAAATCTGATCCAACCTGCAGGGAGCAAAAGGCTCTGCATGGGAATGCCCCAAGCAGTGATTCATCTGTTCTCTGGCCACCAAGTCAGTGCAGTTCTCCATCAGAGCTTTCTTCAGCAGCTTATAAGTTCTGCAGGCTGGAGTTGCAGTCTTAAAACAGCTTAATCTTCTGTGGTTTTAACCAGAGAGCTGCTCGTGTGTTGCTGCAGAGGAAGCCTGATGGAAAGCATGGGCAGGAGGAGTTCTGCTTAGCAGGCTCTCCATCCTGCTCCAGCTGGAATCCCATCCACTGTGGTTTTGCTGGAATAAAGGCTCATTCTGGCTAATCTGATCAGATGGACAAGGTCGTGGTCATGTTTCACCTCACTGAAAATGCAGAATTCAGTTAAATATGACATCTTGCAGATACCTTGGTGCTATTAAGGAAAGCTCTCAGGAGCTCATTCCTGTGAAATAAAATAATCAGCTGCTCTTCACAAGAGAAACACTGCAATCACCTTCAATCCTCAGGTCCCCAGCAGCGTGCCAGAAGGCTTTCCTGAATACCAGAAGGCTTTCCTGAATACCAGAAGGCTTTCCTGAATACCAGAAGGCTTTCCTGAGCAGCAGCATTCCATAGGGAGCAGCATGGACAGCATGGGCAATGATGTGTGCTGTGATGAGGTTGAACAGATCCAGGGAATAAAAGCTGAGGATCATGGTTTGCATGTTTAAGTCTCTTGAAACCATAACTACAATTGCATTTTTCAGGGGTAGATGTGAAATATTTCTTACTTTGCCAGGTAAATTCTTTATTTTACTTGCATCCCTCCTTTGGGATGGGGGATACTTGGAGGAAGAACAGCACATGGAGCCAGTCCAGGGTCACAAGCTGCAAAGGCCAGTAGTAAATAAAAACTAGGATACTTGGGCAGACACTTCCATCAGAGAGAAAGAAGATTTAGAGGTTTGAATTCCAATGTTTCAGGAGCATAAATCAGGCACTGCATGACAGGGTGAGGAATTTAACTGACATTAACTGGCTTGAGATTTATGTGTTTATGGAATCAAATACTTTGGTCTTGGAAGGCAAACTGGATTACAGAATTATACCAAAAGACAGAGCCCAATTTATCATGAAACATCTTGTAAATGGAAGTGGCAGTGAGGAAAGTAATGGTTTATGGAGCAGTCTTTCCCCAAATAACATTTGTCTTGCTCTCATGTTATGGATGTGTATTAATAGGATAATAGCTGCTAAAATAATGTTCACCAAGGACGCACACAACTGGGTGAACTCTCCTCCATCATGTGTGTGCTGCCCCTCCTGAGCTGTCAGGCTGCTTATTTAAGGGATTGAATCCTTGCTGCCCAGCACTACAAGAAGCAGCTGCTTCCATTTATGGCTGGGAAATTCCCCAAGAAAAATGTGCTGTCGGTTGTTTCATCCCTCTGCAATGTGGAATGGGTGAATTCTCTGAAGTGTTAAAGAGCTTAGCTGAGGACATGGCTTTATCCCAAGCTTCCTGCTGGTTTACATGTTCCCCAGCCCTGGTTTTGCAAATGATGTTTGAGTGTAGCCTGAGGGACCCACTTCTAGTTTTGATACCTCACTTGTGGAAAGCAACACAAAATTATCTAGTCCCAAAAACTCCTGTAGGTGATTTTCCTCACTGTTTAAGTGTCAGTGTCAAAGGTGTGGCCTTCACTGGTAGAGATGAAGTTTGTGGTGTTCTATTCTGTCATTACAGATTAAAATATTTAATGAAATAATGGTTGAGGGCTGGAGGGGATTGTCAGTGGAGGAAGAATTGAAGCCCATCTCCAAACTCTTACCCTCCAGGTCACGGGGTTAAAGAACCTACTTGTGTAGCTCAAAGTTCATTAACTCGCCCAGCGGCACAATCCAGGAGCAGATTTCTGCCGTTTGATTAAAAGTGATGAAATCAAGCAAGTAATTAGTGTGGCTTTTTCAGCTGGGAATTGGGGCTTAGCATGTGCTGGTAGCTAGGGCAACAGCACTGGGCTGCTATGCAAGCTATGTGAGCAATGCAGGGAGGGGAATGGTACCTTTGCAGGGAGCAGAGGTGTCAGCAGGGACAGCAGAAATCAACCCGGGCTCCAGCAGGATGGAAGGAGGGGTGGGCATGATTTCAGGAGCTCGCTATGTGTTTGAACAGGAGCTTTGCTCATGCAGGAGCTGTGGGGAATGGGCTGCTCATGGATGGTTCTGCACCTCTGCTCCTGCAGCTCCCTGGTTTGGCTGCAGGCTTGTTGAGTTTGCCTCGAAGAAAACAGATTTCAGGCATCAGCAGTGCCAGCAATCTCCAAACCATGCATGGCATGGACATTTCAGTCTCTTTGGATGCCTTGTATTCTCACAAGGGTTAATGCTTCCCGTGTACTCGATCTTGCATTGCTTTTGGTTCTTTTCCATCTTGGATGTGGTTCAGTGTTGTCATAAAACTGTCTTGTGGATTGTTTCCTTTAACATGTCAAGTCCTGTGCTGTCTGGAAAGTGGTTGTTGGTACTGAAGTGGGGTTTGTTTGGAGGGAGATAAAAAGGGCCTCTTACAAAGTTTGTGTGTGTTTAGAGAGTTAGGAGGGATGGTTCTGCTTCTGAAGTGATACACCAGGAGGGAGGGTGGTACAAGAGTCTGCACTTGGAAGAAGTTTATTCAGGGATTTGATCCTGAAGGAACCAAGTTCCCCAGCTCAGTGTATTCCTCAGAGCTCCTCCTGTCCCTGAAGTACATTACTTCTCTTTTTCTTGGGACAGAGAGCACAACAACTGTACCCACACTAAACTTGGCAGCATTTTGCTACTGAGGCATCCATGCCAGTGTCTGTTATATTTAGTTCCCCATTTCATTGCTCTGTGGTCTGTGCTAAAACATGCTCTCACAGGCATGTGTTGGTTGGAAGGGTCAGATAAGTAGAAGCCACTCTGTAAGACTGTTTCTCTCTAGTGGTGCACAGTCAAATAGTTCTTAAAACTCAAAGGGTCATTTTTCTGCACGTAATTTATGCTTTTGTGCCTCCAGTTGGTTTTCTCCCCCAGCACTGGTTGTGTGTTCAGCACTAAACAGGCCTTGGCTCTCTTGAGTGTTGAAATGTCTTATCTGCAGGCAGTGAGATAAGGGGAGGGGGAGAAATGAGCTAATTATAATGGAGTTATTCTTTTTCCTAGTATCCAGTAACTAGGAGCTGCACTTCAGGGTTGTCCAGTTGAGTTATGCCCTTTGCTCCTTTCTTTGCTTTAAGCATACTCATATTGGTGTGAGATGATGGGGGTCTGCAGGCACTAGGGAGTGAACAGTGCCCACAGTAATTTATGCATTTTTGAGTGCATAAAAGTAAAATATGAAGGCAGGACTGGTGGCCCAGGGTTGTGCTGCCTGCCAGGGGAAAAGCAGCTCAGGGCAGCCTCTGTGCGTTGCTGTTTCTGGTCTGGAGGAGTTGAAATGGATTTCATTCTCTTAAAGAGCTTTTGATTTAGGATTTTGTCTGGGTTTTGCCTCATGCCTCTTCTCTCTCTTTTGCAGCACCCAGTAGTTACGTAGGGAGGGCATGGTCAGCTCCCAGCATCTGCTTGGTCTTCTCAGGGAAAAAAAACCAAACCTGCAATTTAATTTACTCCCCTTTTTCCTCTTTTGGTCAGACAGCAAGATTTCAGAAAGGGGCCCTGACCTTGTTTTCATTGATCAGTGTGCAGTTTGACCCCAGTGTGGACCTGGGCTGTCGGGTTTTGTCTGCTGTGCAGGCTGGGAAGGGCACAGAATACACAGCTCCATAGGAGTGCACTGAGTGGGACACAACAGGCTTTGAGGAGCTGGTTGCCACAGCTGGTTTTCTGATTCAGCAGAAATCCTATTTACTTCTATATTTGGGCAAGAGTCTTAGGTGTTTCTAGCCCAAATATTTGATGATATTGGGAGAAACACAGGACTTCAAACTCTGGGTTCTTGCAGTGGGACCCAGTTAGTAGTGTGTGTAACACAGAGGTGTTCCTGCCAAAAGTTAGTAGTATTTAGTTATAAGGTTTTTCAGACATCAGTTTTACCCTTTGTAGGCACAGCCTGTGTGAATTAATCTTGGTTTAGGTAAGCTGCTGTTTCAATAACAAAAACAAACACTTGGGGTGGGCTCAGCATCTTAAGGAATGTTGTTACAAAATAGTTGGTTTGCAAGACTCTGCCAATCCTCTGGATTAAGCAGGAGCTGTCTGAGAAGATGCCAGAGGGTCTCTGGTGCTTTGAGTTGTTCAGCCTTTCATCAGACAATGCAATCAGCGTGTTTTGTTTTCCTTTGTTTTCACAGGCCCTCGCAGCCAATGCTGGGACAGGGTTTGCAGTGGCAGAGCCTCAAATTGCCATGTTCTGTGGGAAGCTAAATATGCATGTGAACATCCAGACTGGGAAATGGGAACCTGACCCTTCTGGGACCAAGAGCTGCTTTGGAAGGAAGGAGGAGATCCTGCAGTACTGCCAGGAGGTGAGTTTTGCTGTGTGATCCTGACTCCTCCCTGCTAAGAAGGAATTGGATTCCAATTTAGCTGGTCAGTAGCAAATTAACCCTGCAGGAGAAGAGATTGCTGTTGCCCAGCTCAATTCCCTGGGCTGTCCTGCTGAGTTCCTGCCCAGGAAGAGCAGGGAGGACACTGCAGTGGGATTTAGGAGCTACCTCTGGCTTAGATCAGCTTGCACTGCCACAGAAGGTCCTTGGGCTGTAAATCAGAGGTGTCCTTGTCTGTGTTTGCAGGGCCTTGCCCAAAAGCTCTGCCTCTGACTGGTTAACCAGCATCTGCTCTGTGTTGTGCCAAATGGAACCTGGCACCTATCTCAGTGATGTGTTCAGCTCAGCCAGAATATTAGAAATTTTTCATTAAAATGTTTACAGTGTCTTTAGGCTCTTTATGCTTCATTGCAAAAGATGTTATCTACTTTCAATGTGCTCCAGATATGCTGTAACAAATTGGCCTTGATAAGTGTCTTTAATTGCTCCTCTGAGGTGGCAGGCACGTAAAATACCAGAAAGAATGTAATTTTTTTTGAATGGGAAGGTGACAGAATGCACCTTGTCTGGACTGAAAACTTTAAAAACTGTTTTACAAGGCTGATGTAACTGGGGCTGCATGTGGCTCACACAGTAGAAACCTAAATATAAGTCAGTGTTTGGACTTGAGAACTCATTTCATGAGGATGAAATGAATACATCATACATGGGGCAGGCCTGAGGAAACCCGAGGAGGTGGGTGCACGTTGGCTTGACAAGGGATGACATGGACTGAATGTGTTACTAAACCCTCTTTGCTGGTAGTTGCCCCCTTCCAGAGGATTTTGTGCTGCACCAGAAAGAGTGGAACAGATAAATCTCCTCCAAACCCAAATGCTCCTCCTTCACTGCCCTGCAAAGCCCACTGAGGGCCCTTGGCCCTGGCCTGGCTTTCTCCTGCCTCACAGAACTGATGACACATTGCCTTTCTCAAGCCCTGTGTGCCAGACAGCTGGGAGCTGTTTTATGGCTTCAGCTGTCCTGGTTTGGATCCAGAGGAGTGTCCATGTGCAAACTGGAGCTTGTTCCTGTGTAGAGAACCAGCCTCCCCACTCCTGGTAGGAGCTCCTTTGCACATTGTGTCCTTTCTGGAGAGAAACCCCTGTGTGTGTGCTGTTGACAGATGTACCCAGACCTGCAGATCACCAACGTGGTTGAAGCCAACCAGCCCGTGGGCATCGACAGCTGGTGCAGGCGTGGGAAGAAGCAGTGCAAGGACCACACTCACATCGTGGTGCCCTACAAGTGCCTGGGTGAGTGCTGTGCATTCCTGTGGGAGGAGCAAGCAATTCCTCCCAGGGGCAACTCTCTTCCTGAGGTTTCTCTCATGTCAGGTTGTCATTTCCACAGCCAGCTTGCACTGAAAGGGGTTTTGGTTCCCACAAGATGGAACTCTGCCTTCCTGGACAGCTCCATAACAGCTGTGGTGGGATAATGGTGCTTGGCACGAAAAAGAAATCCCCATTCTCTCTGCAACTGCCATGAAAACCTGAAGGCTATTGTATCTGAGCATCACAAAGACACTGGGGTTTAATACTCTGATCCTATTTTTGTGGAGCTTTAATATTTTGTTGCCTTGGAGACTTAAATGCTCAGTGTGCTCAGGCTTCCTGCTATGGTCTTGGCAAGAGATCTCTATTCTGTTTCAATGACTATATTTAAACTTTGCTGTTTCAAAGAGGCCCTGCTCCTTGCAGCTGTATCCCATGTCCCCACTTTGAACTGGGAAAGAGCAGGAGATAAACTGTGCTGGGTTTCATGGTGCTTTCCAGAATGTCCCCACCCACTGGAGTCAGGTGCTTGTCTGCTCCACCTTGTGCCTTCTGACCCAGGGCTTGTTCTGACATACTGAGCTTAGTCTCAGCTGGCTGAGCTCCTTTTCACTCATCCACTGGCAAAGACTTGTTTTGTAGGAAGCCTTGGGAGAGTCTGGTTGCTGGGAGCATCCAGTGGGAACCAGTTTTCATAGCTGGTACCCATATCTTGGGTTAACATGTGATCTGACAGAGGGGAATGTCAGCAAACCTGCAGAACCATGTGGGTGCTTTGTCCTGGGTTTAATACTTTCCACTAGACAATCATAAAGCTCTTCATTAAACATGAGATTTAAGGTGGACATGTCCTGGGAGGAAAGGTGCTTGTCTGTGTAGATGTGGGAATTCAGTTTTGGGAAGCAACCAAACCCAGCTGATTATGCAGAGAACTTCTGATGGGAATAAGGATGAAAGCAAGATCCCTGGATTTATTAGGAGTCGTCCCTTTCAGAAATAATCCTTCCCAAAGCCTATTCTCCAGCTAAAAATAAGCTGATTTTAGTGACACTGCCCTAAAATTTGATAAGCATTAAACTGTGTTCAGGTTTTTCATTAGTGTCTTTCCCAATGTTCTTGTCACATCCAGCTGCAAGCCAGGAATCCTTGTCTATTAAACACCTTCTCCTTGTCTTTATCACTCCCCAAATTGCTGCTTGTGTTGTCCTGGACTTGTAGTCAAACTCTGGGATTTCATTCCCATTCCTTGGTTTCAAAAGTTTGCTCAGTTTTAGTTTTCTTATCAGAAGCATTTAAACCTTCAGTGATAGGGAAGGTGGAAAGATTGGTAACTCAAAATTCTAACTGGCCTGTTTTGAGATAAGAAAATGGGGAAAATACCATCTCTGTTAGTTTAAAATGTGACTAATTGCAAAGGGATGGTGAAGGGCAGTTGATTCCATTATCTTCAGTTGCCACCAGATAATCTGTCCCTGAACTCTCTTTAACTTCTCTGTAGGTCTATGAGCCTTTGGTATTGATACTAAGGGGCTGCAGAACATGGTGGTCATGCCAATTATTTAAAATACATTTTGACAGAACAGTGGTAAAGATTGGTTGGACAAAGAATTGTGCTCCCTGGAGCACAGAGTCTCTCTGAGACTCTGTGACTTAAAAACCTTTTCTCCAGTTTTAGCAAATTCCTAAAGCAGCCAGTCGTGTGTAGGGAATGTTGCATTGAGGCACTTGGACTGAAGATCTTTTCCTGTCTTCCTAGAGTGTCTACTTATGTCCTTATTTTAAAATTACTGAATGTGGCATTTAAATCTGCAAGGAAGATGGAAAAGCCTCAACTTGGAGAAAATACCACGTTTTGGATCCAAGTCTTTGCTGGGACTTCTGAGCTAAGAACAGGAAGCGATGCTCACTTGGTTCTGCTCCTGATTTCCCATGTGTTAGCACCACACTGGATGATGGTGGAAATTTGGGCTAAATAGCTTTTAAGTCCAACTAATACAGAGTCTGTAGAACTGACTGATCCTCTCTCTCCCATCTTCCTCAAAAGCAGAAGTCTGGTTCTGTCCCAGATTGTGCCAAAACTTCCTCGTGCTGGTGAGGTTGTGGTTATCTAAAGGGTGGAATTTGCTGACTCTGGTTGTACTCTGATTTTTGGGCTGTACAGCTTTTATTTTTCCAGCCCTGTGTGTTTTGGTTAGGGCTGTCCCAGGCAGGGAATGTGCTGCAGTTGATCGTGAATTAAACCATCTGGAAACAAAACAAAACAAAACCAAACAAGACTTGCTCAGATGCTGACAACAGAGATAACACTCAAGGCATATAAAAATTTCCAGGCTGTTGCAGCAGCAGGCAGTTTGAAGGAGCTTTGGTGGGATGCAGCTCATTGTGAAATCTCTTCAGTCAGTTCTTTTGGTTCCTTGAACAAATATTTATTAACTTGCCCTGTAAACTTTGCCTTCAGGGTCAGGAATCAGCCCCTGCTTCTGGTTTCACCTTGGAAATTCAGAGGCTGTTTTCCTGCAGGTTCTCAGGGATAATCTCCATACCTGTCCCCATTAAGAATATTCCAACCCTTCAAGCCACATGCCCAAAATGTGCTCTGGAGGCTGGGCAGGCGTGACCTGTGCCCTCTGTGTGTTTTGCAGTGGGTGAGTTTGTAAGCGACGTGCTGCTGGTTCCTGAGCATTGCCGGTTCTTCCACAAGGAGAGGATGGACGTGTGTGAGAGCCACCAGCACTGGCACACTGTGGCAAAGGAGGTAAAGGGCCTGCTGTGGCAGCAGTGCTTGGATGTTTGGAGTGTTGGAGCATAGCAGTGTTTGTCTCTGGGCTGTTATTCCCACATTCCAGTCAATGGGTTGAGGCAACAGCAAGGAAATAAACATTTAAAAGTGCTCAAGTGACTCAAAAAACTCCCGTGTAAAAGCTGTCCTAAGTAGCTTAGCCATATCATGGAGCTAGGAATTGAAAACAGCTCTCCAGGATGCTGCTTTGACCAGGGGTTCATCCCTCCTTCCAGGGAGCTGCAGTGGGCATAGCAGAGCACCTCTTTTTCTGGCACATTTTCCTTTAAAGTACCTGCTGCTGCTGCTGGGGATTTGATTGGGAGGGTTTGCCTGGGAGCAATCTGAGTTTCGTTGGGACTGATTAGTGGAGGTTTTACATAAGAGATGGATTATCTTCTCAGAATAAATCTAGCCCATGATTTTGGGGTTTTTTTTTGGTTTTTTATCTGACTAGCTCAACTGCTGCAAATGCTCTGCACACCCGTTTGAAGCTGGGGTAGCAAAAACAAGATCATGATAAAATGTTCATGTTTTCTATTTTGTAGAAACAGCAATTGTAGGAGCAGCAGTTCAACAATCAGTTGTTGTGATGGTGCTGGAAAAGATGAGGTTAAGGATGCTCCAGTTAAAATTCCTATTTCTTTAAAATCCTAGGAGCAAAACCATGTCTAAATAAAGCTGTGCTAGAGGAATTGCCTTTTAATTGAGGGTAAATTTGTTAATGTCTAGCAGATTGAAAAATCACTTATTTTAAATGTGGTTGGAGAACTTTTCCAGCAATATTTGGCTCCTTTAAAATCCACACAATAACAAAGCAAAGCACAGAAGGGTTCTGATGTGCATAATAAAGCTTTTCTTATTTCATTCTTTTCTGGGTATGGCAAAGCCAAGTATTTCCTTAACTTAAGAGAAGTGTATAGACATGTCTGATCATAGTTTGCATTTGGCTTTTTTCTTGAATTATCTGATTGATTTTCATCTACAGCATGTTAAAGTAATCTTGACACAAAGTCCATTGGAGCGATTATTCACTTACCCCAATGCAAAGTTTAATAGATAAAGTTTAATGAAATGGCCAGCCCAGAAAAGCAAACACCCTTTCTGTTTCTTTCAAGTGCTCTCTGCCTTGACTTGGCACAAAATGTTTAGTTATTTCTCCTGGACTTTGCCAGGCTGACAAACCAGCAGTTGTTGGGGCCAGGGTGTGACACATTAAGGGCAGCAAACTGTGAATCTGGGAATTTTCTGGGGACTTTTTTACTCTCTAAGTTTCAAATCCACTTTCCTTTGATGTTCACTCTTAGGTTCTGGTTTTTTGCTGTAAAATTGAAACCATTGGTCACATTCTCAGGATGTCTGATAGGCAAATTGGAGGGTTATCCAAGGACAGAGCAGGATACTAACCTGACCTGCCTGGGCTCCCCTTTCAGGCCTGCCTGACAGAGGGCATGATCCTGCACAGTTATGGGATGCTGCTGCCCTGTGGAGTGGACCAGTTCCATGGCACAGAGTACGTGTGCTGTCCTCACACCAAGGTGGTGGATGAGGCTCTGTCCAAAGAGGAGGAGGATGAGGACAAGGATGAAGACTATGACCTTTACAAAAGGTAGGATTCTTGCTGGTGTAAGTGTTACTAGCTGCTGCTTGGGAGTATTTCCCATAGCAAATCCCTTGTGCTGAGGATTGAGGGAATTCCTGTGCTCCTGAATTTCCCAAAGGAGTGTCCTGAACCTGAGGGAGCATTGCAGGAGGACAAATGGTGTTTGAATTACTGGGGGAGCTCACCAGCCCCTCTCCCTGCATCCTTGGGCAGAGAGAGCTGGGGGTGTTCACCTGGAGAAGAGAAGGATCCAGGGAGACCTCAGAGCCCCTTCCAGTGCCTAAAGGGGCT
>JAWWEE010000062.1:154496-190516 GCA_035221455.1 Xenops minutus
CCTCCCCAGCTCCCCCCTCCTGGCAGGGACTTGCAGAGCCAGAAGGTCCCTCCTGAGCCTCCTTTTCTCCAGGCTGAAAGTAGAAAACTGAAGGTACAGCCACCATTTCAGGGTGAAAGGTCTCAGAACACATAAAATAACCAGCCTTGGGTTTAATCCTACCCCTCCAGCATCATCCACTTCACAGGACTAATAAAACCCTCACTCAACTATAAAGCAACATATATTGAACTTACTACAAACAAAGGTCATTCTGACTAAACTGGAAAGGCTTCAATCAGTGGGAAGATTCCAAAATAATTTTATAGGAAAGAGCCTTCTGATGCCAACGAACATTTTAAAAAAACCCCACCAAGCTCCAAACCCAAAAACCAGCTGCTGAAGGCACACGGGCTCCCATTTCTAAAATATTCAGTGCTTGCACTCCCAGATTTGAAATAAGCTCTGACTTCTGTGAGAGCTTAAGATGAGCCTCGGAGACGTGTGCCTTAGTGCTGCTCCAGCACCTCAGACGAGACAGACAAGTGCCAGCCTAGGCCGGGTTATGCAAACGAGCACGTACCAGGATGAAGAGCAGGGCTGAATTGCTAATCAAGAAGCGAAAACAACATTTAAAACACTGAAAAGCTTTAACTCCCATCTATTAAAATGTACTGGCAAAGCTCCAAGGGTTTCCCACGCCTGCCAGGTTCCTCAGGCTCCCAGTGCTTCCCTGCTCACATAAAAGGTCAGGGCATGGCTATGAGTGTGCTCGGCATGGGCACAGTGACAACGGGGCTGGGAGGGACCCCCAGGGACCCCCGAGCCCAACCCTCAGCCCTGCACAGGCCCGTGCCCAAGAGTGACCCCTGTGCCCCAGAGGGTCAGCACCCTGCAGCAAAGGGAGCTCTGCTGACCTTCCCCAGGCTCTGCAGTTCCTGGGCTTTACGATGTGCCTGCTGTTCCCAGCATGGAGCGTCTTCTGAAACCACCCAAAGAATCCATCAAAGGCTGGCAAAGGGGAAAGAACCACCACAACGGGATGCTGGCTCGCCTGGCCCGGAGATGCCACCTTTGTTTAATCACTCTCACAAGTTGCTTATTATCTCATCCATAATCTCTGCTGCTCCAGGAACCCCCCGGGCTCATCCAGGCACTGTCCCAGGTGAAATGAAGCTGCAAATTCGAGCAGCAGGAACCTGGGTTGGGCCTGAGCCATCCCCTCACCCCCAGGGGGACCTGGCTCCAGTAACCTGTGAACAATCTGCCTCCTAATCAGGATTAAGAGGGAAATCAAGAGGAGGAGACAGGTCCCCGTGCAGACAGCCCACAAATATTTGCCACCCCACAAAGGGGACCAGCATTTGTCACTCCAAGGGCAGAGTGGGCACGGTCTCGTGGTCAGAGCTGCTCCCAACACAGCTCATCCCTGATCCTGTGGACACTGTCTAATCCAAGGATTTCTATGTAAAAGGATGGTTGATTTTCGGCTTCTACAGATCCCATGCATTAAAATCATGAGATTATTACTAAACTATATGAATTTTTAAAATAAAGCTCTTCTAACTTTTACATGTTTTGCATGACATTTGTTCAGAATCACACAATGGTTTGGCTTGGATTCCACAGCTTTTTGGGGTGTTTTCCCCCTTTTTCTGTACACTTGGATTCCCATTTGGATTTCCTGGGGTGTTCTGCACAGGGCCAGGAGTTGGACTCGATGATCCTGATGTGTCCTTTCCAACTCAGCATATTCTGTGACTCTGTGAAAGCCCATCTAGTTCCAACTCACAGCTCATCTATGAGCCTCAAAGCTCATCTACTTCCATCCATAATTCCATGCAACATAAACCACGCTGAAGTTCCTTTATATCCAATGCACTTCATCAAATGAACACTGTTACAGGACTCTTACAACTATTATAAATAAATCTGCCTTTTGCTCATCTTGTTGACAAATAAATCACAAATATACAGGACACTGAAATGCCATAAAATTAAAAATTTTGCTCCAGGAAATCAATGACAGAATCATTATGGATATTGCAGAAGCCCTGGATTTCTCTCCTGGCATGCTTTTCTTGCAGGATTGATGTTTACAAATGAATTTATAATACTGTGAGCACTGAGCCCATGGCCCCGCTCTGCCCTGGGCATGGAGGAGAAGCTGAGGAGGCAGCACAGACCCCTCAGCTCTGTTTCCATCCTGGAGAGGAGCAGGACACAGATCCTGACATGGGGGGTTTGGAGGGTGGGTGTTAAACCATCCATGATGACTCCTTGAGCTCTGCCAGGCCAGAGCAAGGCAGGACAAACCAGGGGATAACAGCCACTTCCAATGATAACAGGTCAGGTGGCCACAGGCACCCTGGCTTGGACCATTCATGGTGTGGCAGCAGGGCCAGGGCAGTGCCCATCCCTGTGCTGGTTCTGCTGGGGCACCTCCAGTGCTGGGGCAGCTCTGGGCCCTCAGACAGGAGAGACATGGAGGGGCTGGAGTGTTCCAGGGAAGGGAATGGGGCAGCAGGAGGGGCTGAGGGAGCTGGGGGGGCTCAGCCTGGAGAAAAGGAGGCTCAGGGGGGACCTTCTGGCTCTGCAAGTCCCTGCCAGGAGGGGGGAGCTGGGGGGGGTCGGGCTCTGCTCCAGGGAACAGGGACAGGAGCAGAGGGAATGGGCTCAGGCTGGGGCAGGGCAGGGGCAGGTTGGATTTTGGGAAAATTTCTGCCCAGGGCAGGGGTGGATCCCCATCCCTGGGGGAATTTCAAAGCTATGAGGATGTGGCACTTGGGGACATGGTCAGTGTGGCTTTGGCAGTGCTGGGGGATGGTGGGACTGGGTGGGCTCAGAGGGCTTTTCCAGCCCAGACCATTCTGAGATTCCATGATTTTCTCTTCCTTTCCCCTGTGTGACTAAGGGAGATGTTGTTTCCTTTAAAGCCCAAGTCATGTAACACTTAATATTCATTTATAGGAGCAGATCTTGCACAGAAACGTTCTGAAGAGTTTCCTTGCAGGAACCACACAATGAAAACTCTGTGACTGAAATTACCAGGGCTGTATTTCTGGCATATTATAACTTGTGAAGCCATAACAAGGATAATAAATGGTACAAGATTTTAGCACTATACGAGAAAACTACAGCAAAATGAAACATTATAACACTGATTCTTAATGCAATCCTATAATATGACTCTAACATCTATTATACCTACTTATCACAGGTCTTTTATCCCAGCTATTCAGATAAAAGCTCAGGAATTTTTGCAAACAGAGCAGCACAGCCCCATGGGTAAATTTTGAACACTGTGCTCAAGGAGACACACACACAAAACCTGTCGTTTTACTGCAGTTTTTGACATTCTTTTTTTGGTTTTAATTTTTTTCCATGTGATGTTTTTAACATTTATCCCTTCAGGTGAATATGTTCATTTATAAGGAAAAGATTAAACAAAAATCTCACAGGAGAAACGTGAACTTGAATGTGAGTGCCCAGATTTGAATGGATAAAAAGGCACTTCAGGAGCTGGATAAAACCACCGCTTTCCTAAGCCTGTGATTTTAGAGCTGCCTCAAGGCCAGCAGAGCTGAAGACATTCCAGACAAAATAAATAGCTAAATTTCTGCTTACTTACAAAGCTTTATAATACTGAAGGCTCAAGTACAGAATTGTAAGCGCGTTATTCTATTGACCCCAGTGGATTACTCGTTTTGTTGTCTTTAGGATTCAGAAATGTTCTTATTTTATTTAGACTGAAATTTTAATCGTCCCCACTTTGCATTTAAAATATGATATTATTTCCCTTTCCATCATCTTTAAGAGAAAATGGGAAAATTTCCTTAATAGTTGGCAGATTGGCTTTGTTATGTAAAAGAGATCCTTGGCAAAAGAAATTATAATTAACACAATCGTTCCGTTACACAATAAAAGGGTTGTTTAATAAAAAAAATCTTTCTGTTAGAAACACTTCAAAGCAAAGACACTGTTGTGTTTTCACAGTGAATTGGACGTAGTTAACACGCTCAAATATTTTGCCCCTAAATATTCCCAAATCCCTCAGTGTGATAACAGCACCCTCTCAGTGTGAGACTCCTTGCCCCAGCTTTGGGAATTTCAGTGGCTTTGCCCTGGCTCTCCTCCTGCATCTCCCCTCGTGACAAGCTGTCTGTGATCGCAGGGCTGTGCACAGAAATACAAACTGCCCATTCACTGATGGCCCTGCCCTTTTACTGCCCTCTGGTTTCCAGCAAGCACATGCACAATTCTTTAATTTGGTCCCGGAATTCCTGGGATCATTTTTCCCCGGCCGTTTCCAGGTGTGCAGGTGTCACTTGAGGACTCTGCTTTGTGCTCCCTGGGGCTTTGGCCTCTCTGCCTGAGAAGTTGCCCCATTTCTGCTCATGTGCCTGAAATGCATCTGCTCAGCTCCTCTCCTCCCATTCTTCCCTTTACTTGGCATCTCTGGCTGCTTTGGAGGTGCCCTGGGAGGTCTGGGCCCTACACATGCTGCTCTTACCCGTCTGTCAGGGACAGGAAGGCTTTTCTTGTTCAAGTTTCCAATAATTTGTGTAAAAAAGCTATTGCTGTGGAGTGGGAAACAATGTCCAGTAGGCATCCTGGCATCCATGGGATCTTGTGGAAATTATTATTTCTGTGCTGTGTGATTTTAATTTCTTCACAGAGGTATTTTGATTGCCTTTATTATCTGGGGGGAATTTTTGGGAATAATCTGGTAGTGACATCACTTCCCTGGGAGGGTGGGCAGGCCCTGGCACAGGGTGGGCAGAGAGGCTGTGGCTGCCCCTGGATCCCTGGAAGTGTCCAAGGGCAGGTTGGAGCACCCTGGGCTGGTGGAAGGTGTCCCTGCCCATGGAAGGGGGTTGGAAGTGGATGGTCTTTGATGTCCCTTCCAACCCAAACCATTCTGTGATTCTACAGTGGGCACCTCCCCCAGGGATGGGCTCTCACTTCCTGAGAAAAGGTGACTGGGAAACAAGGAAAAGAGGGATGACCCTTTGCTGTGGGTGATGGGCTGATCAACAGCCCCTGCATTTATTTTTCCCGTCTCTGGTGTTTCTAGAACAGCTGGGAAGAGACTCGTTATTCTGGTACCCCCAAAATCAGCCTTACCTTTACCCTCTAACTTAACCCTATCCCTGCAGTGAGTTCCCTACAGAGGCAGGAGTGGAAGACTTCACAGGGACAGCCGTGGAGGAAGATGAGGATGAAGATGACGAAGGGGAGGAGGAGGAGGAGGAGGAGGAGGATGTGGTGGAAGACCGTGATTACTACTACGACAGCTACAAGGTGGATGATTACAATGAGGAGACCCCCACCGAGCCCAGCAGTGACAAGGCTGTGGCTGAGAAGGAAGTGAGCAGTGATATGAAATGTAAGACACATTCCAGCCTCTGGGCCTCTTCCTCCCTTGGGATCATCCCTCCTGGCTGTCAGTTAGTGATGGGGGTTTGATCAAGTCAATAAATGCCACTTGGAAGTTTTATTTGCTAGCTAAGTTAGCAAACAGAGGAAAGCTGATGATGCTTGTGTTTCAAGTGTTGAAATTAACTCTCTAGAGCATGGGCCATATGTTTCCAGATAAACAGCAGTTCTGCTGGCAGGGAGCCCAGTGTTTGGCACGTTGAGCAAGCACCTTCACCAAGGTGCAGTGATGAGGCAGAAAAACCATATCTGCAAATTTTGGAAAACCTAACAGAGACATTTGGGGCACACCATGGATTTAAAATCCCTGTCTGGGGGTGATTATCTTAGACTTGATGTTTTATACAAAAATGAAGCTAAAGGTGCTGGCTGGGCCGTACTCTGCAGAGGTGGCATCAAGGTGCCATCTGGCCATCTAAGGGTGAGGAACATCCTTAGTGCTGCCTTGGCATAAACACTTCCACAGAAGAAAGTCAGCCAGCCTGGCCCAGCTTTATTCTGTGCTGATCTGTCCTTTGTGCTGAGATCTGCTGTGCTGGTGGTAGGTTGGTGGTGTGGTGCCTCACTTATGTGCTGGCCTATACTTTGTGTGTAGAAGTGCCTGCAGAGGAGGGAGGAGGGGAGAGGGAATGAAATTCAATTAGCTCCAGATCACTGAATCATTGCCAGCAGTTCTTGCATCTTTTTGGGAAAATGCCAGCATGCTGCAGATAATTTTACTTGCTCAAACGAGGCTGAGCTCATCTATGTCCAGCGCTGTTCCAGAGCTGCAGGTGTTTAAAGAGACCTGGAGTAGTATGATTGGGGTGTCTCTTTTGGGGCCACACAGTCTATTTTCCTCAAAGTGCCACAAAGAGTTGGTAATTTATACACAATATTTGTTCTCTTGGCTCAAAATAGCCCAGCTGCTCTTGTTGGCTGATCATGAAGCAATCCACATGCCATGGCTGCATGGAACTTTAATATTTAGTGTTTCAAAACTTAAAAACCGAGGCTGGCATGGCAGTCATTCCTTTTGGTTAGCCTGCCTTTTCCCATGCTCCTGCAGCTGCCCTGTAAGATGTGGAGTGTCTGCCCAGGCAGAGTGCAGCAAACAGGGCATTTTTGGATGTTTTAATGGGTCGGTTTTGTACAGGGCAGGATCTCCCACTGGGGCACCCAGGGCATAGTGCTGTGCCATCAGCAGAGCAGATCCTGCTGTTCCAGCCCCTGGCTAGGAGAAATCACCAGTGTTG
Organism: Xenops minutus; assembly: GCA_035221455.1. Taxonomy (NCBI): domain Eukaryota; kingdom Metazoa; phylum Chordata; class Aves; order Passeriformes; family Furnariidae; genus Xenops; species Xenops minutus. The sequence goes on from JAWWEE010000062.1 coordinate 161,150, forward strand.
ACACAGAGGGAGCTGCACCACATGCAGGGACCTCCCTGAGTAGTGTAACAACCCTTGTATGGATGCTTTGACCATGTTAATCCCCCCCAAACTGACAGAAGCCCTTTGGTCACTGAAGAATTTGTAAGGAGAGGGATATTTATAACTGTTCTTTTCTGTTGCTTTTGGACTACTCACTGATGTCCCAGCTCTGGGACAGAAAACTAATCTCTCCATTCATGTCATTCCTATGAAAGCAATTCTGCCCCCTTAATATTGGGCAGAGTATTTGGTCTTGAGCCTCAGGCCAGAGGGAAAGACTGGGAGTCTCTGGTCAATATTTCCTGACGCTGGTTCCCTGGAGGAGGGTGTGACTCTGAGCCACCCCTGCGTGGTGTCAGTCACTCAGCAAGGCCTGTGCTCCTCACAGCTCACCTTCTCCCCCATCTCCACACAGCTGTCTGCTCCCAGGAGGCCCTGACAGGGCCCTGCCGGGCTGTGATGCCTCGCTGGTACTTCGACCCTAACAAGAGAAAGTGCATTCGCTTTATATATGGAGGCTGCGGAGGCAACAGGAACAATTTTGAGTCAGAGGAGTATTGTATGGCTGTGTGTAAAAAGATGAGTAAGTCCTGCCTCCTACTGGCCCTTTGCAGCTGGCCACTGTCTGTCTGGCGTGTGGTGTCTCCTCCTCCTTGCCTGGGGCAAGAGAGGACCCGTGTGTAGCTTATCCCTTTGGTTCTGGTGTCTGTCCCCTCGCAGCGGTGTCCTCCTGTCTCCGCTTCTCCAGGTCCCTAGGGTGATGGCTCCTGGGAAGAGTGGCTCTCACTGTATGCTCTCTGTGCTCCCCATTGGCTTCCAGCTCTTGCTGAGGGCTCAGCTGTCCTTTGCAGGTCTAAACCAGGGACCAGGGCTGTCTCTGGCCTTGCCTACCTGGCTTTCTTTCCAAAGTATGGGGAAGGAAGCCCTTACCTCCCCCAGTCGTGCTCCCATGCATATGTTTGACCAGTAGGTCCTGGAAAGCAGGATGCTGCTTGCTCTTCTCCTAGTAGTAGGCATTTTGTTGCTATTTTAATTTTGGAAAGGATCAGACAAGTTGTATAGAAATCAGATTCCCCCTTTCAACTTGGTATGAAGTACGAATCACAACTCAATCCCTGCGTTTTTTGAGTGCTTGAGGTTTTTTGGCACCAATTTCAACTGGCTTTTATGTCAGATGATAAAACTACCAAAAACATTTTAACCTCCTTATTAATCTTATTGTTGAACTCCAGCACTTCCACTTCAGCTACCATTAAAGCCTTTTGAAAGGCTTTTTGTGTTATCTGGGGCTTGGCAGCCTGACTATACAGCCGTAATCCTGTTTACAAAATGGGCTTCATGCAAGTGCTTTAGATGGGGCTGATCTGACTGAGGCGGGGAGAGAAAAGATGCGGATGTCAGGAGCTTTTTGGACAAAAGTTTGTCCTGTTACAGAGGGATTTGGGGCTGGAAAGAGGGCTCTATGTGTTCAGAAATGCCATGAGCAGGCCCAGAATCCAGGACTGATGGGACATTGTCCCTTGCACACAACAGTGCCTGTGTTGTACATTCCCATTATTTCTCACAGTTACATGCAGGTGCATGTGAAACTCTTCCCCTGTGTTTATGCTGAAGTGCTAGATTAATTTTTTTCCTGAAGCTTGCTCTATTTCAGTGATGTGTTGGAGGGTTTTTTTCTCCCAGAATAGCTAATACAGAAGAAAGGTTGCCTTAACTGTCCCTTCCTGCCCTCCCTCAGGCAAAGGGCAAGGGTGAAATGCATCATGTTTGCCACAGTTTCTCTCAGAAAGGGTGTGTGATGTGCAGTGTCCAAACTGTAGCACAGGAGATTGGTTCAGCTCTTCCTAAACTGCAGTATCCAGAGCACAGAACCCCAGGTGTGGATTTTGCAGATGCTTGAAGTTTATCAGTTCTGAAATTTTGCTTTTCCCTGTGTCGAATTTGGGTGTCTCGGAGTTGCAAACCATCCAGTGTATTGGACAAGTCACTTTGTCACACTGAGCCTCCTTCTGTTGCTGTCCTGTCAAATATCATTGCCTGTTAGTCCTGCATGGTGCATCTGGTAGGGAAGGTAGGTTGGAAGTGGAAAATATTGGGGAGTGTTCTGTGCAGATTTATTGTCGAGCTCCCTAATCATGTTAATGATGTCTGGAGCCAGCTTGTCAGCGACCAGCTAATGCACAGGATGTCATTTAAACCATCCAAAGCCAATGTGAAAGGGAAGGGAAAAGGAGTTGTTTATCCTGCCATGCAAGCCCCTGTTTCTGGGGCTGAGCAATGCTCAGCTCAGAACTGGGAAGGCCGAGCAGGTGCTGGTTGCCACAGTGCATTGCTGTGTTTTGGGGTGATGTAGCTGATGCTGTGCAGTGCATTGGCAGCTCAGAGGCTCCAGACTGGACTCTGGTAGGTGGTGCAGCAGGCTCAGCCTGCCAGATTGCTCAGGGTGCAGGCGTGGAGTCCCTCTCCCACCTGCCCTTTCCAAGATCCCAGGTTCCCAACTCCACTGACCCTTCCCCTCTCCTGGCAGTGCCCACTGATGATGTGGATGTCTACTTTGAGACCCCAGCTGATGACAACGAGCATGCCCGCTTCCAGAAGGCCAAGGAGCAGCTGGAGGTCAGGCACCACAACCGCATGGACAGGGTGAGTGTGTGCCCGGGGGTTCTGGACAGGCTGAGGGAGAAGGGACTTGCTTTCCGTGTGTTTCTTGCAATATGAGCGCACCAGGGCTGTCAGATTTTTATTTCTGCAGTGTTGGGACAGAGGAATTGGGTTAGATTAGGTGTTAGGAAGAAATTCTGTACTGAGAGAGTGGTAAAGTACTGGCACAGGTTGGGCAGGGAAGATGTGGCTGCCCCATCCCTGGAAGTGTCCAGCCAGGTTGGATGGGGCTTGGAGCAGACTGGGATAGTGGAATATGTCCCTGCCCATGGCAGGGGCTGGAATGAGATGGGTTTTAAGGTCCCTTCCAAGCCATCCTGGAATTCTATAAATCATTGAGGGTACTCAGCTTGCTGCCCAGAGGTCTTAAATTTTTAATCCCAGCTCTGTTGAGCCTTCAAAACCCAGCCAGGCTGTGCCAGGATCTGCCTGTGGAGGCAAATCAGCTCACAAGGATCAGATGTAAATTTGTGTCTTCTTGTTGATGTGTTCTGGCCTTTCCTTGTGCAGGTGAAAAAGGAATGGGAGGAAGCAGAACACCAAGCTGTAAATCTCCCCAAGGCAGAAAGACAGACTCTCATCCAGGTAAGAGTGGAAGGACCTAAAGAGGAAAGTTACTGAGAGATTGTAATACTCAGAGCCATGGAAGAACAGCCTTCCTACTCTGTCAACAGCTGCCTTTTAGAGGAGGTTTCATTCAATTGTGTGCTTTGTTCTTCAAACTGGAGATGATCTGACCCTGTGCCAGGTCCTTTCCTAGACCCACGAGTGGGAAGTGATCTCGCCCTTCAAGCGTAGCGACAGCAGAGCCAAATTGTAATTTCAGACCTTTGGCCTGTTCTGCACTACCCAGTGGCCTCAGAGCCTGGTTCAGAGCGAGCCCTGGCTCTCTGGACACACATTTCCTGTTGGAGCAGACTTAGTGAAAACCACTTAGACAGCAGATAAGGCTGGGCTGCTGCCAGAATGCCAATCCTGGGCCTGAGGAGCTGAGTTCAGCTGGGCTGTGAAGTTAATCAGGGATATTCACAGTGTGGGATTGTTAGGGGAAGGCTCTTCTGGCAGTGACAACTATATGAATTTCCCTCAAACCAATATGCAGCTAAGTGACTGACTCCAGCTTTTCAGCCCACTTTGGATTTTATCCTGGAGCACAGTTTTCTCCTGCATTTTTTATTAAGTCATTGTTTGGAACTCTGTGCAAGTCCAAGAGTTTGTCATCATCTCTTAATGGTGTATTCAGCTTCATTTGGAGATGTGGTGACCTTTGGAGAAGTTATGTCTTTTCTAATGGAATATACAGAGATTTGATCTGAAGGTGTGCTCGTGGAAAATCACCTTTGCAATACATAAACTCTTGCAAATTCAAATTAATGGCTCCAGGCTGAAGGGATCAGTCCTGCTTCCATGCTGTTGAGGGTAAGAGTTAACACTGTGTCAGTTGTTCAGCACAGCCTGGATCTCCCAACCCCAACATGATCTTTATGTGCAAGGTTATTTTCCCTCTTCAGACCTTCACAATGGCCCGTGAGGGAAATTTGGCAGGCAGATTGTCACTGTTGAATTTGCAGAGATGCAATCTGCATCAGCATCTCTCCTACTGCTCTAAAGGGCTTGGACATGGAGTTAGACGGTGTCTGAGGAGTTACATGAGTGAGAGCAGGTGACTGTGCTCACACAGGTTACTTCCTTTGTCCTAGCACTTCCAGGCCATGGTGAAATCCCTGGAGAAGGAAGCAGCAAGTGAGAAGCAGCAGCTTGTGGAAACCCACCTGGCTCGTGTGGAAGCGATGCTGAACGACCGCCGCCGCATCGCCCTGGAGAACTACCTGGCTGCCCTGCAGGCTGACCCACCACGGGTGAGCTGCTCTCCTACACACTTACACACTGCCTGCCATGGAGGGTGGGAATGCCTTGCTGAGAAGGTGGCTTTGCTGGACTCAAAACTGGGAATTGATTCCCAGGAAAGCTTTCTCCACCGTGCCAGTTTGTGCTGCAGACTCAGGGCTAATTGACTCACCGGTGGCAAACCCCTCTGCTTTGTTTGGTGTCCACAAGGCATGGTGTCCTCAGTCAAAAACAGGCTTCATTACTGAGTATTCTGAGTTAAACAGGCTTCATTGCTAAGTATTCTGAGTTAAACAGGCTTGATCTGAAAGGTGTTCTGAGGCGGAACACTTAAAAGTGTTCCACCAGGCGTCACTTAAAAAGAAAATACCCAAGAGGTGAGTGCAGGTGGCAGGTATGTCCGACACCGAGCAGGCTGACCCCTGAGGTGCTGTTTGTCCTGTGAACCCCCTTTGGCTGCAGTGGTTTCAGCTCTCCCCTGCTGTCCCCACAGCCCCACCGCATCCTGCAGGCCCTGAAGCGCTATGTCCGTGCCGAGAACAAGGACCGGCTCCACACCATCCGCCACTACCAGCACGTCCTGGCCGTGGACCCCGAGAAGGCTGCACAGATGAAATCCCAGGTAGGAGGGGGTTTCATTGTCCCCCAGCCCTGGCTGTCCTGGTGCAGAGCTCTCCCTGTCACCAGCTGTGCTCCCTGCACAGTTCTCCTTGGTGCTCGACTCTGTAAAATAGTGAAACTGATTTATTTTGGCCACAGTGGCAAGTCAGGTGGTTTAGGACTGGTTCAGTATTAATTTTATGTTTCCTTTTATCAAACACACGTGGAATTATTTGTTGGGAACTTGGTCATCCTTGAACATCCTTTCTCACTCCTTCCAAGACCTCATGTCTGTGTTCCTCCCTTTAGGGCTTTTCTTCATTGTGTGGGAATTGTGCCTTTGCAGAGTTATTGCCTGGTTTCCAAAGCATAACACATAACCCTTCCCAAGCACTTGATCATTGTTAACCTTATCAGAAAGTCTTGTTTTGCTGAGTTTATATTGTGCTGTTGCTCTATATTTTACTCCTGAACAGCCAGAAAACAATTTTCCTTCTGCTGGGTAGTGTATGTGAACATGCTGCTTCAAACTTGGCAAGGATAGCTAGAGATACTCCCCAGATCTTTGTGAATATGTCCTGATACTTGTTTTCACTTGTTTTAAAATGGTAAAAGATGATTTAAGAGGTCTAACTGATTCAAAATTCAAATTAAGAATGGCCTGGCAACACTGAAAGATCTGTTCATAAGGTGTGTGTCCTTTCACAGGTTCAGAGAGAACTGTTTTCCCAGTCCCAGTTTGTGGCTGATCTACTGCTTTGGCATCTCTTTGAATTTTATAATGCATGAAATATAAGAAAGAAGAGAAAAGAGCAGAGAGCTGCAGGGAGACAGTGCAGTGGAGCACATCCAGTGCTGCCAAATGGAAGAAACAGGCACTGAGGAAAAATGCATAAAACCCCCATAGAACCAGGAGGTGGAAATATCCTGGGTTAGGAGCAGGACACAGGGAGGGGCAGAGCAGTGTCACAGGGGTTTTCTGGAGGTGAACATCACCACTGGAGCTGCCAGGTCCCCTGGGTGTCCCCTTGTTTGTGGATGCTGGCAGTGAACCCTCCCCTCTGCCTGCACATCCTCCAGAGGGGTGGTGGGGGCAGCTCTGCTGGATGCAGAATTCCTGATTGCCTTTCCAGAGGCACATCAAGCACAGTCCAGCCCAGCACTTTGTTCTGCTGCCAAAGCCCAGGAGGGAGAGTGTGAACTGTATTCCTGAGCTAAACCCTGAGCAGTCCTTAATTCATTCTGAAGGCTGCAGTGTCAACAGATCGACATGCGAGGGATGTGGGTGGTACAGTTCAATTTCCATTCCCTTTGCTTTTCAGCTGCACTTTAAGCTCCTCAATCGATTTCCTTGATTGACAAGCTGCCACATGTAAAATTAAATTGCTTTCATCCTTGCTCTTAAAGGTCAGGCACACATCAGACTGTAAAACAGGTCCATCCAGCTCTTTAGGTTCTTTCAACGTTTGGCCATCCATGTAAATGTTTTCCATGCTCCGTGTGATCCCTGATTTTGCAGCACCCTCTTCAGGTCAGGCCTGACTTCACCGCTGGGTTTAACGTGCTTGGGAGGAGCAATTCGAGGTTGCACCAAGTTCAAATGTGTTTCTCAAACGAAGGGAGAACACTGTTGCCAGTGAGTGGGTGTCAGACAGATGTAGTGCCACGGTGGGTATGAAAGGCACCTTTGTTCTGAGCTCAGAGTTGATAAATAGTATTGTCTGCTCCCTTTGCCTCTATCTTTCCTAGCAGTCAGGAATGGTAATCCATTTAATAAGGTACTTGCTTGTAGCTGCTGCAGGAGGTGAATTATGACCCTGTCTGGCACTTGGGAAGCACCAGGCTCAGTGGTGTTTTGGTGTGTCCAATGGAGAGCTGGTTACAGTGAGAGTCAGCTGAATCCTCTCCCTCATCCCCAACATCTCCAAAAATACCAAGAGCACCATGTACAGGTGGCCAGTTCAGTGAAGTGTGATATGTTGGAGAGATCAGTCCCAGAATGGGCTAGATGGACCCGTGTCCCATGGCAGACCCACCTGTTGGAGATGTTTTATTAAGCAAGGGAAGAACCATGAAGTGACTGACAGCCTGTGCCTCCTCCAACACACTCTTGTACATCTGCAGGTGATGACACATCTCCATGTGATCGAGGAGAGGATGAATCAAAGCTTGTCTCTGCTCTACAAGGTGCCATATGTGGCTGAAGAAATCCAGGATGAGATTGGTGAGTGTGTGCCAGCTCCTCTGCCACCCTGTCAAGGCTCCAAGCTTTTATATCCACCCAAAAGCTTGGTAGCTGCTTTGGGGGGGGATGCCCTTGACAACAAGCACTGGAGCTTGGGCACAGGTCCCTCAGGGCAGACCCTCTCTGGGGTTTGTAACACAGCCAGCCAGAATAGCTTGTTCCCAAGAACTTTTAAGTGTCTGTTTAAAAAAAAATCAACATTCAGAATAGCAAAGCTGTCTCTCTAACGGAGGTGGAAAATACCCATAAAAATAAGCAGATGCTTTCCCACTTTATAGTTTAATCCCTTCTTGCCAAACCCTCTTGCCACATCAAACCTCCTGGCCCTTATTTTGTATGTCTTTCTAACAAAAAAGAGTATTTCCTGAGAATTCCAGATGAGACTTCAGAGCCTGGAAGATAAATAAGCTGGCAGCCCTGCACATGTCCCCCTGCAGCTCTGCCTGAGCGAGGTTCAGACCATCTGCCCCTCTCTGCCCTGCCAGGCGTCGTGCAGTTTGTGGCATAATTCCTCCTCTTCCTTTCAGATGAGCTGCTCCAGGAGCAGCGTGCAGACATGGATCAGTTCACATCCTCCATTTCTGAGTCCCAGGTGGATGTCAGAGTGAGCTCTGAGGAGAGTGAAGAGATCCCCCTGGATGGCAAACCCTTCCGCCCCTTCCAGGTGAAAACCTTCCCAGCCGCGCCCGAAAGTGAAGGTATGTGCAGCTGGGAACTGGGCTCACTGGTGTGTTCTCTGGGTCTGTAGGCTCAGCTGGAACAAAGCTCCATCCCTTGGGTGATGTAAGAGTAAAGCAGTTGCCCCAGCAGTCCCTCTGTACATTGGAGAGGCAGTGCCACCATGAGCTGCTCTTCTGGTTTTTCTGATTCTTCTCTTTGCAAAATTGCCCTCTCTCTTTTCATTTTGCAGCAAGTGTTACATTTTTGCAGTGTGGCTTGACTGTGGAATGAATTTTCAGTCTTTAACCAAAATGCTCTCATGTAACATGAAGTCTTCTTGCCATGACCTGCTGAAGGGCTGCAGGAATTCTCTTTATTTTTTTTAAATACATATCTATTTTTTGTGTCATCGGGTGTTGACAGCTGGCCTGTGCGTGTGTCTGTATTTTAAAAATGCTTGAACAGAGTCCTGGGCTTAAAGAAAGCTGTGGACTAAAAGCTTTTCCCAGGGTCTGAGTCAGAAATCATGCTCAAGCTTTTTTTCCTTTCTCTCTTAATCTCCTTTCTCTGCTATTTTTGTTTTTGTTTTCCCTCCTGCTAGATCCTCAGCCGGATTTGTACCATCCAATGAAAAAAGGTTGGTTCTAAGCTGCTCCCTCACAGTGCTTTCAATCACTCTCCTGCCCCCTCAGTGTGTTTGATAGCTTCATTTTAGTTCCATTCTCACCTTGATTTTCATTTCCCTGCTCTCACTTAGATCAGTAACGTTCAGTTTGCTTGTTTAGGCCTCGAGTTAAACCACGAGCTAGTCTGAGCATCTAATTGTGTGTGTTCCTCCCTGGTGGGCTCACAGGGCTCTTGGAGTGTGTGGGGTGGCTCCTCTGCCCTGGAGAGACGTGGCATTGTGTCTGCAGCACTGTGGTACTCTGCACCTCTCCTGTGCACTGCTCACATTAAACCTTGCAGTGCTGGTGCTGAATATTCCAGAGGCTCCTCTGCCCTGTGGGATGTGTCCTTGGTGGCTGATGACACCACTGAACCAGGAATGAGTGTTGTGTTTCCCTCAGTGTCCTCACAGAGTCCAGCTAGTCTGGGACAGATAAATAGGAGATCCCTCCCTTGTGTTTGTGGTCTTCTCAGCATCACCTTCTCACTTGTAGCATCCCTCCATAGCAGCAAAGTCCATGTGATTATCCATCTCTCCCTTAGCTCAGTGTTAATTCTGCAGTAACTCAGAGCCTGGCTGAAAAGGGGCTTTCAGAGGAACACAAAAATACTGGCATTTAATGAACATCCTCATTAGCAACACAGTCTCAGGTAAAGAGCAGTAGAAATGTGAGGCTCTTGCAGACCAAAGCTCTGTGTGAGGAGTAAACCCAGTGTTCTAATCTGCCTGTGGTTCCAAACACATTGTGCAGACCTCAAAGGAGAGCAAAGGATTTTGCTAATAACCATTTCACACGGGCACAAATAGCTTTGTAATGTGGTGAAGGCCAGATAGCTTGAAATTATTCTCATTATCCTGCTTTTCTCTACAAGTGTAAGTCACCTTCATCCCTCCTGTGGAACAGTGTACAGCTAATTCAGTGTGCTGACTGCTCTGAAAAGAATTGGGACAGCCTGTAGTTTGATTTTTTTTTTTAAATTTATTTAATTTATGGACAACTGCTTTGTCAACTTGAAGATGATAAATCTGTGCTAGTTCTCCCTGTCTGGGTAAATGTAAGAATTTCTGATGACCTGGAAACAGAGTTGCTTCTCCCCCTTCCCTTTTCATTGAATCACTCCAGGGCTTTGAGGGAGTTTTGGGGTTGGTTTTTTTGATGCAGGAGTGTGGGGCTTTTATCCCCTGGGAAGTATATAATTTAAACTGTGCCTTTGAGCCACATAAAACTGGGTCTTTACTTGGTGCAGCACTGAGACAAATAGCAGAGCTGCTTCCTAGACTGGAACAAAGCAGCCACCCAGGCCAAAAGCTGACACAGGAGTTCTGTGCAAGCTCTTTGTGGCCAGTCCCTCCCAAAAATCCCAGTCATTGACTTCCACAACAACACGACCTGCTTTGACAGCCATGAGAAGTCAGACTGGCAGTGCTGGCTGTGCCTGGAATCTGATCAGTGGCTCCAGAGGAAAATGGGATGCACTAAAACCCGAGGTGCTTCCCAGCTGGAGTGAAACATTATTTCCATGGCATTTTCAGGCAATAAAAGCTTGTCAGTGTAAAAACTTGCCTTGGAGCCAAGTAGCCTTTCCTTGCATCTCATCAAAGAGCATGCTGCCAGCTCCAGCAGCAGCTGACATGATGTCTTAGGCAGCCTGCAAGCTCAGCAGCCCGTGCAGAGGGGTTTGCAGGCACCAGCAAAGCCTCAGGGGCTGTGGGGGTGTTTCCCCCACCTCGTGCTCCTCCTTGGAGGGATCCCAGTGTGGGTTTGAGGCTTGGCTTTCCTGCCATTGCACCAGTGAGTCCCAGGTGTGGTGGAGGACACTGTGCTGTCCCCTCCTGACAGTGGAAACCTGGTGTTGTCCCAGTGTGCTGTGTTATGTGAGGTCAGAGCAGTTTGCATCAGACTCTTCTCTTATCGATCTGATCTATTTATAAGCTCTCTGGATCAAAGCAGTTTATGCAGAGCAGCCACCTTCTGTTAATTGATGTCCTTCTCTTGAGCCTGTGCTAGTTCCAGCCTGGAAGTGGGGGAGTGATGTCCTGGTACAAAGGCTGGTGTGGTTCTCTGCTCCTCCCTTGCCCTGGGATTTATTTTTTCTGGGCCTGTGCCAGATCCAGAACAGCAGCTCATTACAGAGCCGAGCTGGGTGACCTTGGGTTTCTCATTCCTGAGGCTGCTGTGCCTGATTCCACCAGGATGGGTGATGCTGCCCCTGGGGGTGAAGGCATTCCCCACGTGCTGGCTCTTGGCAGAGAGATGTGTGTGCACTGCCATCCTGGGGGTCACAGGGAGGTGCTGGTGGCCCTGGGGTGACACTTGCAGATGTCACTGCACTCACAGTTCCACTTTGCCTGGGGCCTTCTAACAGCAGCACTTGGTGCAGTGTGTCTGCACTGACCCTTCAGCCTGGTTTTGGTGAGTCCTGTCTGCTCCTCTCATTGCCACCTCATTCTCCCTCATTAACAGCCCCCCCCTAATCACTTGTCACCCTAGTGTAGCTTGTGAGCTCCCTTCTGCCACAGCAGCATGAGGACAGGTTAACACTCAGCAGTTAAACAGGAGCCATGGCAGCTCTGCAGGTGTAGGTGACCCTTCCCAGGTGTCCCTGGGGGCTCATGGGCTCTCCTTGCTCTTCTGGTGCAGGTTCTGGCATGACTGAGCTGGACGGGCTGATCGGCGCAGAGGAGAAAGTGATTAACAGCAAGAACAAAGTGGATGAAAATGTGGTGAGCTCTCCACCTTGATTTTGTGAAGCCAAGCCCGCCGTGGACACTAATTAATAGCAGTTGCTTGTTTCCATGTCTCCTTCCTGCTCACAGAATGTCAGCGTGTTCATTATCCATCTGGTGTGGGGGAGTCACTCTGTGACTATTGTAGGCTCTTAATACTGATTAGCATCAGAAGGGTGGGAGGGAAGGAGAGCTGAGATCTCTGGCAGTCTGAGCTGGAGAACTCTCTGATTTAGGAACTGCTTTTCCCAAGCAGAGACCTTTTGATGTCCCTTTATTTTCATGGGTAGCTCGCTGTGTGAACACACCAAATGCTGGTGTCTTCCATCTGTGTTCCCACCTACTTTTCAGCACAGGGAAGGCCTCACCTTCCTCTGAAAGGCAAGTGACCCAGCAGGTATTGGCTCTGTCTACAGTGTCCAGAATTCTCTGGGTTCCAGGGGCAGCTGCTGGGCTTCAGTTCCCTGGGCTTTAAAAAATTAAAAATTCACCTTCTGAGTTTCCTTTCAAAGCTATTTTAAAGCCACATGTTAGATCTCACACGACAGAAATGCTGGCTCTAAAGTTAGGACCTCTTTTTCTTCTGTTTTTTTCTTTGGGGCTTTACTTTGTAATAGTAATTATTGTGGTACTGACTGGTGGCTTTAAGAGCTGGGGAACATCCCACACTGTTGAGAGCAGGGGAGACATGGTAGGTGGTTCTGAGCCTTAGCTACTGTTCATTAAAGTCTCTGGTCTGCCTGCCCCTTCCTTCTCCTCCCTGTTTCGTGTGGCTCCTTCCATAAGACACTCTTGTGCCCATTTCCAGGTGATTGATGAGACCCTCGATGTGAAGGAGATGATTTTCAACGCTGAGCGTGTTGGTGGGCTGGTGGATGAGCCGGTACGTGTGTGGGTGCCCAGGCAGTGACTGACAAATTCCAGGCTGGATTTGGATTCCCAGGTGTTGCTGCATTTGGGGTTTGGTGTCTGGAGACTGCCCTGGGATTGAAGCAGAGTGGAGTAATTGACAGCCCTCCTGCATAAAGATGTAAAGAGTGAACACACGTGATGGGAGGTGATGTGGGTCAGTGCCTGTCCAGAGGCTCTGAGTGGGGCAAGAAGTTTGTGGTAATTATCCTTTTGGTGGAATATTTAGGGCTGGAATACTTAGTGCTGGAATATATACACTGTCCAGTTCATAATGAATCATGTCTTGCTGCCACAGATGGTTGAAGAGCTCCTTGTGGCCGCTGTTTAGGTTTGTTTGGTTTGAGGTTCCTCACCCTGCTCTGCTGTTCTCTTCCCTCCAGGATAATGACAACTCCCTGCGTGATGATTTCAGCTTCAGCAGCAGTGCCCTCATTGGGCTGTTGGTGATTGCTGTTGCCATAGCTACAGTGATAGTCATCAGCTTGGTGATGCTGAGGAAGAGGCAGTACGGGACCATCAGCCATGGAATTGTGGAGGTGAGAAACAGGATGAAAATAGAGCTGAATCACATGCTGTGTGTGGGGGGATAAGGCAGGAGCTGCCAAGCCATGGACAGCTCTGCTCCTGCGGGCTGGGAGTTAACCCTGGCACTGCTGGCACTGCCACTGGCATGCAGGTGTCTGGCACCTGCCACTCCACACTTACCACGATTCAATTAGGCTTCCTGGCTGGCTCAGGGCAGGATTTAGCAGTAAATGAGCTTTCCAGGGATATCTTTAGCAGGGCAGTCACTCAATCCATAGCAATTTGTCCTCCTGGCTAATGTAGCCACTATTAAGATGAGCCGAGTGCTGAGGGGCAGCTCCTTCCTTGCACATTTCTAATGACAGCTTAATGGAGTCCAGGGAAAGCTGCTTTCCCCTTTTCCAGCCAGTGCAGGAAATCCTAAGGACCTCCTTAATGAGAGAAGTGGGTCCCTGCCTTGTAGCATTAGCTGGTAAGGACAGATTTGTGAGAACACCCCCACAGAGGCTCGTCCAAGCAAGGGGGCACCCGAACCAGCCAGCCCATTAAGCAGATGATTTTTGCAGCTCACCTTCTCTCCCTGTTTCCTGCTCACCTGTAGTTACTGAGCCTCTGATACTGCCTCTTGCTGCATGAAATAAATGCTGCAAGTGGCTCCTGTGCCCAGTAAGGTGCTGTTCCCCCAGGTTGACCCGATGCTCACCCCAGAGGAGCGGCATCTGAGCAAGATGCAGAACCACGGCTACGAGAACCCCACCTACAAATACCTGGAGCAGATGCAGATATAAAAGAGATGAAGATACAACAGCCCTGGCCAGGAAAGGTGCAGGGTGGAGGGCCAAAGTGGTCCAGTGTTTTGGATCAACTACTGACCAACAGTTGCTTCAAGAGGACTTCATCTTACATTCAGAACTCCTGGATCATTAAGACTATAATTACTACTGTAGAGTTGCAATTTCCATTCTTTTAAATGGGTGAAGAAATGATAATATAACAATATGATATATAAATCTCCTTAAATGGGAAAAATGGATCTATTGCAGATATTTGACTGAGATGTAGTTTTCTTTTTTTTTTTTAAATAATCTGAAAAATACCAGTTCCGTTGTACTGTTGTCTGTTACAAGCTCTATATATATAAAATGGGAAATGTTGATTTTTATTTCTGATAGACCACCTGTATATTGAGGGTCGTTTGTACCAACCCACCTTGTAAAAAAGGAGACAGTTGTGGCTCTGCAGTCATTTTGGCTTTTATATATAAAGCAGTATTCTTTTTTCCTTTTTTTTTTTTTTAAGTGAATTTCGCTGGGAGTTGCAAAGAGATTAATTTAGGGATAGGAGCTATGACAGCATAAGCAAGGAAGCAATTGGGAATGGTAACTAACAAAAATCCTTCTAATGAGAGATTAAAAAAAAAGAAAAAGAGAAAAAAAAAAGAAAAACCCCCATCCTCATATGCCAGTGGTGTGCACCCTGCTGCTTAGCAGCTCGGGCTCTAGGAATCAAGACTCCCTGGAGGCAAGGAGTTAAAAGGCTTCTAGCATCTCTGTTTATAGCTATTCTAGTGGAATGTTAGAACATGGTTTGTGCATACTGGGGTCTGCACATTGCCCTGCCAGTTCAGTTCTGCTCTAGGCTTGGAAGTTCCTGGTGTTGAATCGAAATGCTCCGTTCTCAGCCAGTTTCCTTCAGTACTCACCCGGCATTAACAGCCCCCTCTTGCTGCTTCTTTCTAATTCCCCAGCTCTCCTGCCTCACCAACGTGGTAAGTAGTGAAGGGCAGCAGATTTTGGAGCCTTTGCATCCCCCTGGGGGATGGATGTTGGGCCCTGGGCACAGCTTTGGGTGTTGGCCCAGACATGACAAATCACTGCAAAGCTGGGGAGCTGACAGACACAGAGCTGGGGAGGGAGGAGGGACACCTTGGGAAAGGGATGCTGCCTGCCTGCTTCAAGGGAATTGGGATGCATAGGCCCCCAAAGACCAACAGGGGTATTGTTCCACTCACCATCATGTCTTTGTAATGCTTGTATAGTTGGTGTTACTGCTCACGGCTTTTTTAAATCTGGAGGTTCTGGTAACCTGTGGTGTATTTTTTCTATTTTTCCTGTGACTTTTATTTTTTCTTTCCCCTTCCGTGTCTCTTCCCACTATGCACAGATTTACCTGCAAACTCCTTAGTGTGGTCTGTGGGGAATGTACAAAGTTTAAACACATCAATAAACACTTTAACTTCCACACTGCTTCTTTCTCTTTATTTAGGGGCTCAGTTAATTCTCCCTTCTGCCGTGGGCTGGGGCAGAAGAAGGGCTGTGGGAGATCTGAAAGTTCCTGGGGGTGAAGGCATGGAAAAAGGCCCCACAGTGACACAGGTTCACTCCCTGTGTGGGCTGGAATTGATGCCCCTCGTGGGTCCCTCACAATTCAGGATATCCCATGAACTGTGAGTGCTCCCTGAAAGGCTTTGAAGGCACCCAGCCCTGGGCAGGGTTTGGCTGTTCAGTGTGTCACTGCTGAGGTGGTTGTTTCACAAAGGGAAATAACTGTTTGGTCCAACTCTCTCCCCCAGAACAGCTAAAACAGAGCCTGTAAAGCTCCAAGCTGCCTCTGCTCCTCCATGTCGTGTCTCCCTGTTCTCCTTTGAAGTGGGACCTTGAACGCAGATTCCTCCTCTCTCATCTCTGAAATGGCCCAAGAGTCACTGCCACTTGAATGTCATTTTGGGAGGTGAGAGACAGAACTAATCCTCCTCCACACTGACCTGTGCAGTTCCCAGTGGGCCTGGATGAAGAGAGGAGGAAATAGGAAGGTTTAGTGGGTTTGAACGAGAAACAACCGCCTGTCCTGTTTCTTCTGAACTGTGGACTCCTTGGTTCCACTGGAGCCTTCACATCCTGGTTAAATTATTCAGACTCAAGGAAAGAGCAGATGCTGGCCTAGAAAATGCCGTCTGTTGCCTTGTCACAACTGCTTGGGAAAGAGTTTTGATTTCAAACTAAATTTAATTCCAGCAATGCCAGAGCGTGTCTTCAACCCAAAGCCCTTCCTGGACTGCCCCTCAGGTAGGGTGACCTGCAGGAGACACAAATTACAGAGGCTGTGGATTGAATTCCAGAATTGAATTTGGGTATTAGATTAATTTTTTTTTCCCTCCCTTCAATAAATTCTATTAGACCTACGAAATAAATACATCAGGCTGGAATCAAAGTCTATTAGTTCCATGCCTTGGTGGGGGCTGCTGAGGCTCAGGATCGATTCCTTGGGATGGATTTTGACCTCAGCTTCTGAAAAGTCATGTTGGAAAGTAGCTGCTTGAGCCCTGCTGCCAAGACATGTCCCAGGTGCTACTGGTAAGGGTTGCTGGCCAAATGAAGGGTTGATTGGGATGGTTTGGGGAAGTATCAGAAGTCCCATGGAGATAAATCCCTTAAAATGAGGTGATTGAGCACAGTGGAGCTGGGGGAAGGTTTGCTGGGTGTTGTAGAGAGCTGCATTTCAGCAGAAAAGGGGTTTCAAAGGTAGTTTAAGAGAAGCAGGGTAGTTCTCTGGAAAAGAAAAAGGATGTTGGAGAGAGGGAATGCTGGGTGGGTTTGTCTCCCTTGGTCTCGAGAAGCCCTTTGTTGCAGCCCTTCTGGGAGGGGTAAGTAAAGAGCATCAAAGCCCTTCTGTGCCAGGGGGATGGAACGTGGGGGGATTGATTTCGACCAGCCCTGCTTGTCTTTGATGTGCAAAGCCATGTTTGTGTGAAGTGTGTTTGTGCTGGCTCAGAGATGGAAGGTGCTCCTGGGGGAGCTCAAGGGATGCAGTGCCTGGTGCTCCTCCCTCTGCTACCCCATCCAAAGGTGATGTTCACCTCGAGGAGCCCCTGGATCCTTCATCCTGGGGTGTTTCAGGAAGGTGTTTGGGAGCTGGAGGTGTCCTTTGGTCCAGCTTGAGGTTGGTGTCACCACCCAGGAATTGGGGGGTCTCCAGGGCAGGTGCAAGATGTGCATGGGGAGGGGCAGCAGTGATGAGCCAGAGGATGTTTTTATGGGGTGTAGAAACTGGCAGGCAGAGACAGAGCAAGGCAGGGAAAGGGAGGGCGAGGGGAGCTGTCCAGGATTCTGGGTTTCACTGGGAACAGAGCTGTGATCCCTGGAAACAGCACGGGATGGAATCCTCGGGGAGCTGCAGGGCAGCAGCATCCAAACCTGCTTCTCCAGAGCACGAGTCAGAACATCCTCAGTCCTCTTCATGGCTCTCCCCAGTTCCCCTCCATCCCTGTGGCTGGGGGACAAGGCTGTGCTGGGCTCAGCACCCCACAGGGACAAGGGTCTGATCCTGCAGCAGGGATGGGGGCACAGGGAGGGCTCTGCTCTATGGACCACTGACCATGGAGAGTGCTGGGCTGCAGGAACACTTAACCTGTGGGCTCTCTGTGTGGGCTGCCAGGATGGGTTCATGTGGAGTTTTATTTCCAGCAGTTCTGCTTTCCTGAGAGCAGCTTGAGAAGAGATTGTGGGCTCGGCTGGTTGTTCAATACCCTCAGTCTCTGGGAGGTTCCCTGAGCCCACTGGGATGAAGATGATGGGAGAGCCTGGTCCCATCTCCCCAAAACCTTGGGCTGCATGTCAGTGGCAGGGGGTAAAGGTGATGGAGAGCACAGTCTGTGGAACTTAATACTCTTCCACAATTGCTGCCTCTGAGAGGAACAGCCTGGGGATATTCCTGTTTCCTGGAGAACTCCTGGATGTGTGTTGTGCCCATGCTCTGTTTCTCTGCCTTAGGCTTCCCAGATGATCCCTGCATGTGAGAGCAGAAGGGACAAGGGCAGTCAGGTTATTTACCTGTGAATTTTCCTCCTGGAAACATCCTTGACATCCCTGCAGCAACACGAGCTGGTCCAAATCCTCTCTCTGAGCTGGGCTGGAGGCAGAAACCTCTCAGGAGCTTCTCCCCTTGCTTTCAGGAGAGAGCAAGGATTTCCTTCCCCCTGGGAACATTCCCTGGCAGGGAGCACACCCTTTCCCTCCCCTGGGGTTTCTTCCCCAGGGGGAAGCAGAAGATGCATCTCCTGGAGAACCAAAGCTGCTCATGAGGATGAAGGTGCTTTGCTCAGCCTCTGGCAAACTCTGTCCTAGGGGTTTAGCCTTGGGAAGCTCCTGCTCTTACAACACCCTGAGGCCCTCCATTTGTGCTGCTTGTGGGCACATTTGGCATCACTATGGGCTTGTTGGGGGGCACAGACCCTTCCAGCTGCTTTCCCCAGCAGGCTGGGGTTTATATCCTAAATTTTTGGGGAGGTGATGTCCTGAAGGAGGCTGTGTGTCCTGCAGGAGGGATTTGTCTGCTGCCTGCACAAGGGCAGGTTGAACAGGACTCTGCTCTAGTCAAAGATGTCCCTTCTCATTGCAGGGCTTTGGACTGGATGGCCTGCAAAGGTCCTTTCCCAACCCAAACCATTCCAGGATCCCAAGGGCTGTAGGTTCTTCTCCTGGGAGAAAAATTGGGGGCTCAAACTGTGCAAATCTCTGCCTGTAAAACTTGGTGCTGTGATGCTGAAGAGGCTGAGGGGCATTCCTTAGTTCTGCTGCTCTGGGCAGTGCCAGGGAGGGGTGAGGATGATGCAGTTGTGCCTCACTGGGGTTGAATATCCCTTCTGGATTGGATTGCAGCAGGTTTTGGGACATCCTCCTGCAAGGTCTCTGAGAGGAAGGGCTCTGCCCTCAGAAGAGAGGGGAATCCTGCTCTGCTGGATGGTGCCAGGGTGGATTTCAGTTTTTAGCTGAGAGCACAGGCACCTCAGAGGAAATACCTGCAGGGGGGAGGTGGTGAAAGGGGCTGCTGGTCCCTGCCCTGCCATCCTGGAGCTGGGCTCGGTGCCTCCAGGCTGTGCTTTAACACCTGGCAAAGACAGGCAGTCCCTGGAGCCTGGGAAGAGGCTTTACAGGGTGGGCTTTCAGTGTGGGTTGTTGTTCTGTGTGTTTCCCAGAGCCTCCTGGTGCTGCAGCAGGGACTGGCATGGGAACAGAGCAGGGCTGGCTCTCCTGGGCTGGCACTGCCTCATCCACAGCAAGGTGAGGATTGATTTTCTCCAGCTGGTGGTTTGGTAGGGAATAATCCTGCAGCTGGAGGCTGGAAAGGACTTCTGGAGGGCATCTGAGGGCAAATCAGGTCGCTCTGTGGTCAAATATCATTGTGCCTTTGTCTCTCTCGACTCCCCTTCCCCTCTGCAGGAGTTTTGGGGCAGGAAAACCCATGTCAATTGTTATCTGAGGTCAATAAAGCTGAGAGGTGAATCCCAACTCCACCTCCACAGTGGGCCACAGGGAAATCTCCTTTTTTTCCTCCTCTGTGCAAATGCATTTATTTTGTGTGCATTTATTTGTGTGCATTCATTTGGGGTTTTTTTCCTGGGGTGCAGCCCTCGTGGTGCCAAACCCTTGGTGTCACCTTTTAATACCTGTGTTTTGGGATCACCTGCTCACAGGCTGCCAGATTTTGTGTCACCCCGTGAAGGTGCAGGGATGGAAAAGAGTTTTCAGCAGGCAGGAGGAAGAAAATCCTCCTCAAGGCCACGTGAGTCCTTTTATGCTGGAAAAGAAATAAGCTGCAGAGGAAATGATGGTCTGGATGGATTTGTGGTGGTTTGGGGGCTGAAATTTGGGGTTACCCCTTGCTGGTGACACAAGTTACAGGAGCTCAGTCCAGGCACTGAGGATCAAGAGCCAGACTGGGCTTATCCAGGTTTGGTCACAGATCCAACCTCCAGCTATTCCAGCTGTTTAATTAATAATCCCTTTTGACCAGATTTGATGTGATTTGTCCTTCCCTCTGCTCATAATTGACCTGGGAATTTCTTGGGTGCTGGTCCAGTGTCCCAGGAAGAGAAGGATGCTCTTGGTGAACTCCAAACACCTCCAGACCCAGCCCAAGGATGTCCCAACACCAGTCTCCTCAGGCAGACCCAATGCATGGACCTCACCACGTCCTGCAAGGCAAATAGACATTATTAAGGTTAATGAACAGGGCAATTTGTTTTGTGAAACACATTGACACACCTGGGTTTTTTAATTTTTACTACAGCCACTGGTGTCTGCTTTGAAAGCAGTGCTGGCAAAGGAGACACCTCCTAGGAATTCATACACTTGTCAGGCAGGACAGGAGGGATGTGAGCAGGATGACATCAAGGGGAAATTCACACACTTCTCAATAATGCTTCTCTGAGCCTTAAAATTCACTCATTCAGCAAGCTCTGCAGTCCCCCAAATTAAAGTGGAAACACAGAACAAATAACAACAGGTTCAGCATCACTGTCACCCCATGGAACTCCTGCTGAGACCCAGAGCATCCCTCAAGCAGGAGGGATCTTCATCCAGACACCCAAGAACCCCCATCCTCCCAGCAAAAACTACCCCAGGCAGAGCTGGAAAACTTCCCCTCCCTTGGCAGCCCCTCCCTGGACACCCTCCAGCACCTCGGGGTGTTCCTTGCAGGGAGGGACCCCAAAGAGGACACACAATTCGAGGTGCAGCCTCACCACAACCCTGCATGAGGTTCAGGTTGTGCATCTTCAGGGAGGATGAATGAACTGCTGACTGTTGCTTCTTAGATCACTTGAGTTAATGCATTTCTTGCCTATTAAGATTTAAAAAAAAAAAGAAAAAGCAATAAAAAATTAGAAGTTCTGGAAGAGAGGAGTGACCTAGAAAATCCAATTGTCCTCTGAACAGCAATTGCACTAAGTTTGGAAGCTGAGCTTGCTAATTAAGCTGAAACAGTAGATTCTAGTGGTGCTTAAAGTGCTAATTTCAGCTCCTCTTTAATCCACAAGTCTCCAGCAAGTCTCTCAGCAGCAACAATAAGAAGTTTTCTTGGGGGTGCCTTACTGAGGGTCTGCAAACTCCTCAGCTGCTCCAGCCCAGATGGCCTCGAGAGGCTTCTCCTCCTTCCAGCTGCAACAAGAGGGATCCCAAATCCCACCCAGCCCTGCTCCAAAGGCTTTCCTGGCCAGTTCCTCCAGGCTAAAAGCCTATTCCTGATATTTTCCAGCAGCAGAGCATTTGTGGGAAGGGGAAAACTTCCCTCCCTCTCTTTCCATGGCATTCTCAGAGCCCTTAACAACCCCCTGAGTTGAGTCTGCAAGCACTGAAGGTTTGGTTTCCTTCCAAACCCTTCAGCTCACATGGGTTCTGGGCACCTCAATCAGCTCCCCCGGATTTAACAGAGAATATTTGTCATTAAAATCACCACTGTCTGTGCTGATAGACAGGAAAAAGGTAAAGTCCAGGTATTACCTCAGATCCCAAAGCATTAGCAATGTGTGTGGAGCAGCAAAGAGACAAGGCAGTGCTTTCTGAGCAAGGCATTTCCAGGGAACCACAGTCCATGGAAAAAGATTATCCACATCACTGCACCTCTCTGAGGACAAATCCCTACCCAAGGAACACAGGAGCAGCATCAGTTGGGGCAGGGTATATTAAATACTGAGGTTCCCTGTCATGAAACCCACCCAGTCTCACTTCCTAGGCCAGCTGGGAGAGGCAGGGATGGCCATGGGGTGGCTGTCACAGCTCAGGACTCCCACCTTGGTTCAGGGTCACCTGTGCCTGTCCTTAGGACATGACCAGTGATGGTTTGGGGGAACAGCGGGGACTTCCCTGGCTGCTTGCACATCACCCAGTCATGGAATCCCAGAATGGTTTGGGTTGGAAGGGACATTAAAGCTCATCCCATCCCCTGCCATGGGCAGGGACACCTTCCACCAGCCCAGGGTGCTCCAAGCCCCGTCCAGCCTGGCCTTGGACACTCCCAGGGATCCAGGGGCAGCCACAGCTTCCCTGGGCAGCTTCAGAACATCTCCCAGGGCCATGTGTAGAAACACAACTCAGCAAGGAGAGACCCCAGGCCAGCAGTGGGTGAAGAGCATTTCCTCCCAGCTCCTCCTTCCTGCACATTCCCTGTTGTAACATCATCCCAGGGATTCCCTGGAGCAGATGACTGTTTTCACTCCCTTCCAATTCAGTCAATTCCCTTCCAACTCATATATTCTGTTCTGTTCTATTCTAATTCCATGCCATTCCTGCTCTCAGCAGGTTCCTGGGCCCTGCCTGCTCTGGGTCATTTGGAAACCCAGTGAGACCTTTCCAACAGTGCTTGAAGCAAACACTGACATGGCTTTTCCACCCTACACCAGGCAGAGGTGGAAGGGTAGGAGTCTGACAGCTTCCAGTACAAAAAAACCCACCAAACTCCACTAATTTTAACAGAAATTACTTTGCTCCACATAGAGGAAGTTTCTGGGAAAGAGATTAATGACCACAGATTCAAAATTTCAGTGTGTTCTAGTGCAAATTGTCAGACCTGCGGCATAAAAGAAGGGTCATTAGGAAAGTGAGAACAAGGGATCAGTCTCCATCCACGTGGATCAGAGACATCACCCACAGAGACATCACCCACAGAGACATCACCCACAGAGACATCATCCACAGGGACATCATCCACAGGGACATCATCCACAGAGACAGAGACATCACCCACAGAGACATCACCCACAGAGACATCATCCAGCCCTCAGCTTCTCTGGGCTCTGACTGTCCACACACACAGGACAGGGAGGACCCCAGTGACAGGATCTGACCCTGGGATTGCATGGTTAGATTAGATTAGATTAGATTAGATTAGATTAGATTAGATTAGATTAGATTAGATGACAGCAGCAGCCCACCTCACACTTCTCTAGTGTGACACCTGCCTGGAGATGCTCCTGGCCCACCAAAGCTCATTCCCAACCAGCCCCCCCATCCCAGACCAAGCCCAGAGCAGACACACCAACCCAGGTGGCAAAGGCAGGGGCTGGAAAGCAAACACTGAGCTGATCCTTGTTCTCCCCCCAGACCATCCTGGACCACATGCACCTCAAGTGCAAGTGCCACGGGCTGTCGGGGAGCTGCGAGGTGAAGACCTGCTGGTGGGCGCAGCCCGATTTCCGAGCCATCGGGGACTACCTGAAGGACAAATACGACAGCGCCTCGGAGATGGTGGTGGAGAAGCACCGGGAGTCCCGGGGCTGGGTGGAAACTCTCCGCGCCAAGTACGCGCTGTTCAAGCCGCCGACGGAGCGGGACCTGGTCTACTACGAGAACTCCCCCAACTTCTGCGAGCCCAACCCCGAGACGGGCTCCTTTGGGACGAGGGACAGGACCTGCAATGTCACCTCGCACGGCATCGACGGCTGCGACCTGCTGTGCTGCGGGCGCGGCCACAACACCCGGACTGAGAAGCGCAAGGAGAAGTGTCACTGCATCTTCCACTGGTGCTGCTACGTGAGCTGCCAGGAGTGCACCCGCATCTACGACGTGCACACCTGCAAGTAGGGGCAGGGGGTGCCCACGGACGGAGGGGGCTCCAGAGCACGGCCCGGGGGTCCCGCGCCCCCCAGCTCAGCCCCACACGAGGTCTCAAGGGGCAGAGGACGGCACAGAACTGCTGGTGGCCCCGGCCGGGGGGGACACCCCAGCCAGGTGAGGGCTGGTGCTGCAGCCCCTGGGAGCGGGGACCGGGCTCCGGGACAGGGGCAGGACAGGAGAGCAGGGACAGGACAGGAGAGCAGGGACAGGAGAGCAGGGACAGGACAGGAGAGCAGGACAGGAGAGCAGGGACAGGAGAGCAGGGACAGGAGAGCAGGGATAGGAGTGCAGGGACAGGAGAGCAGGACAGGAAAGCAGGGCAGGAGTGCAGGCACAGCAGGCAGAGCTGCCACAGCACAGCCCGAGCTGCCGGGGCCGCAGGGATGGCACTGCAGGCACCGGGACAGGGGCTCAGGTGGAAAGGGCTTTTACACGGTGAAAGCTGAGCAAACACAGCTGGCCCAGCTGCTGCCACGGCTGTGCTGGTGGGGAGGAGGAAAGGGGGCAAATCCCCACACCAGCCCAGCTCCCTCCTTCCTGCTCCCAGATGATGCTGGAGGACCAAACGTGTCTGAGCACACGGAGCCCACGGGTGGTCTCTCCTTCCCCATCCCCTCTGGTCCCCACAGCCCCACAGGTCCTACAATCCCCTGGGGAGGACAGCAGGAGGGCAGAGCCCAGAGCTGAGCCAGGACCAGGGCAGGGCACAGGGCATTGCTGGCACCTCTCACAGCAGACACAGCACTGCCCCGGCCGCCTCCCCCCCGTGCAGCTGCCCAGGACAGGAGCTGAAGGACCTGGGCAGATCCACCCAGTCCATCTATGGACTAAGCACTCCCTGACATGACTTTCTATACCAGAGGGAGCTCAGGGATGTCTTTGGGGACAGGTCACCTGCCAGGTGAGCTGCTGCACCAACATCTGATTCCAGGGAGACAGAGCCCATGGAGAGAGGGATTGTCTGTCCCAGTCCTCCCCCTGAGACAGAGGGGTCCAAGCACTGCACCCAGCAAGACACAGGTGAGGGCACACAGGGAAGGGAGACCTGGCTCGCACAGCACAATCCCAGGCACACCCTCCCCTTCCCACAGGATTTGCAGAGTTCCCAGCAGTTGTCCATGAAGCCCCCACCAGGCACAGGGGCTCCAAACCATCAGCAGGGATTTGGGACCCTCCCACCCCCACCCCAGTGCAGAACAGCCAGCACCTCCCTCCCAGGCCACCTCCCCTCCCCGACCCCAGCCCCTCACTCTGGGTTTCCCTTTCCAGGGTGTAAGTGACCCCTGCAATCAAAGACTCAAGCCTGTCTCTGTCCTGGTGGGCTCCAGGACCAACAACCCCGTTCCCAGCGCTGCTCACACAGCAGGGATTCCACAGGGAAACGTGGCCAGCCCGTCCCAGCTGTGGCTGCTGCTCCACTCGCCCCTTTCTGCAGGGGAACAGCAGCCCACGGAGCTGCAGAGAGCAATGAGTGGGGTGAGGGGGCTCAGGGGGCCCAGCCCTCCCACCTGCGTGGGAGAACCAGAGGAAAATTCCAGGTCCTTGCTGGGCAGAGCGTGAGGAGCTCCTGGACTCACACGGCCAGAGGAGCCTCCACTTCCAAAATTAAACCCCCAGAGAGCTCAAAACCCTCCCCCAGGAGAGCCAAGCCGTCCTCTGATATGCATCTATTTAAAGTACATATTAAATTCCATGTCTGGAAAGACTCCCAGTACCTGACTTTAAACAAAAACCCCTTTTTGTTTGTTTTTTAATCAAGAAAAGGTATTTAATATTAAATAGAACATTTATTGCCTTGTAATTATTTTACTGTAGCCAGGTATTCTAGCACTGAATGGAAGATCTTTTTCCATCAATCTGCTGTATCCAAAGTTTTGTATAAAGTTGTAGAGGTCGATTTTTTTTTATTTTATATTCAGAAAATTTCTCTTTTTATAAGCATTATTTATTATACAATGTATATACTTGAGTTAACTAAGATTATATATTATATAAATATATATATTTGGAGAAAAATATATTTCAACTTGCATTTTTTTGTGGTACACCATTAAAGAGAAGGTAAAAAATCAAAAGTATGCACTTGCCAGCTTGTGTGGTTTGGGTCTGAGGGTCCTTCAGGTCCTGCTGAAGTGGTGGGTCATTATCCAGCTGCTTATTGACAGGGACAGCCATGGAGTCATGGAATGGTTTGGGTTGGAAGGGACCTTAAAGACATCCAGTTCTTACAGCCCACCATGGGCAGGGATATGAATGCAAGACAATGATGGCAAAATGGAGCCAGTAAAGGAGGTTTTATAGCTGAATGCTGAGGATTTGATTTAGAGAGTGCCATGCACTGTGTACACAGCACAGGAGTCAGCACAGAATCCTGGAACCATCAGGGTTGGAAAAGCCCTTTAAGATCAAGTCCAATTGTTGCCCCAGCACTGCCAAGGCCACCACTGACCCCTGTCCCCAAGTGCCACATCCACAGGGCTTTTAACCCCCCCCAGGGATGGGGACTCCCCCCCTGCCCTGGGCAGCCTCTTCCAATGCCAGACAACCCTTTTCAGGAAGAAATTTTCCCCAATACCCAACCTGCCCCTCCCCTGGCCCAGCCTGAGGCTCTTCCCTCTCCTCCTGTCTCTGTTCCATGGGAGCAGAGCCTGACCCCTCCCGGCTCCCCCCTCCTGGCAGGGACTTGCAGAGAGAGATTAAATTAAGCAATGGATTAAAACAGGCTTTAGATTTCACACAATCCCCCCATGTACTCGTAGGCTGTCACTGAATCATCTTCCAGTAGTTTGGACAGACCAAGATCCAAACTTCCTCCTATAAAAACATCTTCTCCTGCCCAGGAATAATTAGTAGGTGTTTCTGCAGCGTCTCCCACCACGTTAATGCTGCTTTTAAGTGTCCACAGCTTTCCACAGCACTGGCCTAAAATACACCTGTCTGACGGGTAAAATAAAACATGAAATCACTCAGTACTCTTACCCTGCCCCAGATCACACACAAAGCCATCCCAGCTGTGCATGGATGGTGCCCACACCAGTGTCTCTGCCAGTGGCATCACCAGCAGTGATGCCCTCACGCAGCACCACACACATCCTGACAAACCAGACAACCAAAAATCCTGGCCCATGGAGGGCTCTGGGCTTCACAGCTCTGTGGTTGAAGTTCTCTGTGTCTGCCCTTCTGCCCAAGCCTTCCTCCACCCCACTCAATCCTCCCAAACCCACCCCAGCACGTTGAAATCATCTGTCTCTGGTTAAAACCTCCCTTTCAGAGACACATTTCTGGCAGGTTCAAGATGAAAGAGTGGTAAGGAAGGGCATGAAGAATTTGGTCCTTACTGCTGGAAGCAATACTGTTTGCATCTTCCAGTCACTCTGCCAGGCAGAGCTGTAGAGAACGTGCTGCTGATGGGAGGATGCTCCAGGAGACCTTCCCTTGTGCCAGCTGCAGGTAACATCTCAGATGGAGATCTTGGAGTAGGTTGGATTGGGTGGGATGGTTTTCCAACACAGTGTCCTCCAAGTGTGATACCCCCACCTCACACACACATGAGCATCCACGGGGCCTCCTCAGCTCTGCAAGGCCCAGAGAGCTCCAGAATCAGTTGGATCAGAGTCCTCTCAGCCAACTCCTGTGCTGGAGGTAAATTCAACCCATCCAATTGCAGACACCCCCTGAGTTCCCCCTGGGAACAGCTCTGCCCCTCACACCTCAGCCCAACCAGCCCCAGACACAGATGGCACCCAGGGCATCACAAGTAGTTGTGCTTTTTATTGAATCCATTGAATGTGCAATTAAACTAGATATTTATTCATCAATATAGTTCTGGACAAAGACATGATAAGGTTTACATCATCTGCTCTGAAATATAAGTTACTGTGTCCTGCTGCCACTTGGACTGGCAGAGGGAAGGAAGGAACAAATAAATTCACAAGATCATACACAAAATGAGAGGGAATAACCAGCACTGGGACTCACAACGGCGTCACAACACAACAGCACTGCCAGAGGAACAGAGTGGGGTGGCTGAAGCCCCCGACTGCTGTGAGCACACACTGAGGACAACAGCACCTGCACCTTGGGCTGGAAGGATGTGGAGCATCTCCTTCCCTGAACACCCCTCTGCTTCCACTGCCAGCCCTTACAGCGCCTCTGGTCAAGTTTAGGAAGCTACACTGACTAATACCCGATAAATGGCTTTGATTTGATGCCCCACCACACTGAGGTATGTTCCATGAACATTATTGAAGGAGTGGAGCCCAAGAACCAGGGGGAGCAGCCTCATGCATTGACAGCATCTCACTGAGGCCAGATGACTATTGGGAAGGACTGTGGAGCAGAGTTTGATACATTCCTTTATTTCAGTGCAAAAACATGGCAATACACACCTCGTGCACCTGCAGAGCTTGGCTTCCTCTCTATCCCTAAGGAGGAATTTCAACCTTTGGTAACACAGCATGAAGATGGGATGTGAGGCTGGAGGACACCAAAGCTGCCATCTACATGAACTCAGAAAGAGCTGGAGGCTGGAAACAGCATCTCTCAAACTGCTGTTGAATTAACAACAAGCTTTGATGCCTTAAATACTGGATTTGGAAATTTCCTCTCCTCTGATCAACACTTCCCTGCTCTCTTCCAGTCCCCAATGCCACTGACAGTGTCTCATCGGGCCCCAAAATACCTGGATATAAATAAAGCAGGTGCACACCCAGGCAGTCCTGGAGCTGAGCTGCTGTGAGCACTGCCTGTGGGGTGTGGATCTGGCTCAGAGTTCAGTGAGGGATGGGATGACACCACAAGAAAACCTTCACCTGACCAGGGTAAGACAGAGCAGTGCTTCAATATCCCTTCACCAGACTGGCTGGTTTATTAGAAGTCAGGATCTCCTTCCCACTGCAGGAATGCTGGACACAAGTGAGCATTGGCTCCAAACTCCCAGGACATTCCCCCATGCTCAAATCAAAGGATGCAGCCTGGCTGCACAGAGGCAGAAGCACAGTGTTCTAGGAGACACTTCCACATGACATCAGAATATTAAAGACAAAGAATAAAGATACTGTATTGCACTAAACATGCAGATTCCACATGGGGCTCTGGGAAACGGGGGAGCATTTCACTTTGTCCAGTGTGTTGAGCACAGAAGAGTAAAGATCCCAGTGAATGTTCTCCAGGTTGGTCGCTTTTCCAGCTGTTGATCTTGCACTTGGTCCACCTTCAATCTAAGGTAGGAACTCTTGCAAAAGAAGCCAAATCCATCAGGAAAGCATCATGCACATGTATAAAGCATCAAGCACACACTGGAACCCACTCACATGTAGCCAGGATAGATAGTGGTGTGAGCTGCCCCAGCACAGGTACTGCCCTACATGTATTAGAAAGTCATTCTCTAGGAGATGCCACTGTCCCACTGGGCTCAACTACTCCCTGTGGCACCTACAGGGAAAGAGTAGGACATCCTTCTCTCAGACAGGAGACACAAGAAATCAAAGTTCCAGATTTCAGATAAACAGCTGGATTTTAACTTGAGCAGAATCTCTTGTCATTTACTTTAGTTCATTGTGGCCCAGTATCTCATGGCAACTTCAAACCAAGGGTAAGTTAAGGCAAGCAGGGAATTCAGGCATGCAAGTTCTCAGATCCTCCAGGACTTCCCTCCCCCCAAACTGCTGTGAGAACTGATCTGACACAGAGCTCTGAAAACATGGGGGCCAACAATGACAGCAGATACCCCCCCAGTGCAGGTTCCCCTCAGAGATACTCATTTCTGAGCAGAAAAGAAAATTTTAAACAATATTTTAAAATAAAAGTACTTACGTTCCTTCTTCTCTCAGAAGAGCCAAGAACTTTTTCACCCGATACTCAGGATCCATCTAAACACCAAACAAACAGGTCCCCATTAGTGCCCTGCAACCCTCCAAGAGGGAATCACAGAACCATGGAATATCCTGAGCTGGAAGGGATCCACAAGGATCATCCAGCCCAACCCCTGGCCCTGCACAGACACCCCAACAATCCCACCCTGTCCCTGTCCCGTTGTCCAAACCCTGCTGGAGCTCTGGCAGCCTTGGGGCTGTGCCCACTGCCCTGGGGAGCCTGGGCAGTGCCCACCA
>JAWWEE010000062.1:247385-262284 GCA_035221455.1 Xenops minutus
GCACAGGTTGGGCAGAGAAGCTGTGGCTGCCCCTGGATCC
Source organism: Xenops minutus (assembly GCA_035221455.1). Taxonomy (NCBI): domain Eukaryota; kingdom Metazoa; phylum Chordata; class Aves; order Passeriformes; family Furnariidae; genus Xenops; species Xenops minutus. The sequence continues at coordinate 247,426 of JAWWEE010000062.1, forward strand.
CTGGGAGTGTCCAAGGCCAGGCTGGACAGGGCTTGGATCAATCTGGGTTAGTGGAAGGTGTCCCTGTGATCTCCAGATGGCCCTGGAGATGGAACTGGGAGCCCAGTGTGCTCCAGGAGGGAGGGGGTGGATGTTGGGAATGGTTTTTTGTGTGTCCAAAGAGAGAAATGTCCCAGCTTGTGCAGCAGGGAGAGGTGGGAAGGGCTTGACCTCCCCCATTAGCATCACTTTAGAGCAGAGGAAAGCAGCTCGGGAAAAATAATAAGAATAATAAGAATAATAATAAAAAAAGCCAGTCTGGTGATTTGTTCTCCTCTCCAAACGTCCCTGTCATCACACTGCATTATTTATACCTGCAGAGCTGCTGGCAGAGAGCCCGGGCTGGGCAGAAAATCCCACGGACACGTCCCCTCCACTGCCCACCCACCTTCCCTCTGAAGGACACCCCTCTCTGCCTCAGCTGAGGTGACAAAGAGCTGTCCCAGCGCTTGGGGTGACACCCACGAAGGAGTCAGTGACCTTTGGGACTCTCGGGGCAGTTTGGGACTGCACAGGGATTTTGGGGACTCAGGGTTTGGGGCAGCTGTCTCTCCTCCCAAAGGTGCCCCAGCAGCATCACACCTTCCACCCCCCGGCTCCAGGCTTGGAAAATCGTGCCCTGGGGGGTTGAAAATTGGATTTTTTGGGGGGGTTTGCCTTTTGCTGCTGTGCAGATAACGGGGGGGTCGCTGCTGGTTAACCCCAAAGCTTGGCAGCTTGAGGATGCTCATGTTTTCTGGGGGTTTGATTTCAGGGCTTGGAGCTTCCAGGGGGAAAAACATCCATCCCTTTTTTACCCCCAAATTTTCACTCCCCCGTGTTCAGAGCCTGGGCAAAACCAACCTTTTGTGGAAAACAGAGAAATCTTCATTTTTCCCCACCTTTTTAAAGGAGAGGGACCCCCACCTGCCACTTCCCTGCCCCCCTTTCACTCCCCCTGCCACCTTCATTACCAATTCCCATCAAGCTTGGCCCAACTTTGAGACTTTGGACAAACTGTCCCTGCTCATCCCACGGCTGGAATTCCAGCTCTGATTTTTCCAGAGAGGTCACTGGGGACACGAGGACCTCTTTGGTTTTCCTGCTGACCTTTCTCAGCTGTGCCTCAGCTGCTGCCAGCAGGAAATAACAGGGAATGGCAGCAACACCCTCGGGCAAATACCCAAAGAGTCCTGTTTCTCTTGAAAAACACTTTGATTGCCACCTCCTCACCAGCTCCAGGGACTGTCCCCAGCCAAGCCCTGGCCTGAATTCCCTCCTTTCCAAAGCAGGAGAAAAAATAGTACCTTGGAATCTGTCCTGGCTGGCATTTGGGAAGCTGCAGAGCTTTCCAAAGGCTGCTTTGCCTCCTGTCTTTGCACTCAAGTGGGCTCATAGAATTCCAGAATGGGTTGGGTGGGAAGAGACCTTGAAGTTCATCTTGTTCCATGGGCAGGGAACACCTTCCATAGCCCAGGGGGCTCCAACCTGCCCTTGGACACTCTCAGGGATCCAGGGGCAGCCACAGCTTCTCTGCCCAACCTGTGCCAGGGCCTGCCCACCCTCCCAGGGAAGAATTCCATCCCAATATCCCATCCAGCCCTGCCCTCTGGCAGTGGGAAGCCATTCCCTGTGTCCTGTCCATCCATCCCTTATCCCAAGTCTCTCTCCACCTCTCCTGGAACCCCTTTAGGCACTGGACTCCAAGATTTCCCTGGAATTTTCTCTTTTCCAGGCTGAACAACCCCATCCTGCCTCTGGATTGCTCCAGCAGCTCCATCTCCTTGTGATGCTGGGGGTCCCAGAGCTGGAGGGGGGTCTCACCAGAGCAGAGGGGCAGAATCCACCCCTCCCCTGCTGCCCACGCTGTGGGATCAGCCCAGCTCATGGTTGGCTTTCTGGGGTCACATTGAGCCCCTCTTCCATCCACACCCCACTCTTGAATGTTGTTTCCAAAATCTGCCCCCCAGAATATGCTGGGCTGGGAGGGACTGTGTGTTCCAGCTCCCATCCTGGGACGCCCCAAGAATCCCACCCTGTGCCTGAGAGTGTTGCCAAGGTATGTCCAATATGCCTTATAAATCACTTTTTCTCTGTCAAGCCACCCCTCCTGCCACTGCAGGGCTGCAAACCCACCCAGGAGAGCCCATCCCCACCACAGCCATGGACCCTGGGAGGAAGGGCAGAATCAGTGCCCCCTTCCCTCCCTCCCTCCCAAATCTAATCTTCCATGACCCTCTGGTCCATTTTAGCAGGTGATGGATCCGGGGGCAGATAATTCTGCTTGCTGGTTAATTAATCCAGCGTTACAAGAGCCTAATGACCACCCCTAATCCCCCTGCAATAACATTGCATACCACCTTTCCAAGCAGGGCCACCTGTTGGGGTCCAAGCAGGGTATTTGGGAGCTACTGGTGCTTAGTGCCATACCCACTGCTGGGATTTTATTAGCCCCAATTTGATATGTTATCCGCCTTGCACACTCGATCTAAGCCTGAAATATTGTTTTACAGCATTAATTAAAAAGCACTGACACCGACTGGCTGCCTCAAATGCTCTGATGTGATTTATGGGTTGTCTTTAATCACCTGACAAGTGTGATTTACCACACCTACCTGGTGGGCACCGTGTGCATGGCAATCCATTCGTGTGTGGTGGCTTGAGACCCTGCTGGGGACAGGGGGAGAGTTTCTCAGGGACATTAAACCCCAGACACAGCAAGGAAAAAAAAAAAGCCAGGCAAGTCAGATATTTCAGGCATCTAAACTGCAAACAAGATAATGTGACCTGGGCAGAGTCCCACAGCAGCTGCCTGGAGAGCATTGCTTTATTAAGGATCCTGGGGACTTTTCATGGAAGGTTTAACTAATTAGTTGAGTAGGCCCTCAATAAACGAGGCCCTAAGTTATGTTTAGCTTTAATTACACCACAGCCCTGCTGGCCCATTCAGTTGCTCCAAGTCAGGCATGTGCTGCAGAGTTTTGCTGAATTAGGCTCAGTATAAATACCCAGCAGCCAGGAAGCTGTGCTGATATTAATTCAGTGCATGCAGATTTGCAGCTGGGGGGAAAATATCCAGGAAAATAAGGAGGAAAAGCAAACAGCTGGAGCAGCAGCAACAGGCACCTCCTGTTGTTGGTCCTGCTCACTTTAACAGGAGGACAGGCACGTTTGGGGTGAGGAGCAGCTTGTTCTGGCTCTTCACCCTGGGGCAGGAGGATTCCCAGCTCCAGGGAGGGCAGGTTATTGCAGAGAGCTCTGAAGGAGGGAGAATTTGGCCAGGTGTCCTACCAGCTTTGTCCCATCAGAGTCCTCTTCTGCACCACAACATCCCTCTTGTCCCTGCCCTCTGTCCACATTCTCCCAGTCCTTCTCCCCTGCTCCTGTTTCCATCTCCACTCCAGCCCTGTCCTTCCACCTCCTGTGATTTTGAATGCAGAGCTCTCTCCCACCCCAAACTCCAACTGCTCCTTGCAGTGCAGCCTCCTCCATCTCACACCCTCTTTGCCATTTCCTCTTTCCTTCCCTGGAAGCCTTGAAAGGTCCTTAGAGCAGGTGGGTCACAGCCAGCTTCCAAACCCCTCCTTTCCACTCCCAGCCTTAGGGAAACCCTGGCTCCTGCTGTTGGAGACCCGAAATCCAGCCAGGACAGAGGGAATGGGTTGCCCTTGTCACTGCAGAGACATCCCCTCTTCCTTGTCACCCACAGTCTCCAAAGCACCCTCTGTGCTGTACTTATCTGTTCCCCCCAAAATTCCAGAACCCCTCATATTTATTCTCATTTTCCACTCTTCTGACCCAAACTTCTCCTGGTTTGCCTTTCCTGGAGGATCTTCCCAGCAGTTCCTCACTTTACTTTCAGTGGCTCTCAGACTCTCACTGACCCTCTCTCCTTGATATAATAATAATTATTATTATTATTCCCTTGATATAATAGTAATTATTATTATTATTCCCCAGTTATTTCCCCTCTCAGCAGAACACTCTAATGTATACCCCTTGTCCTTCCCAGCTCCCACCTCTCCCCAGTTGCTTTTTATTTAAAATCTCCTGGGGTTTTTTGGTAGATTTTTGCCCCAACACTTTTGGCAGCTGCTGCCCCAGCTCTTCCTCTCCCCCCTCTGCCCAGTTTCTTTCCTGCCATTTGCCCTCCTCCCCCTGGCACAGAGTATTTCAATCCCATTAAATCAACATTTCCCAAAACAAAGAGGGTCAGTATTCAGGTGGAAAATGTCTTTAAAAGCTCGATGTCTTTGCTCTCCAGATGAATTCATGTTACAGAATCATTTCCCAGCTCCTCTGTTTATGTAACCTTGAAGCTATTTTGTACAATCCTTTACTTCTGACAGCTGAAGATTTGTTATGAACTAATATTTTAAAATCAAAATAACTCGGAGGTACAAGAGATTGTTGCAGATTGCCCAGACAACCTGTGCAGGGAGAAGCAACGTTTATTATTTATTTGTTTTTAAAAAGAAAAAGGAAAGGCTTTTCCTGGGTTACCTTGTCTTCAACTCGGGAGCTGTTTGAGTAAAACAAACCCACTCCCTTTGCAACGTGATGGCCTTTAGGAAGTTGAAAATATACACATGGATACACACCTATTGTCTTTCTACCTGGTGTTTCTCTGTGAATAAAGGGCTTGGAGCCAAAAGCACGGAGATAAAATCTTTCAGGAACTTTTACAATGTCACATACTTGTGCAAATCATTGGTGTGTTTATAGCAACAGGCACCACAACAGAGCTGGGGCAGAGCGGGGCACCCTCCTCCAGCTCTTTGGGCCTGCCATGGTCCAGTGCCATGGGCTCAGGGGGCACCTGGCACAGCACAGGGGGGCTCAGAGAGGGGGAAAATCACTGCTCTGCTCTCACCCCCCGGCCCCCAGACCCCAAAAGGACCAAGGAGGAACCCAACGGAGCCCAACACGGCGGCCAAAGAAACCAAACGTGGTTTAGGATGAGAGGAAACTGTATTTGGGTTGGAGAGTGGAACAATTCCTTCCTGGAAAGGGTTGTCCAGCCCTGGCACAGGGGTGGAGTGGCCATCCCTGGAGGGATTTAGGAGACGTGTGGATGTGGCACTTGGGGACATGTTTTGGTGGCCTTGGGGAACATTTGGGCTCAATGATCTTGGAGGTCTTTTCCAATTCCTTGATCTGTGCTTTCGGGTCCTTTTGTCACCAATTCCTGCCTCTGTGCATGGAGGAGATGAAAGAAGGCTTAGAAGGTGCTGTGAATGTCCAGGACCTGGAAATCCTGGAGTGTAAGATCCACTGGGAGAAGGAAATGTCATTAGGAGTGACCAAGTGCAACTGATGGATGTGGAGAAATCCTTCAGGTTGTGTTCACATAAAGGGGGGAAAGACACTTCTTCTGGAATGCAGATGGTCCTACCAAAATAATTATTCCACAGTAGCTAATCTGATAAATTCCCCAAAGCAGGCAACTTCTGTGCCCTGGAAGGAAGGAGTTTCAGGGGGTTTAGGGATTTCTAGGCATGCTGTTGGTTGTTTTGCCACACAACACCTGAAACGGTGGGTTTGCATCAACCTGGGCCAGAGAGAAACATAAACCACATCAGGGAGCATAAAATGGAAGTGATTCATTTGTGGGCTGGAAAGATAAAGATCCTTAACCATAAAACCCTTCCTACCGACAGTGGGATTTCTTATCCAATACATCGATTTCTTCAAGGAATTTATCACCTGCTTTAATATTGCTATTTCTCGGTGGAAATCACTTTCCAAGAAGCTGAGTGGAGTCTGTTTGCTTCTCCATGGACAAATCTCTCCCTTCTGCACCTTTCAGCGAGGCAGGAGGTGGGACCTTCTCCTGCCAGGGGTGAGTGCTGCCAATGCAGATGTCTGTCAACAGGTAAAATGAGTCCCTGGGCAGCTCTGGGGGGGATGGAGAGCTTTAAAACGGGATGCAAAAGTGTCCTGGGAAAGACAGGCATGATTTATGGAGCTCAATCACACAGCTAAAAGCAGGTAAGTGACTCAAGCATGTGCTTGCCTTAGCAGGGGTCAGCACATCCCTCTTCCCACCTGGTGGAAAACTGCCCCGGGGGATCCTCCCAGGATCCAGTTGCTGTTCTGGGGAACATCACTTGGAGCCAACACGTTTCATTTCCAGGCCCTTGGGATTCCAGAGGAACAATCAAAGGGGTGAAAAGGGAAGCTCCACCCAAGGTTGTGTTTCACGGGGTGAGAGCAGCGTTATGAGCTGACAGTGAAAGGAGCCAGTGCCTGCATGAGCCATGAGTTCTGATTAATATTCCCCCACTGGAATTTTCTCTCTCTCTCCATGGCATTCAGCAGCTGGAGGAGATGCTCCTGCTCAGCAGGAAGGGGGACAAAGGACCCCCACCCCTTGTCCCCTGCACACCCCTCTCCTACCAAAACACCCTCTGCAGACAGGGATCAGTCTTGAAGGGCCAAATGGGTTTTAGACCAGAATTACTCTGTGCACACAGAACTGCCACTAAAAGGAGGAGAATGATTCACTCCAGCACCTTTGGAAGCAGCGCTGGCTCCTGGTGGGAGGAGAGGAGAAGGCACCAAGTGCCCACTCGCCAAACCCCACTCTCCTTACTCAGAGGAGATTTTTATATTGCCACCCACACGAGCCCAAAGCCCTGTGATTCATCCCCTATAATGAGATCAGCTTTGAAGGCACCACGCTGAGCACAATAAAGGTTGTCTCCTAAGCTGAAGGCACTTTTTCCAGCCTTTCCCACCTACTCCAAGGGGTGGAAACATCCTGATTTCTTTTCCTCTTTGCTTCTCCCAGGAAACGAGGCTCTCAGGAGATTCCATGACTTCTTGAGCCAGGGATTTTTGGACAAACACCACCTATCCTCGACAGCCAGCAGAGAGAATCCCAGGAGCTGGCAAAGGGCTGGAGCTGTGGGAACCAAGAGCTCTGGGCCATGATCAGCTCCAGTTCAAGACATTTCCCTCCCTCCTGGCTCTCCTCCCACTGCTCCATTCCCAGCTCAAACCCTGGGGTGGAGGACAAGGAAAGGGTTTAACACCTGAGCACCCCTCCTGCCCTCTGCAGCTGCTCCTGTAGGGCAGGACCGGGCTATGAATCATGGACCACTCTGGATTTCGGACAAGAAAAATAATTCCCAGAGGGATTTTGAGGCTCAGCTTCGAGTTCAGGGTCTCTCAACCCCTCTGTGGTTGGTTGGGTTGTAGGTCTGTTGGGTTTTTTTTCTTCACATTACCCCTTTGGGCTCAGGGTTCCAATTACTGCTTTTCATTCCTTTTTTTTGCTTTAATGATTCGGAAATATTTGAGTGACACATCTTTTATTAAAACACTGTTATCAGAAAGCATCCAAAGGTGGGCAGGGCTAGTGCTGCACTCAGCCTTTCCATGCCTGAGGGGGAGCAAAGCTCTTCCTGGCTCTCACCTGGCCTCTCAGCAGCAGAGCTGGGGGAACAAAGACAGAAAAACATGATTGTTCCAAAAGTTTGGTAGGAAAATGAATGGCCATCACACCAGAGAGGGAAGTGCTGAGGGAAAGGAGAGCTCCTTCAAGAGCTGCTTCCCATCCCTCTCTTCAAGAGCTGCTTCCCATCCCTCTCCTGGCAGGAGAGCCAGGATGTAGAAGGACATTGCTGTGACCCTTCACACAGCAAAGAGCTGTGTCCTCTCCTGCTCAGCCAGCCTAACTCCATGTCTGAGCCCCCTCTCTTGGAGCACAGCTTTCCATGAGGCATTTCCCCATGGTTCTCCTCCTCTCCTCCTGCTTTGCCCATGGAGTTCTGGGACAAGAAGCCTCCAATGGTCCATCCTCACCTGCTGGAACAAAGGTGATGGCACCTTCTGACACAGGCACTGCACATGGAGCTCTGTGGAATGGATTCCATGGGAGGCTCATGGAGCTGATGGAAAATGAGGGGGTTTTCCCCCCTCTCCCTCACTAACTACATATTTCTTCCATTTTCTTTAAAGATCTGTTTCTTTAAACACCTGGACCACTTGGAGGGGCCAGACCTGACCTAATTCTGTTTCAAAAGCTCTCCCCAGGGCATGGGTTGTTACAGGTTTTCTCCAAGCTCTCCCACCCTCCATGGCACATTCTGGCTGCAGTTTCCAAGAACTGGGCAAGAAGAGTCCCCAGCTCTCCTTGCCCAAGGAGTTTGGGGCTTTGGGATGGTGGGATGGAGTTCCCAACACCAAAGAGCTCTTTGAGCACACACTCCACATGGCAGTGCCTTCCACTCCTCCCAGGCTGATGTGGTTTCTGCCCAGCCAGGTCAATAGAAACCCAGTGGTTGTGGGAAAGGGAGAAAAACCCCACAATTTGTTCTCTCTTACCTATTCATGAAGCAATTCTGATTATTTACTGGGCCTGAAAGCCATGAGGAGCACCTGTGAAAAGGGGGTGCATTGGGTGGGTCACTCAGGCTTTGGCAGGAGGGGCATCACTGGCACCCTTGGCTGTGCCATCCCTGTGCTGCTCCCCAGGGGAAGGACACTGGGAAAGGGGGAATTTCTGATTTGCTAATTCTGCTTTTGCTGCAAACTCCCCTCTTAGTGAAACTGGGCTGAGCCCCTTTCCTGGAGCCCACCTGTCTTTGAGGAGATCAGATTTTTGGGAAGCCCCCGTGCATCCTCCCCCATGAAAGACGTGGGCAGGAAGGTTCCACCTGCTGTGCAGGGACAGACCTCACCAAGAGCCTGGGGCAAACCTGCCCTGTGCCCGTGCCAGGGGCTGCCAGGCAGCAGCACAGCCCCATCCTGCTCTCCTGCTCCCCAGGGCTTGCTCTCAAACCCTTTTTTTCCAAACCAACATTGATTATCAGGGCTTTTCCACACTTTGTTTGGCTTGGCTGGGTCACCTCTGTTGATTGTTTTGCCTGTGCTTGTCCCTTCTTCAAGAAGCTGGACACGGGCAGTGCCAGTGGGATGGCATGGGATGGCATGGGATGGCATGGGATGGCATGGGATGGCATGGGATGGCATGGCATGGCATGGCATGGCATGGGATGGGATGGCATGGGATGGCATGGCATGGTATAGGATGGGATGAGATGGGATGGGATGGGATAGGATGGGGTGGGATGGGATGGGATGGGATGGGATGGGATGGGGTGGGATGGGGATGGGTGGCTTCAGACCCACACCCCATTCTCTGCTGAACCAACTGCAGCCCCCAGGTGTCCACGTCTCCCCTGGTGCCAAGCAGCCATGGGGACACCATTCTGTGTGGAACCCATCAGCCCTGCAGGGCCTCCCCACACACAGCAGAGATGGGTCTGTGGTGCTGCACTCCTGCTCCAGAGCAGGGTTGCCACGGAAACTGATACTGTTGATTTTTTTTCTGATCTCCAAACCCAGCCCGTGGCATCAGTGCTCCCATCCACAGTGCCTGCAGGGAGGTTCCTCCAACAGCAGCTCATGGGGGGCAGTTACACCCCTGCTCACCCTACAACCTCACAGTTGCCCACACTGAAGCCCACCCAAGCCCTGAGTGTGAGCACAGCCAAGCTTTCCAAGGCTTCCTGGAAATCCACACAGGTTTTAATATCCCACCTCCCCTCCTTGCCCTCAAAAACACCCCCTTGGCAAACATCACTTCCAGGAGCCTGCAAAATCGTTCCTTTCCCTGCTCCATGTCCTCAGCTCAACATCTGGTGCTCAGGCAGGAGGGGCAGCAGAGGAGATGGGATGCCCATGAGCATCTCTCTGGAAGGAGAGGGTCTGGAGACAGGGAAGAGACCCACTGGAGGGATGTCAGGGGAAGGGCAGATGTGATGTGGAAGGAGGACAGGGTGGGTGTGGTGGTGGCTCTGGGCAGGGAGAGGTCAGAGCCGGCAGTGGGGACAGCAGGAAGGGCACATGCACTGCACAGAGGTGTCTCCAGGCAGAGCAGCCACTGCTTCCCTACTTTCCTACATCCAGAGGCTGTGTTTTCATTATTCATCCCCCTTCAGGGGAACTATCTCATACTAATAAAAATGTCAGAAAGAATACACAAATACATACATACTCCAGATGAGGGGTTGCCACAATGCACAGAGAGACGTGGTGATTTATGGCCTCCTGGGCTGCCACCACCATTCCTGCTGTGGTGTGGCCGTGGTTCCCTGCCCCAGGCATGGGATGGTGCCCCAGGGAGGGCAGGACAGATGCCCACGGTGGCAGCATCCTGGTAACTGGTACCTGGGTACCACACCTCCCTGCATCTGAAGCTCCTGTTTGGCTGCACGCTCTGCTGCATCCCAGTGCCTTTGCTGTCCCTTTCTCCATCATTTTTTTCCCCTGGCCCAAGCCTGGGCTGAGTCTTCCAAATTGTCCATGCTGCAACAAGGCTCTGCTCTGCAAAGCCAGTGATGATATGTAGAAGTGCCCCTGTCAGTGCTGGCAGCTTTGGGACCACCAAAATTCACTTCAACATTGGCCCACCAGGGCTGCCCAGAGAAGCTGTGGCTGCCTCTGGATCCCTGAAAGTGTCCAAGGCCAGGTTGGACGGGGCTTGGAGCAGCCTGGGCTGGTGGAAGGTGTCCCTGCCCATGGCAGGGGGTTTGGAACAAGCTGAGCTTTGAGGTGCCTTCCAACCCAACCCATTCCATGATTCTATGGCTCTAACTTTGCAATAGCTGCTGTCTACTTTTCTTAGGAAAGGCACCTTTGCTTGTGGCAGTTCTTTGCTTATCTCTTCCCTTTCCTATGGAAACCACCTCCTTCCCTGGGGTCAGTGGGCTGCTGCAGCTGGCCAGATGTGCAGGGGTGTGCTGTTTCTCCTCAGTTCTTGCCTGTCCCTGTACCTCCCCGGGCTCTCTTGGCATGGTGCTGCATCACAAATCTGCATTAGGAGCATGGCATCAGTGCTGCAGCTCCGTGGGAAGTGCGAGAGCTCCAATTCCCGCCGCGATTAGTGGGTGACAGTTCTGATAAATCAACTGTTTTATCACAAACATGGGCACTCAGCATTAACTCTACACATGCCAGGCTCTGGGTGAAGAGATCGTTATTCATGAGGAAAAGGACAGGAAATCCTCAGCAAGTCCTTCTGAGGAGCTGCCACATCCTTACCCAGGCTCATGCACATGTGTCCAGCTGTGTGATGACACCAACAGGGGCATACAGGATAAACTCCATGTGCTTGAACACCTGCAGACATAGGAGAGACCCCCCTCACACCCCTGGCAGCTTCAAAGGTGCTGAAGAGCCTTGAGGGGAAGCTGAGGGCACTTGGCTCAGCCTGTGCCAGGGCCTCACCACCCTCACAGAGAAGAATTTCTTCCAAATATCCCATCTAACCCTGTGCTCTGGCTGTGAGAAGCCATTCCCCCTTGACCTTCACTATCTGTCCATATAAAAAGCACCCTTAAGCAACTGGAAGGCTGCAATGAGGTCTCCCCGAAGACTTCTCTTGTCCAGATCAGATTGAACGACCTCAGCTTTCTCAGCCTGTCAAAAAAACCCAAAAAACATTGTTTGGGATAAGGATGTTGAGAGCTCCAAGTTTGGGTTTCCTGGTGGCTTTGACTGCAAATCTGGTTCTCTCCATCAGGCAGGGATCACCCCTTCTCTGTTCCAATGGAGATGGAGACACCTGGACACTTAGGGACGTGTCACAGGGTCCTTCATCCCAAGGAGGCAGTGGCTGTGTGAGAAGCAGCATGCTCCCTCAGAGTGTCTGGGACACCTGGGATGACTGAACCAAGGAGGGATGTCACCCCCTGCATCCAGCTCTTGCTTCAATCCCTGTGCCATGGATTCAGCCCCGCCAAAGCTCCTCCGTTCCTGGTGGCAGCTCTGGGCTGAGTCCTGGGCTGAGGCTCTGCTCAACAGCAGCAAAAACAGCACGAGTGTTCTTGAAGTCTCCCACATCCTGGTGGGACCCGCCATGGCCACGAAGGACCCACCATGGAGTGGGATAGAGCTGCCCATTCAATGAGCTCCCATTCCCTGCAGCCCTGTGTGGAAGGAAGGTATTTGTGATTGGACTGAGCTCCACGGAATGCCATGGGCAGAGGTGGATCCCGTGGGGATTGCAGAGCAGCATCAGTTTCCACCACCAACCAGCAGCTCTGGGTACCAGCAGATCCTTGCAAAAATCAGCTTTTGGGGTGGAGGAGTGGAGGGGAAGTGCCAGACCTGTGCCTAATGCAGATTGCTTGTGCTTGAGTACAGACCACGTCAAAATCAGAGGGTAACAAACCTTTGCCAAGCAAACCCTCCAGTACATCTGAGGTCCTTCCTGCTAAATCAATATTGGCAATGCTTGCTGCTCTCCACCTGGGATGGCAAGAGAGAAAATCAGTGGCAGGGCTGATTTCCCTCTAATATTGCTCTGGATGTCATCTGTTCCTCAGAACAAATATTTCATAATTCAAGGTTTCTGCAAGAACTTCAGTTCTAGCATGACCAAACCTCCTGCCAGAAAGCACATATTTCCTTTGCCAGGTTAGCACTTATTTCTTGAGCAATATTCCTCTGCATTTCCAGGCCCTTCAGAAGTAGAAGGTTTTGTTTTATCGCTGCCTTGAACAAATTGCAATGTCCCTTTGCCAAAGAGTGCCCTTGTACCAAATTGTCTGTGCATCCACCTGATTCCACTGTTTTTCCAGCCTGTTTTGCTGCTGACAAAGTGCTTGGCCTGAGCACTGGTGCCACTGGAAGGACTGTGGGCCAAAGCCTGGCCCCAGCTGATATTTTTTCTCCTGGAGTGTCTCGACTTCCAGCAATGTAAACAGCATAAAGACCTCTGAGGATGGCAGAGGGGATAAAATCTGGGATTTGATGGGCTGTTTACAATCCCTCAGCCTCTGAGTGACAGCACAGAGCCACACAGCCACGGGAATAGACTTTGTGAGATCTTGCCTTGGCTACAAGAGGATTAATGGCAGGGGGAGATTTGCTTTGTCTTAGTGATTTTTGGACAACTTCAGTCAATCGCAGTAAGCCAGGATAATTGCTGTGTGTGACTCTTCCCCAGATCCCATTAACAGCAATTTTAGCAATTTTTATAAGCAAACAAGGAGAAGATGACCAGTTCTGCTTCTTCTGATGCAGCCACCAGCACAGCAGCAGATGTTGGGGGACATCACACTACATCAATACCCTCCCTGCAGGCTGTCAGTGGCTGCTTCTCCCTCCAGACCATCACAGCCACTCCAAAAACCTCTTTGCAGCAATCCCATGCCCACTAAATTGCACGTGTACCTTTGCTGCCAGTGACTAGAGGGCTGGTAATAAACCATCTTCCCGACGTGGCTTTTTTTTTTGTGCTGGCTTTTTGTTCAGAGCTTCCTGCTCGCAGGCTTTTAGGTCCAGAAAGGCAAGTAGAAATGATTAACACAAGTTTTAATAAATCCTGATGGGGTCTTTTAGACTGATAGATCACCAAAGGTTGTTTATTACCATGTCTTGTAGCTCATATAACATGTTTTATTACTGTGCTTACAGTTATGTATAAAATGCCTGCAATGCTCTTCACCACGGACTAAATTTTCAGGGACTTGCTGGGAGGTGAAAACAAAAGTTTTACCCTTACTTTTTGGCAATTGAAGGTTTATAATCCATCAGACTCAGCGCTGACCCTCAGTGTGCCATTCCCATAGCGCTGCTCACCCCTTTTTCCAGGGGTCCCTTGGGAAGCTCAACACCCACAGAGCAGGAAAGGGGCTTTTTCCCCCCAGTTTTGCATTGCCTGTGTGTGGCCAGAGTCCCAAAGGCAGGGAGCACCTTCCTGGGCGTGCTGGGGCAGCTCTGGGTGCTGGTTTTCCAGCGAGGTGAGAGGCAGTTGTTCCTTTTTTTAGTGTGACTAATGTCAGCACTTGGCAAAAATAGCAGCAGCGCCATCCTGGCTCCCCAGCCCGACGTCTGGAGCTGCTGCTCACGTTGTGCTCACAGAGCAGAGAGAGGGAATTGTACGGCGGGGCTGAGACATGAATTCAACTTCTATTTTTTATGCTGTGGCTCCAATGAGAGACTGCAGCTAAAGCAGCCACCAAGGCAATTAATTACCAGTGTCTGTCACCCGGTGCAGGACCAGAAGGAGAGACAAAACAAGGCAGAATGTGCTGCATTCCCCACTGATGGGGGAGAAGGGACTGATGTGTGCTCCGGCATCACAGAGCCTTTGTTCACTGGGGCTTAAGAGACAGCTAGGCTGGGCTAGACAGTCAAAAGGAAAAGGAAGGAGCTCATAAAGGCTCTGCAGGCTGCTCGCCTCCCAGGATCCCTGGGGTGCTGCTGCTGGTGCTCCGCAGGGCTCCGGGAATGGGAGCATCCCTGTGAAGTTGGGGCTCTGCAGTGCTAACCAGCCCAGGTCACAGCATGGTGCTGGGCAAGGATCAGATGGCTGCAGCCTCTGGCTGGTTCTGGTGGCAGGATTTGGAGTAAGGGCCCTCAAAACCTGTGAAACATGGAGTGAGAGCCTCCAGGTGTGACAGAGAAGATGATTTTTAATTTTGTACATGTTTCCTTAACTTTGCAGGCTCGTCCATTAAAGCCCTGAGCAAGCCTGACATAGTTTGTATAAATTTTGTGTATCTTTCTGACTATAAACTCAGGTTCTGGCAAGCCAGCAAGGTAAGCCAGCCACTCCCTTCAGAGCAGGGCACTCCTCTGTGAGCAGGCTGGCTCAGCCCCAGTGTGCCTATGGATTCAGCAGGAGTTAAATCAGGCCACGTGTTTAAGAAAAATAAGCAGCACAGAAGTATTAAAAATCATTAAATCATGTTTGTATTCATAGAATGGCAGAATGATTTGGGTTGGAAGGGACCTGAAAGATGACCCAGTCCCACTCCCTGCCATGGGCAGGGACACCTCCCACCAGCCCAGGGTGCTCCAAGCCCCATCCAACCTGGCCTT
>JAWWEE010000062.1:298017-308300 GCA_035221455.1 Xenops minutus
TCCCTCCATCCCTCCATCCATCCATCCATCCATCCATCCTTCCCTCCATCCATCCCTCCATCCCTCCATCCATCCCTCCATCCCTCCATCCCTCCATCCCTCCATCCATCCCTCCATCCCTCCCTCCATTCATCCACAGCCCTCCCCCAGAGCCACAGGGAAGTCCTATCATTAAAACCAGACCAGGCTTGCCTTTCACTTTAACCCAAGGTGCTCTTTCCACATTCCCCTCTCAATGCCCCCAGCAGGCCCTGTTTGCCTGCCAGGTGGGAGATACTTCAATGAGGCTTTTGGGAGACTTTCATTGTAAAGCTCAGAGATTTCTGATCACTCCACACGTGGAGCAGCTTCATTCCTGCTGGAGAACCAGTTCCTGGGCAAGGAATATTTATATCCTGTGCTTTCCATCACAGCCTTTCTATCTGCCCTCTTGGTATGTATTTCCCCTTGAGGAGCACATCCAGAGTTCAGCAGTAGCCAAACTTCATTTCAAAATTATTTAGATTCCCTGCTGTCCACACAGCCCTCCCTATCCCGAGGTTTCCATGGGATGGCACTTGGGATGAGGAGCTAAAACCTCCCAAAAGGCCAATCCCATGAGACAAACACAAGCCAGGAAAGCCCAAACCTGCAACTCAGCCTTGGCCCTGCTGGAAAAGGGACAGGGAGATAAAAAGGATTTATTAAAAAATACATCAATTGTCTTTAACGAGGCTTGTGAATCACAGTTTAAAAGACAATCTGCCTAATTTTGTGAAAACACCACCATATGTGGTTGAACTTGACGGATTGAATTATTTATAATTCCATCTCCTTTCCATGCAGGCTCTTTCCTTTTAACTGATATTCTGCAGTGCTGCTCTTGGTTCAGCTGAGGCACAGATGGAGCCCCATAAGCATTCCAGCTCTGAGATTAGCCCATGTGAGAGTTCCATTAATTTATGAGCTGATACTTACACAAGTAAGCTCCCTAAATCCTGACAATTAGATGAAACAGCAGCAGGATTTCTCCAATCCCCTCTCAGTCATCTTTGCTGCCTCTTCTGATGCAATCCCTGCCCAGGGAGTGTGTGAGGACACCAACCCATCCCCAGCTCCCTCCTGTCCATCCCTGCAGCACAGCCAGGTCCTGGGGGCATCAGGCATCACTCCCAGGCTCTCTGCCTCTCAGCCCCCCAAAAAGGATGTCACAAACACACCAAACCCGTGGGGAGTTCAGAAATGCTTTTGCTCCGAGCAGCTGAAGTGCTGAACCACCTCAGAGTAACGTGCTCTCAGTGTTTACACTGAAGGCATCATTGAATTTGACTCATTTTGGCCCCGCTCCAGCTGCCATTTAATCGACTTCAGTGGGAGCTGGAGCGGGCTCTAAGTCATTGCAACTAAAATAATCCAGCAATTGTTCCTCACCCACTTCACCGAGCTCCTCTCTAGCGTTTCTGGCTGCTCTGGCATTTCTGGCACCCCAAAGAAGACCCCCAAGAATTAAAAAAACCAAAACACCAAAAAAATAACACCCCTTTGCTTGAGACTCGTCACCATTTCATTGTCTCAGTGATTGTGGTGCTGGTTGCTGTTTTGGGGGGAATTATCATCTTTTTCCTCTTGGAGCCCCAGCAATAAACACTGAGCCTTCCATTGGGCACGACACACAAGGAAAGGTTTGCCATGATAAAGTCCCACCAGGGCTGGTTTTACTGGGAAGGTGATAAGTTATTCTGTGTTAGAATATCCTGCTTGAGCATCACACAATTCCCTGCCTTCTAAGAGAAAAGGGGATGGTTTTATTAAGATTTCAACCCTCTGTGCTCACACAAGATTGGTCTGGCTTTTAAAGGATCCACGTGGGCAGCTTGACATATATATATAGATATATATATACAGTTGTTGTTGTTGTTATTATTATTATATTGTTATATTATTATATTACTCAATAAATATTATTCAAATAAATCCATGAGTAGCCCTGTTGGAGTCAGAAAACCAACTGCACAAATAAAACCCACTGGCTTGTCAGAGATTTTACAAGACCTGAACACCCAAACACATTTTAAGGTCGTTGTTGCTCTGAGAAAAAGATCATAAATTCATAAATTCTGCCATCACAGCTCCAAAGGGAATTGTAATTTTGTTATCTAGGAAATTATGGGAAATTGTTTTGCTCCTTTCTTTAAAAAAATGATTTTTTAAAACAGAAAAACTAAAAAAAAAAAGCAGAGTGTGTTAAGGGCAGGGTTCTCTCAGGTTTTGTGTTTAAATATTCTGGATGTGTCCCTGCAGCCCAGTGAGATCTGAGTGTCAGTCACGTTTGGCGAGAGGGAGGATATTTTGGGGAAAAGATGGTTTTTTTACCCTTCCCTTTAGTTACTTCAGTGGGGCTCAGCTCCTCCCAAACACCTCCCACAGTACCTACCATGGGCAACTTGGTGTTCTGGGCCGAGTTCTGGCCAAGAAACAGTCAAAGGTGAAAAGGGAAAATACTGGAAAATGGAAAATATCAAGTATTTACTGTGTTAGCCAAGTCCTAACACCACATCTCCCTGTTTTTTAAGATACCCTTAAAATGCAGCTTTGGGAATTTCACTCAATAAAAAGGAAAAGGGAAAGGAAAAGAAAAAGAAAGAGAAAGAGAGAAAAAGAAAGAGAAAAAGAAAAAGAGAAAGAGAAAAAAAAAGAGAAAAAAAGAGAAAAAGAAAGAGAAAGGGAAAAAGAAAGGGAAAAAGAGAAAAAGGGAAAAAGAAAGAGAAAAAGAGAAAAAGAAAGAGAAAAAGAGAAAAAGAAAGAGAAAAAGAAAGAGAAAAAGAAAGAGAAAAAGAAAGAGAAAAAGAAAGAGAAAAAGAAAGAGAAAAAGAGAAAAAGATAGAGAAAAAGAAAAAGAAAGAGAAAAAGAAAGAGAAAAAGAGAGAAAAAGAGAGAAAAAGAAAGAAAAAGAGAAAGAGAGAAAGAGAAAAAGAGAAAAATAAAAAGAGAAAGAAAAAGAGAAAAAGAGATAAAGAGAAAAAAAAAGAGAAAAAGAGAAAGAGAAAGCAAATCTAGCAATATTGAAAGTAACCTCACAGCTTTGCCAAATGGCCCACGAAAAGCAAAGTGCTGTAAAGTTTCGTTCCAGCCTTTAGAAGACAATTTTTCAGGATTTTATTCCAGATCGAGCATTTCCCCTGCTCTGATTTTCCCCACTGACCCTTCTGAACCTTTTCCCTTGCCCAGCTGAGTGTGGAACCTTCTCCTTCCCTCGGAACTGAGCAGTGAGGATTATTTTTCCATCCCCCAGCAAACCCAAACCCCTCTTTGTTTCTGACCACTCCTCTTTTCGCTTGCAGGGGATGAGATTTCGTGCAGGCAGAGCAGGGTGGCTGGGTCTACTGGGTGAGGCTGTCACCAAAATAATGAATAATATAATATAATTATTATAATAATATAATAATGGCATTAATCTGCCTTGCAGAGCCCCCCCGAGCAGCAGCCAAAAGGAGGGCACCTTTGCCAAACTCCTGCTGTTCAAACCTCACTCCATGGAGACAATGAACAGACACTTCTCCAAATTACCTATTTATCATCACCCAGCCCGTTTTTATCCCCCATGTGACACTTGTGGGCATTTCTGAACTACCAAAACATGCAAACCCCAAGGTGGCCACCCTGGGAAACATTGCAAATTGAATTTTGTGGCCAGGCTGCAGCAGCTCCAGAGGGATCCCCCTGCACCCAGGGGTCTGTGCCCTTTGCCTGGGCAATGCCCTGCTGCTCACAGGGGCTCTTCCCTGGCACCAAATCCTGGCTTTTCTGGGTTTTCAAGGAGCACTCCAAGACACCACCATAAATGTCAACCTCTCTGCAGTAATGCCATCTCTGAACTCTCTCACATTTATTAAAGATACTCAAAAGCCTCACTAACCCTAAATCACAAACATCTACAGGAGCAGCACTTTGTGTTTCTCAGGATTAACAGATTTCCATTCTCATTTTGCTGGTCCACTAGAGAATCACACAGACCTTTGGGAGCCAAACCAAATCAATGCAGGCACTTTCCAAAATATCCTTTTTCCCTCATATATCTGTATAAATAATGAGCAAAAAAAAAAAATCCCCAGCATTGCAGATTCCCTCAGGGAGACACCAGGGTTCATTTTGACCTGCTTCCCTCAATATTTTGGGACCCAGGATTTCCAAGGGCTCCTGAGCCATCACAGGCAAACATTTCAGGTCTCCTGAGCACCCACCTCCCACAGCACAAGAGCAAAACTCTTCCCAGCACCTTCTAATATTCATTGGGGTGTATTGGATGATAATCCAAGCCCAGCTCAAGGTTCCAGGCTGAGGGAATGCTGGACACACTCAGGGCCAAGTTATCCTGGCAGGAGGGGCACCCACAACTTTCCATCAGCTTTATTTAATGAGATTAATCCAGATGCTCCAGAAAATGAACCAGGAATGGGTGGCATCTCATTTCAACCTGGACACAGAGGGTGCCCTGCCTGCCCCCTGGAACTCCAGGAAACTCTGCCTTCAACTTTAAGGAGAAAGGCAACTTTAAGGAGAAATTCCTTTTGCTTTTGAGCAAAAGGAATTGTTCCCCCCCAATTTTAAAGAGTGCCCCATAGCAAAGTCAAGCCTTGCCCAAATCAAGGCCTTTTTGGGGAGAACCTTGTGAGGCCACCCATAAAATCTGAGCTGTTTTGAGACACAATAAATCTGTTTTCTCCCTGGTTTCCTAAAAAGGCTGAGTGAGGAACCAGAACCACCGAAGGCCACCCTTTATCTCCCAAGCAATGACTCCCCATGGGTTTAATCCAGAAAATACCATGGACACGAGGAGAATTTCATCCTCCTATAGAACAGCCACGGAACTGGAAGCAAAGAGTTCAGGATTTGAACAGTTTTTACTTTAAACTTCTGCCCACGTTGAACCCCCAATGCTGAGCAGTGTCTCAGCCTCACAGAAACAACCCCCACACAACAAAAATCCAAGCCCCGAGTCAAAAATCCCAGTGACAATTTCCAGAGAGCAAAGAAAATCATTAGCAGTGTTCTCTAAAGGCAACTTGTGGCTCAGCCCAGCGAAAGGGCAGGAAATGTTCAGAAGGACGTGAAGGAGAAAATGAAATTACTTCTCTTTCCCAAAGCTGTGGAGCTTTGACATTCCCATGGAGCAGTGGGATCCCCTTGGACACAGCTCCCCTCACACAGGGCTAAATATCTTTATATATTCCTTAGCTAATTGTCTGAGCAAACAAGCCCTGATGGAAGGTGTGTTCGTGCCCTGCAAGGTGTTCTGTACAGCAATTAAAGAGAACCCAGCCCAGCCCTGCCCAGCACAGGCAGTGGGGAAATAAACCCTGGCAGAGATGACACCGATGCTCATTAGGATTTCAGTCCTGAACCACTGGGATCCATTCAGATTGCAGGGGTTTATGAGCTCTGGAATTGGGCCTGGCACAAATGAAGACACAGCACAGACAATCCTTCATTTGTACACCCAGCTCTGCTGAAGGAGCTGCAAGGGAAGGAAAAGCAACTTTTTTATTCCAATCCATCATGTGGAGAGATAAAACCCACCATCCAATATTGCTGATTCTTAACCCAAATTCCACAAACCCCAGCCACGACCTCCCTGGGTTTCATTTCTGATAAATAAGAGGCATTTCCAATTTTAACCTTGGCACAACGCTGGCAATGTCCTCTAATTCTTTATTATGCCCCAAAATACCGATGGGGCAACTGGATTTTAAAGGTGTGGCTAAACTGAGATTATAAACACTACAGGGGGCAAACCAGAATTGGTGTTTTGAAATGCAAAATTGAAGAATTATATAAAGAGAATTCGAAAAGTGGTTCTGAGGGAAGTCTGCTCAACCTTCAGCAATCACTGTAACAAACCAAGCACATTAACACTCTCATTACTTATCCAAATTAATTAGCTATAATAGGCATAATACAGAAAGCCAATAAAAACATAAATACCATGAAACAAAACAAATGGCCTTTTCCCTCAGTCATCAAACCACCACCTGAAGATATTCCTGGTATTTATTTTCATTTTCCTTCAGACCTCACGAACACCCCTTAAAACTGAACTGCCAATTTTTTCCTCACCACGCACAGCAAAAGCCCCAAACCCTCCTTCCTCCCCCCAACAAATCTGTTTTGCCCCCATTCAGCTGCCCTCAAATATTCAGCATTTCCCCACAGCCAAAAATAACCCCTCCTGTTTTCCAGGGGGTCTCCAGAGTTTGCAGATCTCTCTGTTGTTGAACACACGTCCAACATCCCCCATCCTTCAGCTCCAAAGAACCCAGGGAGGCAGAGCAGCCCTCCCTCACTTCCCCCAGCGTGAAGGAAATACAGCAACTCTT
Organism: Xenops minutus; assembly: GCA_035221455.1. Classification (NCBI taxonomy): domain Eukaryota; kingdom Metazoa; phylum Chordata; class Aves; order Passeriformes; family Furnariidae; genus Xenops; species Xenops minutus. The sequence continues at coordinate 304,371 of JAWWEE010000062.1, forward strand.
TAGCCCATGGAAACTCCTCCAAAACCTGACTCCTGCCTCAAAAAAGAGATGCTGAAAAGGGTTTACTTGGGGGAGCTTGTTACTCATTGCTGTCCCAAACCGCCCAAGTCCCAGCAAATTTCTGAGCTTTAATCTCATTTTACCTTACAATAAGGCAAATTTCTGAGCTTTAGTCCCAGTTTACCTCACAGTAAAGCAAATTTCTGAGCTTTAGTCCCAGTTTATCTCATAGTAAAGCAAATTTCTGAGCTTTAGTCCCAGTTTATCTCATAGTAAAGCAAATGTCTGAGCTTTACTCCCAGTTTACTTTACAGTAAAGCAAATTTCTGAGCTTTACTCCCAGCTTACCTTATAGCAAGGCAAATTTCTGTGGTTTAGTCCCATCTTACTTTACAGTAAAGCAAATTTCTGTGGTTTAGGTTTAGGTTAAGGCTAATTATTTTTAGATCTTGAAGAGACCAAGTGCTCACTCCCTCCTGATTAACTCCAGAGGCAAAGGGAAGGCAGTGAGTTCAATGCCATAGTGTTGTATTTCAGCAGCCTTTAGTCCCCAAGTGGTTTGGGGCTTTTGTGTTTATTTTCTCTGTGTGTGTGTCTTTGGGTTAATTTGTTTGTTTGTTTGTTTTAATTCTATTTACAGATTTGCATTGGGTATTTTTCAAAGCCTTTCCACATTTTTGGGGGATTGTCCGTTTCTTAGGCAACAATTTCCTCTCTTTTATAATAATAAAAAAGAATAAAAAAGCCTTTAATTGTGCCTATAAACCGTAGACTCTGACAATTTGGAAGCGTGGATTTTTATAGCAGTTTATTCTGTGGTTTTAACCCTGAAAGCAAATCTCTCTCCGTATTTCGCTTCCCAAATGCAAGTCCATAAAGTTTATTCCATTAAAAGCAAATATCCCCAACCAGCCTGACACAGGGCCAGGCCAGAGCTCGGGCCAGAAACACAACCTTGAGGCAAATTCATTAAAATCCCAGGCACAAAGGGAAATAAAGCTTTAATTGAAGAGCAACCACAGGAGTCTCAGCAGCTTCACTGCTGAATCATCCCAGGATTATTAATGATTATTTAATGGCTATATATTATTCTTGCAAAGACAATGCCTGCTATACTCGAGCAGAGCTATGTGTTTAAAGTTTGTATCTCTCTTTTTGCTTTCCCATGGGGTTGGTGAGAGTCCAACCAGCTGCTGGGAAGCACCTCACCCATCTGAAATCCCTCAGGTGACACTCAGGCACTATTTTTGGGGGCTCATTTACTCATACACACTTCTGGACATGGATAATATTCAGGAAAATATTCCTTTAGGCTGCTAAAGGGACTTTCTTAGCTAATTTCTGTACAGAGAGAGAGAAAAACCTCTTTCCTTCTCCTGGGATTGAGGTCTGTGGGTGGAATCTCTGAGCCCCTTTGGGACGTTCGTGCCTATTTTGGCCAAGCCCTGAATTTCCCTGCGTGTGCAAGAACGAGGGATCAGCTCTGAGGAATTCCCTTGCCAGGAATATCTTGATACCAACCAGCTCTATATAAAATTATGCCAGTGATTAGTTAGGGAAGGGACATCACATGACAACAGTAAATGTTGAGTGAGGGTCATGCTATTCGAGCAACTTCTTCCCAAAACCTGCCCATCATGGGGCTTAATCCTGACCCAACCTCCTAATCCCTTCTGGATCTTTAATAACTCATATTAACAAAATAAATATTGAGGTTGGAGGACGATTTATGCTTGGGCCAAGGATTTACCCTACTTGTCAAACCCTTAGGACGCCCTAACAGCAAGTTTTCTGTTAGCACAGCTCCACTGAGAGCTGAAAAGGTGCTTCTTATTTATATTCAAACAATTAAAAAAAAAAACCCAAACCAAATCAACAAACCTAAAGCAAAGTGCAAGCCTTGGGTTTTTAAATACAAATTCAAAAATGAACTTTCCCAGGAAAGAGAAAGTGGAAAACCAGAATGCTATGACCATGAAATAGATATTTTTCCCTGGCAATTAGTCCTTTACAGATATTTTTCAATTGATAAGATTTTTTAAAGAATGTATTTTTAAGTTGCAGTTTCATCCTCTCATTTCTCCAAATACATTAGGTGCCACCATTGGGAATGTGGCTTTATGGGAAGGACAGAGAGAAGGATTTTTTTATTATTATTCATCTTACTCTTTTAATCTGGAATGCACTCTAGGCTTGCTATTTTCACTTTTCACATGGATTTTTAAAAGCTCACACTGGACCAATCTGCTTGTGAAATTTTATAAATGCCCACGGTCAAGACCCAATTAGTCCTTGTGTTGCCCGTACAGGACAGAGCCACTTGAGTTAATTTATTTGGGGAGTCTCTTTGCAAAATCTTTCGAATTATTTTCCTATCTTTGCTGCCAGAAACAGCCAGACTTTAGGGCAGGAAACCTGTGCCTCTGTAGCGTTTTTTCCTCCTTTTTCTGTTATTCTGTCATTATTATTATTATTAACAATATTTCCATTATTTTTTTTGCCCTCCCACAGTCGCAGTGAAGGAACCAGCGGAGCTTTCGAGGCGCACAACACACCAAGGGCCATTCCTGCTCCCGCAGAGCTCATTAACTCATTATCCTTAGCCCTGATTGCGGGTTTGCGAACCCCCCGACGCCGACCCGGCGGAACCCAACAATAGGAATAGTAACCACCAACCCCTAGTAACCACCAACCCATAGTAAGCACCAATAACCACCAACCCCTAGTAAGCACCAACCCATAGTAACTAACTAACTATCTGCGGGCAGGGGACAGTGACCAGCAGCTCCCCGGGAACCCCGTGGGGATGGAGCGGGGTCGGGATGCGGGAGCCGCGGTCCATCCCGCCGGGATGCTCCGGGGGATGCAGGACCCGCCCTACCGAGCCAACCCCCGAATTTTGGGAGCCCCGGAGCCCGCCGGGGTCTCTCTTACCGGCGCAGGAGTGCAGCGGCTTGGGGCGGACCAGCAGCGACGGGCACACGGAGTACAGCGAGAGCTTCTCGAAGTAGTCGCAGGTCTCCTTGGAGAGGATCTCGTCGATCATGAAGGTCTTGTAGCGCCTCCTGCCTGCCTTGGGCCGGCCGGGCGCGGCGAGCCGCGGCTGGGCTTCGGGCTGGGGCTGGGGCTGGGGCTGGGAGTGGGAATGGGAATGGGAATGGGGCTGGGAATGGGGCTGGGGGTGGCCGTGCATGGCGGGACCCCTGTGCGGGGCTGCCGGAGCCGCGCCCGCCTCGCATGGGCGCCCGGCGCCCCGAGCGCACCCCGCGCTGTCCCCGCTGCTGTCCCCGCGGGGTCCCCTCGCTGTCCCCGCTGTCCCCCTGTCTCCCAGCTGGGTCCCTTCTGTCCCTCTGTCTCCCAGCTGTGTCCCCTCGGTGTCTTCTCTGTCCCCCTGTCTCTCAGCTGTGTCCCCTCGGTGTCTTCTCTGTCCCCCTGTCTCTCAGCTGTGTCTCCACGGTGTCCCCCTCGTGTCCCCTCGGTGTCCTCTCTGTCCCTCTGCCTCCCAGCTGTGTCCTCGCTATGTCTCTGCTCTGTCCCCGCTGTGTCCCGCCGTGTCCCCCGCTCTGTCCCCTCTGCCTCTCAGCTGGCTGCTCGCTGTGTCCCTTCCCTATCTCCTCGCTGTCCTCGCGGTGTCCCCGCTGTGCCCTCGCTCTGTCCCCTCTGCCTCCCCTCTCTGTCCCCGCTCTGTGCCCTCCTTCTTGTCCCCTCTGTCTCCGCTCTCTGTCCCGGCTGTGCCCCTGCGCTGTCCCCTCTGTCCCTTGTCCCCTCTATTTCCTCTCTCTGTTTGCCCTCTCTGTCCCCCCTCTCTGTCCCCTCTGTTCCCCCGCTGTCCCCGCTCTCTGTCCCTTATCCGCTTTGTCTCCTCTCTCTGTCCCCTCTCTGTCCCCACTCTCTGTCCCCTCTCTGTCCCCCCTCTGTCCCCTCTCTGTC
>JAWWEE010000062.1:308400-319465 GCA_035221455.1 Xenops minutus
CCTTATCTGTCCCCTCTGTCCCCTCTCTGTCCCCCCTCTCTGTCCCCGCTCTCCGTCCCCTCTGTGTCCCCGCTGTCCCCTCTCTGTGTCCCCTCTCTGTCCCCTGCCGGCGGTGTGCCCGCGGGTGCGGGCCGTGCGCTGAGCGCGGAGCCTCAGCTATATAAAGGCAGTGATAAGCATCTCAGCCGTGTGTGCTCGGCCCTTTTCGGCGGCCCTGCTGTCAATCAGCCCCGCACCGCTCCGCTGCCGCCCCGCACCGCGCTGGGAGGATCCGCGCTGCGCTCCTCTGCGCTCCTCTCCCCTCCCCGCTCGCTATTTTAAGATACTGGGGTGTGTGGCTTGGCTTTGCCTTTTTTTATTTATTTTTTTTTTTTTAATCTTGGAAATGTTCCAGATTTGGGGCTGAATTATCTTTTTTTTCCCCCCCTCCTTTGCCGTTCTCTGGGCGGTAATTGCTTTATAAAATTAAAATGCGGCAAAGCGCCGCATCCCCGGCCCCGACAGCTTCGCCCGAGCCGCACCAAACCCATTCCCCGGCCGCGAAGTGCTGGAGGAAAAGGCAAATCCTATTTATAGGTGCCTTGCAGAAGCACTAAATAGAGAAGAGCTTTTTCTCCGGAGCTGCGTTACTCGGTGCCCGAGTCCGAGGTGATTTTTGTGGCTTAGTTTCCTTAGTTTTCTCTGAGTCCCTTCCTCTGAGGGCAGAGGTGCCGAGGTTTCCCCGCTGGAAGTTTCCCCTCTCGGGCTGAGCTCTGGGTTTTCTTTCTCGGCTCTGCGGGCTCGGACAGCGGGTTCAGCCCAGGATCCCCCAGCACACCCAATTCTCGGGGAATCCTCCCCATGAAAGGGTTGCTGCAGCTTTTCCAGGACCCACAGCCGGCTCGCAGGCTTTACACGGGTAAAGGGAGGCTCATTATGGGATTTACCACCCCCAAAATATTAGTATTTGTAGGTTTCATACAAGGATTTCAGTATAATCTGCAAAAAGTCATCAGTCACCCTTCAGCCCTCTCGCTTCGGTGACCCAAAGGGCAGCAAATTCTTATTTTACTGGTAGAAAACTCCGTCTGTTTTTGCCGAAGGCAACAACCACCTCAAACTCTCCTCCACGATTTGAGCAACTTTCAGTTTGTCAGCGGTATTTTTAAAAGACTTCGAAAAACTACAAAACTGTCTTTGACCTCTCTTGGAAAAGCACTATTTGTTTTTCAATTGAAAGTACCATTTGGCTTTAATTTCAGAGATATATTTGCCGAGTTGGAGAGCCCCAAAATCAAATAAGATACTTGGATTTTCCACACTGTCAAAACTGGAAGGCAGACACAAAAAAATATGAGACTTTTTATGTATCTGTTGAATTTATTTTCTTAAAATTTTATTATTAAAAACAAAACAAAACAAAACAAAAAACAACACAGCACAGCAAATTATAATAAGACAAAGATAAAGCGTTTTGCTCATTAAACCACTGGAAGGACGTTCCAATTTAAAACAAATTGCCTGGAAATGGTTTTATTTCTTTTTATTTTGAGAAACTAAAGCTCTCTTAGGACCAGGAATTTCACTAGAATGATAACAACTTCCCAGACCTCTCCCCTCCCCGATGATATAAGTGTTTTTAAACTACTTGAACAGTTTCTTTAATTCCTAAACAAACGAGGGATATTTAAGGAGATGAACTGACTTTGTTACGAAGGCGGCTTTAGGAGTACTCACCTCTTCTTTCACACACAAACCATTTTAGGAGCACATTTTCCTTGCCTTTTTCAGACACCTTTTTTTTTTTAATATTAACTTCAGCAATCACTACTTGCTGGTAAGTATTGCAAAGAATATTTTGGAAGAAACACCCTGAGCAAGCTGCTGATTTACAACCCAAAGCAGCAGCAAAGGGTATTTTTCATGTTCCCTCGTTGTCCGGGCAGGAGCTGCAGCCCCTCTGCCCCCACCCAAAATCCATCCTGCATTTACTGCCCCTGCAAAACCCGGCAGGAGAGGAAAGTTTCCTAAATTGAGAGCAGAAACCTGGGAATCCCAGAGCATTCCAGGACTAGATGCAGCCCAGAAATCCAGAGGGGGAGCAAACCGTGGGCTCGCTGAACTCACACCCGAACTGATCCCCGCCAAGAGTCTCTGCTTGTCTTTAAACATTTCTGTCTCACATCTGGAGGGCTGAATGCCCACAGACGTGGGGCTGGCACCTCTGCCCGTGCCCTCACCTGAGCCCAGGGCCATGAGCTGCCAGGTGGGACCAGCACACGCTGACACATCTCTGCAAACCTGATTTCTCTTTATGAATGACTTTTTTAAAAAGCAAATAGCCAGAGCGATCCGTGGGCTCTGTCGTATGAAACACACGCTGGCTGTCAATCACGACGGGGCTGCTTTGGTCAGGAATAACCAGGGGTTTTGTTTCCCAAATTAATGAAGTGGCTGGAGTAGCGAACATCTGCCAAGGGGACTCAAACCCCGAGCAGCTGTTGGAGCCCCCAGGACTCTTCCCATGCAGGGAAGGGCTTCTCCCTGAGGGTTCTGCAAGGCTTGGGAAAAGGGGCCGGCTGGGAAGAGCAGGGCATGGCTGGGAAGGTTGGAGAGCAGCAGTCCTGACTCAGGCTGTGTTTGGAGCCCAGCACCTGCACAGCACCCAGGGCAGCAGCACAGCCAGGCTCCAGGACTGCTGCCTTGTGCCCCAGGGAATCCAGCCAAGGGACACCATCCTGACCCAGTCAGAACTGAGGAGGGACATAGGAACTCTGAGAGTGTCACTCAGCACCGGGCTGTGCCTGGGGAAGAGCAGGGAGGGCTGGAAATAGATCCTCCAGCAGGGCAACAGGAGAGACACGGCAGGAGACGTTCTGAACTCGGGCTTTGTTTGAATTTTGTGGCCATTTGTGCTGCCAGGCCCTTTGTGAGCAGCAATGGAGCCCCACGGGTACCCCGGGAAAATGATTAAGCAGCGGAGAGGTGACTTGTTTAGTCCCAGCACAAACATTATCATAAGGCAGTGATTAAAGCAACAGGAATTAAGCTGCTTCTGTATTGCTAAAGTTGTTGTGTAGGTAGTACCCAAGTTCCCGGCTGTGCTCAGGGCAGGGTTAGGTGGTTGTGGTTTCTTGCTTTGGTGTTTTTACATTTCCAAGCACACAGGGATCGTTTCCCTAAGGAGAGGAATTCTCTCTGGTGGGTTTTCAGCTCACCGGTTTCCACATTCAAACAACAATTTAAAATGCAAACCCATTTTGACAAGACAAACTGAAGTGCCAAAGCCTTAAAGTGCATTGGCTCTTGTGCTGAATTCCTTTTTCCATATCAAAAGGGCAAAGATACCTTTCCCAAGCCCCTGACATTACCATGTTTAATCACTAGAAAAGTCCCTTTTCCAGTGAAATCCAACCACCTTTGAAAACAGATATGCACAGACAGAACCAATCCTGCTGAACACCAGCACTCTGATCTCCAGTGTATGCCTTTTTCAGCAGGATATTGGACTTGATACTTGACCCAGAATAGAAAAATCCAATGTGTGGCCAGAAAAAGGGAGGCACAATCCGGGCCAGTGTTTCGCTCCAGGGAATCCAGAGGTTTTGTCCTCTCAGAGGGAAAGGTCTCAGTGCATAAAAATCCCTTTGAGCAAAAGATCCCAGCATCTGCCCCACGTAAATAAAGGGAGTTTGGAGAATGTGCCCCATGCCAGAGAAAAGGGCATTGCCCAGGAATTGTTTCTAAGCCTGTAGGGGTGTCAAACATCCCAGAGAAGGTAAACCCACCTTATGTGTGGCTGAGGAGCCCCTTAGAGCTCCGTGTTCCCCTGACAGAAAAGCTTTTCCAGAGGAAAACACCTCTGAGCAGGGTCTCCTTCCCATCTCCTGGAAAGCCTCTGGAAAAGCAGGATCCCACCACAGGATGGAGGAGAAAACAAAGTGTTTCTTGCCCCTGACCTTGACCTTGGCCCCTTTGCAGATGGCAAGGGGATCCCTCTGGGCACCCAAGTGGGTGAGGACACAGAACCCAGGGGGCAGTGGCTGCCCAAACTCCCACCCTCCATCACCTCCCAGCTGATGTGCACAGGCAGCATTCCCTCCTGGCCTCAGAGACTCTGCAGTACAACTGCCCCCAGCCCAGCAGTTCCAATGGATTCCTTTTTCCACCCCCCAAAGCTGTGGAGCCCCTTTCAAATCCTCAATTACCACCACTTCCCCTGTCACCTTGAAATCTCTCTGCAGCCTCTTGGAGTGTCACTCTGAGCCTGATTGTCCCCCTGTTCACCCCACTGAGATGCTGCAGAATTTGTGTGGCCCAAACCAGCCCCACTGGCAGGTTTTGCCCTTCCATGGGCAGCCCTGGGCTTAGGGCAGCAACACCACAAAGCAGCCCTTGCTGTGGTCAGAACAAACCAAGGTGCCAAATTGTACTGAAAGCTGAACTATCAATTGGGACACCTTTGTTTTATTTCCTGCTCTGCCCCGAGCCTTAAATCTAATCTGCTTTGCTTAGAGTCAACTTTGAATCATCTAGAAATAGAGTGTAATGGTATTTATCATGTGAATGATCCATTGGCCAGTCCCCAAATTAATTAAGATGCTCTGCTTTAAAGTAATAGTACAGCTAATAACCATTTTTATCAGGGCTGATAGTGGGCTCAGAACACACAAGCCATAAAGTTCATCCCACAGATTGATTGTAAAGTCCCTTAGAAGGGAGATCTGGATGTGGCTTCAGATCTACATGGGGACAAACTGAGGCAAAGACCTCACTCACCATCATGACCTTTCCAGGCAGAGCCTAATTTAAATCACAGCATTTCCCTCCATGACCTCATGGGGCTGTGACACAGTGATATATAACTCTATAAAAATCTACAAAACACACACTAAAATCCTTAGGCACCACAGTGGCTGGATATTTTTCCAGTAACCTCTTTGTATGGGCACACACACCTGAGCAGCTTCTCCTTTCCCAGGCTTTATTGCTCCCAAAATCCACCCAGCCCCACCGCTGGCACTGGAGCTGGAGTGCTTTCCATGAGGACATTGCTGGGCTGGGGCACCAAAGAACAACCAAACTGGATGGAATAAATCAGAAGGAATCCTGAGACAGCCCCACTGGCACAACAGAGGCTCTTAGAGAGACATTTATGGGGTGGCTCTGATTGTCTGGGTGTTGCAGACACACCACGTACACCCCAGGTTATGCCAAGGAACAGATGCCATCTTTCAGCAAGTGGGATTTGTTTTTCCAAGCTATAGCTGGTAGGATCTGGGCTCATAAACTAGGGCTAAGGAGTTTGGGAGTGGCAACCAGGAATGCAAAGGAGCACTTGGTGTCATTCTGAGCAGTAAAACACAGCAGTGGGACTCACTGTGGCAGATTGTGCCAGTCCTGGCCAGAGCCACTGCTGAGGGGGAGGGAAAAAACCCTGGAGAACATCACAGGAGGCAGCTGTTCCTGCTGCTGTCCCAAGCACAACACCTGAGGGTGCCCTCTGGGCAAGACCTGCTCCCCTTCTATTTCTCCCAAATATCCATGGGACCATAAATAGTGTTTTCCCCACGCATCCATTTCCCCAGTGAATTCCACACTGCTGTGACAACCCACTCCACAGGGCAAGGAAGCACCTAACCATCCTCCTCCTCCTCCTCCTCCTCCCCACAGTGCTGGCCTCCCCAGCATGCCAATGAAAACACAACAACGATTTTAATATGGCCAAGGTAACAAAAATCTCATTTAACCCACTTTCCTAGAGGGACTGGAGCCAATGGTGAGGGGAAGTATCTGATCTCATGAGAAAAAGTGTCTGGAATTGAAACATCTTTCAAAAAGCACCCCCAGTTTTTGGCAGGGAAGCTTCCCAAATCTAACACTGCTTTACTCCTTAATCCCTGCTCCAGCCTCTTTTGGATGAGGATCCACATGTGAATGCTCACTGCTTCATCCAGCTTTGCCCAAGGCCAATTATTTTTTGCACAAGTCTTGCTAAATCTCCGCCAAGCTGGATGGTAGAGTGTTAAAAAGGAAAAAAATCAAAATATTTCCAACTCCTTCTATAACCCTAGCCAGGATGTTTTGGTGTTCTGTGAGTGATGCTTTATTCATTATTCAGAGGATTATCTCTGCTCTCTTTTCTTTCCTACGAGACAATTTACCTGCAAGCAGCAAAGAAAAGATCCCAACCCAACAGACCAGAAGAATGTCTCCAGTCTCCATAGAGACACCAGAAAAACACCAGGATCATGTGAGTTGTTCACAAGAAGCCTATTCATCCTGGAATGGGTGGTGTTCCAGGATGTTAAGTAATTTTGACAATCTGCCACTATCTCAGCCTGTAAGAAGCCCAGAGGGAGTTATTGATGCCATCAAGGACTGATCTTTATTAATGGTTTCTAGACAGCCTTCATCACCCTGCAGGACCCAAATCCAAACCTGCAGAGGCATCTTTGCACAGTCATCCAAGAGCAACCATTCCCAGAGAGAGCCCAGGCACTGTGTGTCCCACAAGATCTTCTCCCAAAGGGCTGCAGAGAGTCAGCACTGCCAGGCAGAAGCCCAGTTATCCCAGTTATCCCAGTTATCCCAGTGTGCTGGAGCAGGACGTGCTCTTCACTCAGCCAGGCACTGCTGCAGTTCCCTGCTGTAACAGCCTGGTACTTAATTAACACAAGGACAAACGAGGAGAGACGGGTTCTGGGAGTCAATAAGTAACAGTGCACACGAAAATTAAGTGTAGAATTCCTGGGTCCCTGAGGTCCACAGGTAAGGGCAGGGCTGGCATTGCCTAATGCTAAGGGAAGGACAGAGAGGCAGAGCCTGATTGTGCCTGTAAATAGATGAATTCCTTCTAAACAAGGGAAGAGCAAAACCTCAGCTACAGTGAAAAGTCCTTTTCAGAGGCCCTGGCCAAAGTGACTCTTCTGAGGAGCCTTCTTGCAGCCAAGGGCTTGCTGTGTGCATGGAAACCAGCCAAGAAAGGCTTTGGGGTTTGAAACTCCCATTAAAGGTGCCTAACTGGGCAGCCTGTGATGCTCAGTGTCCTTCCCCAACCTGCCACTCAGTCCCATGCAGGTCCTACCTGTGGAACAGCTCTGGAATCCATTACCTGGCCAGAGCTGGAGAGCAATGCCATTCCCAGAAGGATTTGTTGCCTGGATTGTCACAGTTGGGTGTTTCAGCATGAGCTGGGAGGCAGCACACAGCTCCAGGGGCTCAGGGGCACTCTGGGCTGCCTGCACTGCCCCAGCTCCATCAGTCAGAGCTGCTGGGGACACTGAGACCCTGAGAGCAGCCTTGCACTGGCAGATTTGGCCCTGCACAATGACCTGCCAGCCCCAGGGCTGTGCTGGGAGCAGCTCTGTCCCAGCCTGGGATGCTCAGCAATAGCCAAAGCACCTGGAGGAACCTGCCATCAGTGCCCCTGCCTCCCTGCCCCTCTCCAGGCTGCAGCACCTTCCCAGACAGAGATTTTGGGATCACCCAGCTCCAGGCAGGGACAGGCCCTGACCCCAGCCCAGGGATCAGCCAAACCAGCTGGTCCCCGTGAGGACCAGGGAGGAATCAGCTCTAATTCCATTGCCATGCAGTGTAATTAGGACATTCAAACACACAGAGCTGTTAAGACCCTGGTGCCAACAGTTAAGCCTCAGAGCTTTCCCTGTGTTATCAGTGCAGGGGGGCAGCAGGACATCAAACAACTCCCACATGTGTCCACTCTGTCCAGTCCTATTGCATTTAAGGAGCACCTCCAAATTCCTTCACTCAGTTGACCCGTTTTCCTGCCCATGATCTCAGCTTTCTGCTTGACCCTGAGCTGGTTGTCTTCTCACCAGCACCTATTTCCTTGCCTGCTCTCTGCAGCCCTTTTCCAATGGCATTCCAAAAGGCTTTAATCCCTGCTGCCAGGGATCTTAGGCTGGGCTCAGCTGCTCCCTGCTCAGAGCTGCAGTGTCCTTCATGCAGGGCTTAGCTCACTGCACAGACCCTGATCATGTCTGTTTGCAAGGAACAATTGTTCTCATTTGTTTCCCACCTATTTCAAAGATTTCTTGGGGCAAATAAAGTTCCACTCTCCATCTTGCAGCAATTGCAGAGCATCTCTAACACAGGAGAGAAAGTTCTCTAGATTCAACCTGAAAGGTTATCCCTGCTCCCTGTGTGCCACCAATCTACCATTAATGTTCCTTTGTACTCCACAGATGCTCCTACTTCTAACACTAATATTTTATATTTAAATTCTTCAAAGCTTTGCTCTATTATATGTTCTTATTTCCTATTATTTTCTTCTTATTACTTTACCAGAGTTGAGGCAACAACTTCCTCAGCGAGTCATCACTTCATGTTTTACTGTGAAAAAAAAGTCTGAGCTCTTATGGTAAAGGTATATTATTACAGGCAATTCTTTATTATATTGAGCTCTTCTCCAATTCTTAACTTCACATGAATGCATCTTTTAGCACTGAAAGAAGAATGTTCTTAGACTTAGTTTCTAAAGTCTTACTAGTTCACATGCCATTTGTTGTCATGAGCCATGGACCCTTGTTGTAGGCAAGAAAGCTCCTGATGAGCTCCAAAGGGTCAGGGAGCAGTCTGAGACCTTTGAGACATCATTATTCTCTGTACCCTATTCTGTGCTTTGTGTAGTAAAGAAAATTATTGTTTACTACAATTGTAGCTCTAAAGTCTAGAAGAACACTAATATAGAAGCAATAAAGTAGGTGTGTACATTAACACATGGAAGAAAAGGTTTATAGAAAGTCTCCTGTTAAGAGAGCAGAAAGAAATAATTCAGCAGCAGCCACAGAATAAATCAAAACACATGATTTTTATAGTAAAACATGTTTCTTTTCCACTTATTACTACCCCTGTTAGTAAAGTAATTGCAGGGAGATGTTTGCTCCTGGCTTAACAGAAACAGGAATTACTCCCTTATGTTTTAGAGTAGAATAATGTATAAAGGAGCTAGAGAGCATCTCTGCTGCAATTCTTTCAGGAAAGAATTCTTCTGGGCAGACCTGCATGGGCAGCTGGGGTGGGAAGGTGACAATGAATGGCACGAGAGGTAGCAGGGCTTTGTGTGGCCTGACCAGGGGCCACTGGACGTGGAACTGATGCCACACTGAAGGACACAGCTTAGCAATGAGCAGAGCTAAGTGTGCTGATCTGGGCAGGGGAAAGCAAGGTACCAACCCCATGGGCATGAAGCAGCTCAGAGCAGCTGCTGGTCCTTGCCAGAGTGGGGGTCTCCAGCCTTGGCTTTGTCCACCACCAAAGCAGCTGGGGGAGCTGTAGGAGAGGGTGAGGAGGGCACTGAGGGCACTGGGGGGAGAAATAAGAAGCAAACAGAACCTTTAGCAGGAAGGAGAGAAGGTCTCAATGCCCTGCATGGAGGTGCCTGAGGCCAGTCCCTGCTCTCTGTCCCCCTTCTTTGTGCTGCTGCCCCTTCCTGCATTCCCTCTGCCTGCACTTCAGCCCTCCACTCAGCCCCAGCCATCCTTTAGCTGCTGAGCTGCTGCAGGAGAACTCCCAGGCTCCTTCAGAATATCGGGGTGGTGGACAGGATCCAGTTTAACAGAGGAATCCTCTTCCCTTGCCCGCAATGGGGCTACCCTGGTACGGGATAAGGATCTGTCTTGTGATCCAGATGAGGCAAAGCTTGAGAATAATTACCAGCTAATTAGGTCTCCATGGTCCAACTGTTTTCTTGGTTGAATAAGTAACTGGTTAACAACAAAGATCTGCTCTGAGTTAGAGAAACAACCTTGAAAAGAGTTGATCCTCTAAGCTTACAGTGTGATTCTTTATTTTTTTAATATATATACTGAAGGCATGACAGTGACATCCTCAATCAGGCAAAGGACTGGAGATGTGCCGGTAAGTCACAAATGATTGCTGGGAAAGGCAAAGAGCAGCTTCAAGGGTTTTCTGTCCCTAATTGTTCTAAGCAGAACAGGTATGGCCACATTTCTCCAAGATGCTCCTGTGGGCAGGAGAACAACCAACCCTGCCATGCCCCAGAGGGCTCTCTGGACCTGAGGCTCTGCTTCAGGGAGAGGGCACATTTGTCCCTCTCATGCCCAGCTGTCCCTGTGCCCCCACCAGTAACAGTGCCCGTGCCCCTAGATGGTGGGCTGGGATAAACTGGGCTGGTTCTCTTCCCTCCCATAGGGCTCAGCCAGCTCATACTGGGAGATCCAGGTCTCCTGGGCAAATGGGCACGGTGTCAGCTGCTGCTTTCTGTGTCCTCTGAGGGGCTTTTGAGGTCTTGGTGATCTGCAGAGTGGGCAAAGGGGAGAGTTCCTGGGCTGGGGCTCTTTGTGAATGTTACCCCACTGTGTGTTACAAACAAACAAAAGGTTATTTCAGCTCTAAATGAGCTTTTTTAACTGTTCTCAATGCAAGCAAACAGAAGAGGATGACAATCACAGAATCCCAGGATGGTTTGTGTTGGAAGGGACCTTAAAGCTCATCTCATTCCACCCCGTGCCACGGGCAGGGACTCCTTCCAGTGTCAAAACCAGAGTGCTCAGAAGTGCTGGACTCTTGTGACCTTTTGCCATCACACTGCAGACCTGGAGAGCAGCCTGCAGGTCCCAGTGCCAGCAGCCTGTGTCCCCTGGCACGCTGCAGGGGCATCTCCAGAGCCTGGATCCAGAGTCACTGTGTTGGAGGGGACCAGCAGAGCTTCACTGCAAGATCCATCAGCTGAGGGTCTCTGCTTGGCACACCCTGCACAAAGCCTGCCCACGCTGGGGTGGGTGCTGCCAGCCTGTCTGAGGCACTAAGGACCCTAAAACCCCAAATCTGAGCAGCCTGTTAGCCCAGCCACGAGGACAGACAGCACCACAGAAAGCCAGGGGCTGGCTGAAGGGGCAAGGGTGCCTTTGGTATGCCTTGGTGTGCTTTGGTGTGCCTTGATGTGCCTTTGGTGTGCCTTGGTGTGCCTTTGGTGTGCCTTTGGTGTGCCTTGGTGTGCCTTGGTGTGCCTTGGTGTGCCTTTGGTGTGCCTCAAAAGCCTTGATGGAAGTGCCTTCATTGGCATGCCCAAGGTGGTGTAGCACTGTCATTAAAAAGATAA
>JAWWEE010000062.1:319565-350192 GCA_035221455.1 Xenops minutus
GGTGTGCCGTGGTGTGCCTGGGTGTGCCTTGATGTGTCTTGGTGTGCCTTGGTGTGCCTTGATGTGCCTTTGGTGTGCCTTTGGTGTGCCTTGGTGTGCCTTTGGTGTGCCTTTGGTGTCCTTTGGTGTGCCTTTGGTGTGCCTTTGGTGTGTCTTGGTGTGCCTTTGGTGTGCCTTGGTGTGCCTTGGTGTGCCTTTGGTGTCCTTTGGTGTGCCTTTGGTGTGCCTTGTTGTGCCTTTGGTGTGCCTTGTTGTGCCTTTGGTGTGCCTTTGGTGTGCCTTTGGTGTGCCTTGATGTGCCTTTGGTGTGCCTTTGGTGTGCCTTGGTGTGCCTTGATGTGCCTTTGGTGTGCCTTTGGTGTGCCCCAGATGCCACCCAGGCCATGGCCAGCAGGCAGACAGGGCTGCTGTGTTCTCAGAACCCAGTGGCTGGCTCACAGACACACGGGCTATTCGTGCTGTAAGACAGGCAACACAGCTCTTCCATAAAAGTCCACCAGACAGACACTTTAACCCCTGTAATCCCTTCCTGTGGTGTGTGTGACGCCACATAGATTTATTAATTAAACCCTGTTATCCGGTGGCCACTGTCAATTAAGTGTTTCCTTGTAACGTGCATAACGAGGGCTCATTCATTAGCAAATGTTTCCATTACATTTAAGGCTGGGAGGCTCTCTCAGCACTTCTCTTCCCCAAAAAAGAGGTGCAGAGTTGGTTGTGCTTTGAGACTGTGGGCGAAGGGAGGGGATGGAGAAGGGAAAAGCAGGAGGGACAGATAATGGATCTGTTGCCATGGGAGCAATTAATAACTGATAATTGCCGTGCCCTGGGAAGGCACAGTGCTGTCTGCAAACAGATGCAATCCCTGCCCTGCCACTTTGCCAGCACTTTGACCCCAGAAAAGTTGCAACACACCTTTTTTTGTTGTTGCTGTTCTCTGCTTTGACAGCTCTGGGGAGAACTGGGTGTACAGCTGGAAAGGAGCAGCTTTCCATGCAGTGCCTGCATCTTGATCCATGCCCTCACTGAGTTACCAATCCAGGTGGGCAGGGGGTGTTCGACTCAATAATTCACTGCAAAATGTGCTGACACTCCTCTAAAAGCACCAGCTTTCTGAGTCCTGGTGCTAGAAATAGCATCACATCCCTCTCAGATCAACTCTGCCTGCTGAGAAATTAAACCACTGAAAGACTGAGCAGGAAAAAAAAAAGAACCAGATGCTTCTTTCAAGTAGTATCTGTAATAATAAAAACTTCATGATTTTAAACGAGTGCTTAAAGTGTCTTCAGAGCTGATGGGATTTTCAGATCATTGGGTTTCGGTAAAACTGATCTAATAGAATAATTAATCCACTCGGAATGTTAGCAAGAGCTCTTTCCAGCAGCTGCCTCGGGAGAAGGAGGGAAAGGATAACTGGATCCAAAGCCTTTAAGTGCATTCCTGCCAGTCGTGCTGGAGCAGCTGCTGGGAGATGGAGCTTCAGTTCCACCTTCTGGCAGAATTTGCAGTTGCAAGTGCCTTTTAAAAAAGGGATTTAAATTAAAATATATATATATATATATATTCAATTAATCCGAGGTTGAGATAGAGCAACTTGTGAGCTCAGAGCTAAGTATGTCAGATAAATCACAAAGTCTGTATGTCAAGGAAGAAACTAATCAAAGCCTATTTGGAGATAATGACAACTAGTCATAGAAATAATACTTGTTGGCTGGCTCAGCCCTGGGAATGACATTATTAGTGCTGCAGTGCTGTTAGGTCTTTGTGCAATGATCTCCAGGCTGGAAAGTTATTACACTGGCAGGAGAAAGGGAAACCTCTCGCAGACACTCAGTGCTTGCCAGGGGCCAGTTGCAGAGCCTGGAAATAGGTGGGAGTGGGAATTTGGAATTTCAGCAGGCTGAAAAGTTACTGGGTTGTGTCCCTGCGCTGTTCCCTGCATTCTGGAATGTCAGGATTGGGATTGGGGTCAGCAGCAAATCCCCAAAGAACCCCCAGGCAAGAGTCGAGTCAGACGCTCCCCCTCTCCCAGCACTGAGAACATGGAAAAGGAGACCTTATCGAATCAGACTCACTGGGAAAAAGAGACAGTGCCATCTGGCTGCTCCAGGGAGAGCAGGAGAGCACGCTGGCACTGTCTGAGGCACACTGTGCACTCCTCCTTCCTTCCCCACGCATTCCTGGGACATTTCTAATCATAACTGTGAATGGCATCCCGCAGTGCCTTGCTGGGATCAGGTTCCTCTCTCCAAGTGCCCAGCCCTGGGTTTGGAGGAGCAGAGCTCCAGCTAAAATCCATTGAAACACAGCCTGCCTCGCTGCCCTCAGAGCTGGTATTTCACAGAGGGCCCATTAATTAAGATTTTAATGGAACATCATTCAGATTTCTGGGGTATTGTCAGATCTATTCAAAGCTGCAAGTTTTTAGCAGCAAAAGGCGGGCAAGAATAAATGACATATTCCTTGTCCTTTCCTCTTGACCATCCTCCAGTAACACATGTATATAATCAATTATGGAGAGCAAACCCCAGGATTATTGTTCACTTTCCTCCCTTTGGAGTGTCGGCATGTTCACACAATTCAGAGTGCAATGGAGTGACGAGGAGTAACCCAGCACATGGCCCTGTCTGCTGGGTTTATTATCGTGCATTCCTGTCTGACTGTCTCATCTAAGATGCTTTTAAAGGAACCCATCATCAAAATATTTAAGTGCTACCACAGGATCTAATTACTAATCTCCAGGAAGAAACACTGGCTTTGCTGCAGAGTCGGAACAACCCCCCCTAAATCCGTCTGAAGGCTGCAAAGCAGACGTGGGTAAAACCTAAAACTGCCTCTCCTGTGCATGATGCAACATCAAACTATTGTTCTGTCAGAAAGTGGGGGGTTCTTTGTCACTAAAACTGGGCTACACCACGGCCAGGGAAGGGTTTGGTTGGGCTTGTGTTGTTATCCATCATTTTCTTTAGTGGTTGGGTTTCCCCTGAGCTTCTTACCCCGGAATGTGAGTGCTCTGTGAGTACTGGTGGGTTCATCCTCCCAACAGCCACACACCATCCTTTTCTTCACCTGTGGGGACTTGGAGGCAAAGATGAAGGATGAGATTTGTCCAGGGAAATGGGAGTGATTTTCAGGGCAGCACTCCAAAGGCAACCAGATGTCTTGTGTCACAGTCGTTCCCTGTGGGATCTCTGCTCATCCAAAGAGAGCACTTTCCCCTGTCTCCTGACAAGCCAAGGACAGGGTCAGCAGCTGGACCAAGTCAGATCCGAGCCAAAGTCTCTGCTCAGAGAAGGTATGGAAACTCTCAAGGTGCAAGAGGCCACAGTGACAGTGTTGGATCCAGACCTGCCATAGAAATGGGGGAACAGAAGACCAGGGAATGATCTGGGATGAGTCTTTAATGCTTGTTATAGAAACCATCTTGCCTAACTCCAGGTCTCTCCTTTCTTCTTTTCCTCAGTCACTACCAGCCTTACATTCAGATCCTGCCTATCAGGATTATCAGGACTATCCTGCATGGCCATATTTGTGGGTAATTCTCCATCACAGACAGGAACAGCCTCATAAATCACATCCATGTGCCCCAGAAAGAGGGGAAGACCCCAGAAATGTTCACTCCAACCCAGTCCACACGGTGTTCCTCAGCCCTGATTTCCATCAGTCTAGGCAGGATTTCCCTCAAAGCCTTGGGTGGGCACAGACTGGGTTGGGCTTTGGGTGGATGGCTCAGTTTGTAGGAGTACATTTGCAGCTGAAAATGAAACTATTAGAGCCAAGTCCATTGTAAGTGAGCTGGCACTCTGGTGTTACTGGTGCAAATGTCTGGGCAGGGCTGCTCAGTCCCTGCTGAACAACCACCACCCACCTTCTGCCAGGGACAGAAGTGTAACCCACACAACCTGAACCCCAGCCCAGCCTCCTCATCCCTCTATTCCTAGCAAATTCCATTCCTACAGTCAAAGCACAAGCCATAAAGCTATCCCATGGCTCAGTGCAGATGTCCTTGGGCTGCTCTGCTCAGTGATCTTCAGAAAAGCATCCCCAGAGCCTTCCCTTGGTGGCACCTGAAACAGAGGACTCACCAGCCTGCTGAGATGGGCCACTGCAAATGGACCTCTAACTCCAGTGCATTCAGCTTTAGCATCTCACTGCTCATTTCATAAGACTCTTTGGTATTTGATTTCTAATGTTACAACTTCTACTAATTATTTTGCTCTTTTAGTGCATTTATAAAAGTAATATTTTGAAAAACAGTAGCAAGTTTGCAAACTTTTATGCAGAGCAGGATTAACTATCTTTAAAAGAATACACTAGTCACTGGAGAGCTCTTTGAAAATGTTCCATCTCGTTCCACCCACCTCTGCTGTCCTGCAGGAGTCTGAGCCCGGCTCTGGGTTATCAGACACCCAGGAGCGACCACAGCTGGGATACAGCTGGATGTCGAGTGCCAAACAGGCAGGGAACAGCAGGGGGAGGTATCAGGCCAGGATAACCAAGGATAAGTGGAAAACCGAGGGAAATTCCCTGCCCTGTGCTGTCAGACGAGATGATCACTAAGGTTCTTCTGCTCTGCTTGTCCTCCAGTCCCACGTCCCACTGTGGGGCTCAGGTAATGGTGCCCAAGGGACAAAAAGGGTTCACATGTCATAGACACACATCCATGGGCACCTCTGCAGAGCTCTCGAAAGGACAGAGTCACTGTGGGCACAGGGAGATGCCCTTTGGGTGCATTTCTGAGTGCTGCCAGCTCTCCTCACCTCTCAGGGCTCACAGAGAAGGACAGGGGTGCCACCTGCACCCCCGGAGGAGACACAGCTCTGCCAGGGCAGGGATGCTGTCAGCAGCCAGAGGTTCTGAAGGACACATCTGGAATCACTTCCAGCAGCAGCTGGAAGCTGTCAGGAGCTGCGAGGAGACACAGGGGTTTAATTCTTCTGGGGGCACATGGTTTGCCCCTGGGAGCTGTCAGTGGCCATCCACCTCCTCGGCACAGATGCCAGCACAGCTGGTCACAGGTAATGTCTGTGATGGTGCTGGAAGCATCAGCTTCATCTTCAGCCCTGCCCTGCTGTGTCCAGCACAAAGAAATAACTATGGGAAGTTCACTGTGACAGCAAGAGGAATGAAATAAAGAGGGGAAAGCCTTAAATACAGAGCCTAGAACAACAACCCTCCAAGAGAATCCCAGACTCATAGAATACTCTGAGTTGGAAGGGACCCACAAGGATCATTGAGTCCAACTCCTGGCCCTGCACAGGATCATCCCCAAGGGTCACACCCTGTGCTGAGAGAATAAATCTACAAGAGGATAGAAAGGCTCAGTCATAGTTTATCTCACCACCAGACACAAAAGATTTCATTGCAATAGATCCAAAAGATTTCACTGCAATAGATCCAAAAGATTTCATTGCAATAGACCCAAAAGGTTTCATTCCAATAGACTCTTGCTGATTATCCCTGTGCTGAACTTTAAAATCAACCCATTTTTTCATGGGAAATCCATGCAGAAGTCTCTTTGAAGCAGCTGTATGTTTAACACTCTCTTGTGATATATCCTGGAAGAGGAAAGGAGTATGAAAGTACCCAGGACAGACCCCCATTTCCCCTTTTTATTCTCAGTACCTCGTGCTCTCTTCCCAACACCGAATAGCTGCATTTTTCAGGGAAAATGCTCCTTTTTTCCCCCTCTCCCTTCACCAACATCTTTGCTTACTCCTGGCAGTGAAGGAGTTAAGCAGACTGTACTGTGCACTAGGGGAGAGGGCTAAGGATTCTTGCTGATTATCCCAGTGCTGAACTTTAAAAGCTTTTCAAGCTGAACTTCCTCTGGACTCGTTTGCATCTTCCCTTTCCGCCCCCAGTGATGCCTCCAAGGTCGCTGTCTTGACCCGGCATGGATGGGATTAGGGCAGGAGGGAGGCTGATGCCTCCAGCCACTTGGCTGCTTTGGAGTGGGATGGTGCTCCCTGGGCCAGGGGGAAGCAGAGAAACGTGAGAAAAAAATGGAATAAAAATAATAGAAAGCAAAGAGGAATGTTGAGAAGCTCCTGGGGGGAAAGAGGAACCATGAGAGTACGTGGGATGCAGAAGGACAGGGGTGGCTCCGGGGGAGGGAATGAGATGTATAGAGAATGCCAAGGGATGACAGGGAAATCACTAAAGCGGGAGCACATTCCAAAGGGAACATCCAAGGGCTGGGCTGATGCTGCAATAAACAGCCAGATGGCTGTGTATCCCAGAGAGACACTGCTGGGAAAGGAAATGGAGAGGGAAAGAGGGGGAGAGAAGGGTCACTTACACACGACTCCCATTCCCAGCGAAAGAGGAAAAGGAAATGTAGATTAAGAGAGGCTTTCACAGCCCCAGCTCTGGCTGAGCCAGCACAGGCACAGAGCAGGGCAAGCCAAAGAATGTCTTTGAACCTCTGGAGCGCACATATTTTTGTTGCCCTCTTCCTTCTCATTCTGCCCCACCATTTCAGCTTTCTTCTCCTCCTTCCCCTCCAGCCCTCTCTCCACTCCTGACCATCTCCCTGTGCTTTTGCAGAGGCCCAGAGCAATGATTTGAGCACCCTGGGCCACATCTCAGGGTCTCATGTCCCCTCTTCTTCTGGAGCTCCAGAGCAGAGCCTCTCACAGGTCACACAAAAGAAGCAGTGAGACAAGTCTTCACTCACAAAAAGTGCTCCATGGGATCTCCCAGACTCATCTTCCCCATGGAAAGGGGGAAATCAAACATGCTGCTAATAAAGTCAGGTAGGTTGGATTCCCACGACAGGACAGTTATAGGAAATAATGTCAATTTTGGCTTGCATCAATTAGCTCAGAATCAGGACATCTTGTAGTTGTCTCAGAACTCATTCTGTGATCTTGGGTTAGTCATCTGTCCTGTCTGGTCTCAGTTTCCTCTGAAGCAGGGAAGAATTCTGACCTTCCTTTGTACAGAACCCCCAAGATTCTGTGCTGAAAACAATAAACCAGTTTAAAGAAACATTATTAGATGAATCTGCCGCTATTGGTGTCTTCTCCAAGCAGGACTTTAAAAGCTTTGGTCCTTCCAGCAGCTGTGAAGGTAAAAACCACCAGGGAATTCCAAACAGGAGGGTTTTGTTGCTGTTTGGGTTTTCACTGGGCTCTTTTTCTGGCTTGAGCTGTAGGTTACAGACTGAATATGGATTCTTTCATCCTGTTCAGGTAGGATGCATCAAAGACAAGCTTGAACTGAAGGCAGAGAGATGAGAGAGTATTTTTTACACATCATTTAGTGGTTCACAGACAGCCCTGACCCGCAGGGTGAAGGGCAGCAGCAGGAAAGGCAGAATCAGAACTGCCTGGTGCCTCAGCCAGCTGGCAAAACAAAGGCCAATAAAACAAAAAAACCCACAATATTGTTCTGTTTTGCTTTGATAAAGCTCCTTCACTGAATTGCATTGCATTACCTGTGCAGAGGCCTTGAGTCTTCAATTAAAATTAAATTACTCTGGGAAATGAGGGAGTTGTGTTACACAGAAAGTGCCCGTCCAAACGGCATGGAAAACGTGGGCATGAAATCAATATTAATCAAGTCCTTTTACTTTGTCTGCACTAGAATAAGGTGAGAGAAGCTGAGTGTCCCATGTACAGACTCCAAGCATTCCTGGGAAGGCAGTCCAGGGATGTGCAGCCTTTGCCCTCCTCTCTGCTCCTGGACTCCCCGTGCCAGACTGCACTGGAATCAGGCAAAGGGCACTGGAGCAGCCACTGGGAAGCAGGAGGGTGTTATCCCTGGGAATGCCAATGGGATTCCAGCAGAAAGCAGTGCCAGAAGCCATTGCTCAGGATATATTCCCAGTCTGGCTGTAAAGGGCTGGCAAAGCTTGTTCTGCCCAGGATACAAAAGTGTAAGAGATAGGACCTGTGAGCAAAGGCTCCTGAGCAGAGGGACACACAAAAAACAGGCTGCAGTTTGCACTCCCTCCACCAGCCCCAGAGTTTAATACACCAGGCTGATTTATCCAGGCTTTAAAAAGCATAATATATACAGAAAAGGGAAAACCAGACTGGTTTTGCTTTTTCCCCCCTTTGTTCTGTACACCACCTCTTTTAGGTCGAATAAGGAATAATTTCTTCTACGCTTTCAATTTTAGCATCACTGTTTGTAAATTATTTTCCCTTTACACAGGAGATTAAAGGCTGCTGTGAGGAAGATGTTGGTCGTACTTCTGTCCCTGGGTGCCTGAATGACAGGGTGCAGCACTTTGAGAAGTCAGCGTTTTTAGGGCTCTTTGCTTTTCATCCTTGCTTTCAATCTGCTTTAGAACCTGCTGACTAAGCAGGGAAAATAAAGGCACTGGGGTGGAGGGGCTGGCTGGGGCAGGAGGAAGACAACAGACAACCATAACACCTTGCTAAAGCATCTCTTTTATACTGACACCACTAATCATGTTGCAGATGGTTTTCCCATCCCTTCAATCCCACGAGCAGGAGCTGAATGTTAAAAGAATGGGTTGCACGGGTAAAACAGTAAACCAGATCCTACAAATTGTAAACCAGACGCTGGGAATTTTAGAGCTCATCTTCAGTAAGTCACTGTGTGATAACTCATCCGTGGAAAACCAATTTGCTTGCCTGCCTTGCCTCGTGCAGAAGTGTCTCTCGGTGCTCCACGTGACCCCCCAGCATCTCCCCACGGGCATTTCTGTGTCTCTGACACCACAGTGGGCAAATCAGCAGCGTGGGCTGAGTCCTGGAGCTCCAGCCTTGGCCCTGGCTGTGTCATTCCCTCTCAGAGCCCTCCTGGCAGCTCAAGGAGCAGAGCCTGTTTCACTGCCTGGCTCAGGCTCCAGAGCCCTGGAGCAGCAGAAATGGAAAGGCGCTGTCCAGAAAGGTTTCAGAGAAGAGTCTTCCACCCACAAGGATGGGCACTGAGCCATCCTCACCCTGCCCCTCCTAGCAGCACACCTTGGCTGGGGGGGATCAGAGCCCAGAAAAGCCAGAACACAAGAAAGGAGAAGAATTCTCGTGGATCAAACCAGTTGCAGCACAAAGGCCATTTGCATTTCTGGGCTGGTGCAGTAAGTGAGGCAGATGCACGTCTCTACCTGCCACAGCCTTTGCAATATCTCGTGCCACACAGGAGCTCCAGGGAAGGAGGGTTTTCAATGGAATCTGCCCCGACTGCCTCCCCAGCCCTGTTTCTAAAGCCAGAAATCCCACCAGAATGTGAAAAGATTTAACTGTGCCTCTGTTGGAATTTTCCTGGACTCACTTAATGATGTGTGGGGTGCTTTTATCATCATCATCATCTGTGCTGCAGGAGCATCTCAGATCTCCAGCTGTACCAGCTGCTGGACACAGGCAGAAAAAGAGCAACAGGCTTTCTTTCCCCAAGGAAGTTTATCTGTTCAGATTGCTGAATCCTCCATTCCTACACCTTCAGAAAGGCATTTCCACTTGCAATCATCTTCATTCTCTGGAAATAAAACCAGTTCATACAAGAGAGCCCCCCTCCCAAACCATCAAGCTGGAAAACAGCTCCTTGAGGATAGGAAAAGGTTTAGGTCCATTGCAACAGGAGAAAACTTTCCAGAGGATAATGCCAGTTAATTGGGAAGAATCTTCTAGACAATCTTTCATGCTGCTTAAAAATTGCGTCACTTGGATGCCACACTTTAGTCCTGAAAAAAAACAACAAACCAACCCCCAAAAAATCAAACAACAAACCCAAACCAACTTGTTTTTAAGTGGGGCTCTCAGAAACACGAGATTTTGCTGTTGTTGTTGCTGCTGTATTTCCTTTCAGGAGATTTTATCCAAGCAGGAGTGAAGAACACACTCCTGGGTTTCTGGGTGTCCTGGGTATCCTGCAGCAGCTTTGATGAGGCAGTTCTGTGCCCAGGACTCCTGAACATATGCATTGGGGGTGTAAAGCTCATCCCTACAGCACTGAGGAGCAGGGAAACTCTGGAGCCATTAAACATGCAGCTCACAGCCCATGTGCATATGCAGAGTGACTCTGTGCTGCTCAGGGGGTTCTGCATGGAATTCCTGAGCAGGGACAGGGCAGTCTTGCTCCTCTCCAGCAATAAACACTGCCCTGGGGAGGGGGAGCTGGAGGAAAGCTCAGAAGTGCAGCCTCCAAGCAGCAGCACACACGTTGCCCCAGTGTTCCAGCTGGGTTGTGCAGCTGCAGAACTCAGCAATGTGCTGCAGGTTCCAATGCACGCCTTGGCAGCTCCTTTGGTGCTCTCCCACATCCAGCAGTGCCACCAGGAGCTGTGGGCACTCAGCCCCTCCCAGCTCACACCCAGCTTCTCCAGCTCAGGGCATGCTTTAAGGGCCCTCTGTTGACCCCTCTGATGGGCATGGGGAGCTGCTGCACTGATCCATGGCAATGAGCTTTTTCTGGAGACAGAAAGGACCAGACTTTCCTGCTGGTTTTAATGTCATCTCTGCTTGGCACAGCATGCAGAGCTCGCTCTGTGTTTGCCTCCCTCCACTCTGAGGCACTGCAGAACCTTCACACAAACTCCCACGGGCAGTGGGCTCCTCTCTGGGAGGGAGACAAATTCTGAGCCTCCAGGTATGGAAAGAGCCTTATAAGGCACTTTGTGCTCACTCATGGGAAGCAACAAGAGGACAGAAGTCTGTCTCTTCCTCCTTCTGATCAGCAAATATGTTCATTCCTCAATACAAGAGAGAAAAAGTGTGGCAAGAAGGAGCAAAGGGAATAGAGGTCTCTCTGAAAGCAGTAAAGAAATTCCAGTAATTGAACAGCTCCTATTTTGACACGGTGGGTTATTAAATGTTGAGAACTGATGAAATATCTTTCTAGACAGTGCTGCATCCTGAGTGCCAGGATAAATAGCAGAGCTCAGGCAGGCTGATTTTCCACACAGATACACAGTCCATGGGCTCAAACAAGCCCATCCCTGCTGCTGAGGGAGGAAACCCTTAGGGAAAGCCCCCAAAGGAGAAGGTGGCTCTGCAGGCAATGGGACCACAATGCCAATGGGTGCTGCTCAACAGAGATCATTAAACCTGTACCTCAATATTCCTGCAAGCTCTTCCCTTTCCTGGGGATTCGACTGGAAGCTCAGGAACCTCCTCCCATGCAACCCTCTTGTCCAGTTTCTGCACCCTGCTGCATTCCCAGCTCCTTGCAGCTCCCAGGGAAGCTGGGGGATCCACTCCCACCAGCCACATTTGGCATCACCACCCAAGGACACACTTGGCTCTGCACATGCAACCTGAAATGTGTCGTGGCTCAGACTAGACTGCAAATTGAATATTTCACAGTGGAACCAAATTGTTTTTACCCTGCAAATGGCTGGGAGCATCACTGTTAATAACTAATAATCATCCCTCGCACATATGTAGCATCTTTCATTCAAAGGTCTCAAAGCACTTAATAAGCAACAATTAATTAACCCTGTAAGATCTCACTGCTGTAATTAAATCATCTGTATAAGGAATAATGGCACCACTGGTGTTTCCAGTTCCAGTAATTTCATCAGAATGCAGCAGATATGTCACAGCAGTTTGTGGTGCAATGCAACAAATGGGACAGGCTTGGAAAGAGCCTGGAAAGTTCTGTATTATGCCCTGGAGAGGGATTCAGGCAAGGAGAATGTATATAGGTAACTCATAATGGTCCAGGATTGCTGGGCAGCACCGTTTAATACTTCTCCTTTATAGCTCTCTTAATCTCTAGTATAATTCTGTCCATCATGTTCACATTAGGTTAAAAGTACCCTCCAGAATCCCCATAGAATTCCCTCAGAAACAGCCAAGGGTTTCAACTCCTGAGACAGAGATTATGGATCACTTGGGCAAGACTGCATGAAGAAGGCAGATGAGTTTGGGTGTCCAAGAAACACCTCTAAGGTGTTTAAAACACCTTTCAGGTTAAAAAAAAAATAGCATTAAATGCTATTATGTCAGACTGCAGAGGGTTAAGGGAACAGCCTTTGTCCCACAGCCATAAAGGCCCTTAATGTCAAAGTGTTTATTGGACACTCCCAACAGGCCAGTTTGGGGACAATTCCTGTTCCTTTATCAGTTTGGATGAAACTCTCTCCCATCTCTTCTTTTTCACACTTTCTTCCTACCCTTTTCCACCTTCTTTTCAGCAATAGCTGTCCCGTCTTCCCATACAATTAGGATATTTTAGTCCAAGACAAAGGGAATTTGTTGCTTTAGAGAGCTTCCCTCTGCACACAATGCTTTAAGGCATTTGCCCAGATTTATGTAATCTGACAGCTTCAAAATGGAACAATATTACTAATAATAATAATGGCAAGGCTTGCTCTTTTTTTCCAGCAGCTCTCAAAGCAAGGCAATGTTCTTCAGCAACACTAATTAAGTCTTAAACCATTGCCACTGTTTTTGTAAATGGGAAATCTTAAGCACACAAGAGTTACAGAATTTTCACAGGAGTCAGTAACACATTTAGAAACAGAGGACAAATATCCAGACAATTGTGGCAAGGCCTAATTTTCCTTTATTCCTTTCCACTGGGTGATTAGAGTGTGTTTCCAGCATGCTGATTTATAAGAAGCAGCTGTACCTCGTGCCCTGCTGCTCCCTCTCCCCTTCCAGGAGAGTGCAATGAGGCTGGATCCATCCCCAACACTACACTCCAAAGCTTGAAATGCTAAATCTTGGGATCTCATACCCAAGATTTCACAGGCTGCTGGACCACAGGGCACTGAGACTGAGTTACCTGCTATGGTCAGGCAGAAAGGGACCAAAATCTTACCAGGTATCATTTACTGAACCCAGAAACTCCAGAGCAACTTAAAGCAGTCAGAGCTGTGGTAGCAAGACTTGAAGGAAGCCTTTAATATGCATAAAAACATCAAGATCTGGAGTTTCATCGAGATGAAAAGATAAATATCTTGCTTCAGCATTTAGGCTGATCTTTGGAGGAGATCCAAGACACGAGTGGGGGTGAGATTCCCCCCACACAATCACTCTGTTGCCTGAACAAAGCAGAGCTGGGTTATTTCCACCAACATCCGAAATCTCTGCTGTGCAAAGAGCAGGGGTCTGGCACTGCTTGGACCTGAAGGGTGGCACTGCCAGGGTGACAAAGTGACAGCCAGTCAGGAGCAAAGGAGTTAACTCAGCCTGGGCTTGTGTTGCCCCAAATCGCTGCAAAAGCAGCAATAAAGAATCCATTTCTCATCTTGCAAGGCTGAGGCTGCCCCAGCTGTAACTTCAGCTGGATGGGGAACCAACACTTGAAAGTTTGAGCATTCTTCACCCCCCAATTCCTCCTGAATAGGGAGCTAATGAGTGGCACAAAATGTGCTGCTGCTGAAAAACTCCTAAAGTGCCCAACCTTCCCCAGTCAGCAATTGTGCAGGGCTGGGCTCAGGCTCAGCCCTCAGCCCTGGCAGCACAGCTCTGAGATTTCACATGTTCAGCCAGGGTTTAACCCACTGCTCAGACACATCCACAGCTTGTTTGAATTCCTCAGGCAGCTTGCTCCTGCTGAGAAACATTTGACATGGCAGAGCTCTGTCAAACAGCTCCAAAGTTGTGGGTTCTGCCTGGAGGACCCAAGCCAGTGTTAAAAATGTGCAAGGAGCACTCCAGCTTGGGGTGAAGTCAAAGAAAAGGTGGTTCATCCACCTCAACAAAAGATGCCTGGAGTGCTGTGCAGAAACAGAACCCAAAATCTCAATTATAACAGAATTCAGCCAGCAAAGGGTCTGTCTTACAAAAGGCAAATTAGGGGCAAAAATACCTATGTTTACCATGAAGGTCTGTTTGGTACATCAGAAAAAACAAGCTGGAGGAGAAGAATATTCTCTTTTACAGATCTTTTAGCATTTGTTTCTGATACAGACAAGGCAAGCAAACCTGATCCAAATGAAAATCCATTTCCTTGCTGTTCTGGGGCAGAGAAGCTCATCAAAACTGGGGGGAAAGGGGGAGAAAAGGAGACTGAGTCCCATCTGCTCACATCCCCCAGATTTTTAGCTGGCCAAAAGTTAAGCAGCAGAATTTACTTGTCATTGTCAAATTTCTTAATGTCCTCAGATGAAATAACTTCCCCCTGATAAATTGCCTTTTATATGAAGTCTTGGAGATGAGACTCTGCTTATTTCATGTAAAGCACCTGGTGAGCTGCAGCAGGGATTGATTGAGTGCTGTCAGCCAGCACTGCCATTCCCCCCGAGCATCCTTCACCTGCACACCTAAGTGGTAATTAGAGGCTGAAAAATGAAATATCTGAAAGAGCTCAGGCAAGGAAGGTGGGTAACAGCTCTGCAGCGTTTGTTCCTCATAACAATTAAAGCGGATTTCTTCCTGGATTAATACAGACAAGACTGGATATTAAATTAAATCTATAGTGGGGGCCATTCTCCTCTCATTTTGCTCCAAACTGATGTACAGTATGGAGAACTTGCTTTGCAAGGAATGCTCTTGTTTAAATGCCTTGATAAATTGGATTCCTTTGATGCTGTTTGCTCTTGCCTTCCTTAATCTCTCCTAATCATAATAATGATTTTTTTTGTCTGCGATGCATCTGACCTACTTCCACATTCCCCCCATCCTGCTGTTCTTTCCTGCCTATGTTCTCTGTGAAGGATCTGCATTTTTCTCCCTTTCTCCATCGAGTTTCTTCCCAAAAAACTAAGATCCTCAGGCAAATCAGGAGGTGTTTTGATTCTCAGCAGGCAGTGAATTCTGGAAACCACAGGCTTGAATTTTTCCTCTTTAACCAGCACAAGCATCAACCAGTCCCAGGATCCTGTTAGTCCATGTGGAACTTACTGAAGTATTTGAACCACAGGATTCCAACAGAGACCTACAACATGCAGGCAATTCAATTTTTAATCACCCCAGCAAAAAAATGAATTTGGCAGCCAAAACCTAAAAATAAAATACAGGGACAGAAGGCAAATAACTGGCTTTAAACAGTGGCAGGTGCATCACTTCAGATAAATTGTACACCATCCATCCTGAACTCTGCCTGGAGCAGAAGGACAGCCCAGGGATTAGGGTTTTAATAGAGAATTTAGAATTAGGGATTACAGTCCCTGCTCCACTCCAGCCCCTGCAGCTTTTACCATTTACAAAACAGGGTTAACAATTTCCTCCTCTCTCAGCACTATTGAGACCAGCAACACCAAATATTGTCAGGCTAAAATCAGGACATTTGGGGTGGGATCTGCTGCACAGCCCTAAGGAGGCAACGAGATCTGCTGGATCCCAGACTGGTTTGGGCTGGGAGGGACCTCAAAGCCCATCCAGTGTCCCCTGCCATGGGCAGCAACACCTCCCTCTAGCCCAGCTTGCTCCAAGCCCAGTCCAACCTGGCCTTGAGAGTTTCCTCTCTCTTTTTGTGTGTGTTTTTGTGGTTCAGTTTTTTGTCTTCCACCTGAGACTGAGCTACAGATGCAAAACCTGCCACGAAACCAGGGCAGGAGCAGCTGGTTGGACACAAACCACGTCCCAGCACAGGCAGGTGCTGATGTGACCAGAGTGCCACAGTGCAGAGGAGATGCCACCAAAAAGCACTTTAGCCTAAATGTCACCTTGTGGGACCTTTTGGCCCCAAATGTAGCAATAAAATGGGAAAGGAGCTCAGTCTGAAGAAAGCTGTGGCAGAGTCACACTGAGGACCTCGGGACACTTACTATTTCTGCCCAGACCTTAACTGTTGTCCCTTTTTTGCCAGCTCCACTCTTCCCTGGGCATCAGGAGAGGTAATAGAAAAGCAGCTTTTACATCAAGAACGTGATTTTGTTCCTCCTTCCTGGCAAACTCCACCAGGAGACCATTAGCTGAGGTGTTGCCTCCAGACCCAAAGTGGAGAGCCAGCACTGCTGCAGACTTTGCACCATTCCCCACCAGGGACACTGCAGTCCTCACTCCATGGCTTGGGTAGTTTGGGACCAAATTAAATGAGTTTGCCATCTGCTTTGGGATGGACACCCCTGGCTTTTGGGATGGACACCCCTGGATTTTGGGATGTCCACCCAGGAGCCAGGAACTTCACTGCTGGTGTGGCTTCTGCTGTGACTACAAAACACTGAAGGAGGAGCAGGAAATTGGAAATATAATATGGGCTATCACCAGGCAAAGTGTAGTCCACAAATACAGGAAGATCTGGGAAAAGCAGTACAGAATCCTTGGATAAAAAAATAAAATCAGGAGCTCTAATTCCCCTCCTGTGTGTCAGTGCCTTTTAATTAATTGGTTCAGAAGCAGCAAGAGGGAAGGAGAACCTGGGCCCGTGTTCAGGGAACAGAATGTTTAGAGCCAAGCAAGCAAAGACAAAAGGACAACAGGACTCAAAGGGGGCTGTGTCTGGTCCAAGAACACCAGGCAGTTGGAAAACAGTCCCCCAAGTAAATTGCAATAAGTGGCAGGTACTGCAGCAGCCAGGGAGCAAGGAAACAAAGATATTTCCTGAGCAATAAACCAAGTGGTGTTATATAAAAGAACAGCTTAATTCAAAGGGACAACCGTCCTCACCCCGTGCTTTACACCACGTTTTGTGGCAAAGCAACAAGGCACCCTGTCACTGCAGCAGCCAAGGGGCTCCCATCTTACCCCACATCTCTGGAGCTGTTTTGATGGGTGCCAAGCCAAAGGACAGGGGGATACGTGACCAAAGTCACACAGCTTGGCAATGCCAGGGCTGAATGTGGACCTCCCACAGTTCAGGCTCTCAGTGCTGAACTCCTTTTTGATGCAGCAGCCCCTCAGAACAGACACATCTACAAGCAAGGGTGGCACACGGGACCCAAACTTCATTTATTGCTGGTGCTGGAAACCCAGTGCATGAGCCCTCAATGAGAAAGTGCAGAATCATGTGCATGTGACTGTGCAAAATTCGGGGGAATGGTGAATTTTCCCACCACATGCCAACCCCCAGCACTCTGGGAGTGTTTGCCCTCCTGGCAGGTCCCTGACAGAGCCTGGGGAGTTTCCTCACCCAAGAGCTGTTCTGCTTGCTCTGAGCATTCAGGGGATTAATTACAGCCCTCAGTCCCACTGGCTATCTTGCACTTTTCTGGAGAACTGGGCAAAACCCCCCTATAAATGAGAAAAGAAAGTCCCCTAGACTAAGTAGGCTTAAAAAAAATAATTAAAAAGCAGCTCTTGACTGGGGTATATATGTCTAATAGCTAATTATGCTGCTAAGTCATGGAATCTGATGGTAAAAAAAAAAATAAATTAGCTATCCCCAGAAGACACACAATCTAATAAATGTTCATTGCAAATCTAGCTCCTAAATCTGCTGCCCACAGAGCTCATGAGGGATGATTTGGTGAGACCAGGCATGTTTTTCCTTCCCCTCAGTGCTGTGTGAGCTGCTCCAGAGAGCAGTGGCTGGGGGGCACAGGCAGCACAAACCAGGCAGGCAGGAGCAGCTCCCTGGACAATTCCTTCAGGAAAAAATAGGGCCACAATGAAGGTTCAGGGGCAGCAATTGCTGTAGGATTGCAGGTTTAATTTTTGGCTTGATATCACCGTGGAAAACCTCTTGGGTTTACATTCAGCCCATTCATGGAACAGAGAGGGATTCTGCTCTTCAGACTTTGCTGCTTGGCAGTAATTCTTCTATGACAGCAATGCTCATCCTTATCCCCTGGAGGGATTGTTAATTTATTAATGCCATTGGATCACAGAATGGTTTGGGTTGGAAGGGACCTTAAAGACCATCTTGTTCCAACACCTGGGACACCTTCCACTACCTCAGGTTGCTCCAAGCCCTGTCCAACCTGGCCTTGGACACTTCCAGGGATGGGGCAGCCACAGCTTCTCTGTGCCCACCCTCCCAGGGAAGAATTGCCTCCTAATTCCTAATCTAACCCTGCCCTCCCTCATCTTAAAGCCATTCCCCTGTGTCCTGTCCCTACATGACCTGCCCCTGCCCTTTGGGAAGCAACACCTGGTGACCCTCCTTAATCCCTGAGCTGAGAACAAAGCTGTGATTATATTACTTTCAAAAAGTGATCAGCAGCTCCAGTGACAGAGCATTAGGCAACAAAACTGTCATTTATTAAATAAATGGGGCCGTGCTTTCTCTTCTCTGACCTACATACTTAATCAACATGTATTTCAAGGGGCTGCTGGAATGTGGCTCTGCTCCAGGGCCAGCTGAGAGTTCCCATATCATAAACGAGCTCCAAAAAAGTGCCACGACTGATGATGCAGCATTTTAAAACAAATTTGCAGATGTGAGGAGGTGGCTGCACTTCCTCTTCAGCTCCTGACAGAGGAGCCTGGGGGGGCAAGACAGACCCCCAGCTCCTGGATGGGCATGTAAAGGATATATTGGGGAGCTGTCCTTGGAAGGGACATTTCTTCTGCCTTTCTTTGCTGCCCACAGGCCCAGCTGTGGCTCTGGGATGCTCAGAGGGACAGCAATCACATAAAAGCACTGCAGACTTGACCTAGGGCCAGTTTCTCTTCACTGGAGGTTCAATCAATCAGCGAAGGAACCTTTTAGCAAAATTCCCTGCTTGTTTCTCCTACTTCCTCTGTCCTCCCCATTGCCCAAAGCCACCCTCAACCTTTCCCTTTCTTTCCAGAGGTTTTTTTTCTCCAGGTTGTCCCTTTTCCCTCATCTCCATCTGGCTCTCTGGGATGCTGCCTGTCCTCATCTGGGTTTCTTGACCTGTGTAGGCTGAGCCCCAGCCTGGAGCAGCCCAGTTAAACTGCTGGATCCCAGCACAAGCCCAGCTCAATTCCTGCAGGGATCTCCTGCAGGGAACATTTCTCACCCTGTCACTGCCATGCCCTGTAGGAACAGAAAGCTGGAACATCCCCCACCTGCTGCTGGAGTTGTCACAGCTCTTGTCACCTTTTTTACTAACTCACACTTAAGCCTGGCTTAGTGCTCAGGACTCTCCTTCTCCCATTCCAGACTTTCAGGGTGGCCAGTGCCAACAGCCAGAAGCCTGACATGTGCAATATCCCCTTTTTCTTCCAAATTTGGAGCCCTGGTATCTGCCCAGCTCTGCAGCAACTCCAGACTGCACAGCTCTTAAATTCAGTGTTCTTCTCTCCCATTCATTCAGGTTAAACTTTGCAGCTCTAACCTTTTCTTTAATCTGCAGATTAAGGTTTTTATGCACTACTTTAAGTGTAATAATGTCTACACGAGTCTAAAAGAATTATGTGCTGAGGTCCAGCCTGCCCTAAAAAATTACTGTGATTTCTGCTTTTTACTGCAGGAATATTACAAATTGACCCTCAGTACAGCAAAAGTCGGGGTGAGGTTTTAGATCATTGCTAAGTAGTTCAGTAAGTTTTTACTGTGTGTTCTGTGAAGGCAAATACCGAGTTTTGAGCTGTCCTAAAGTCTCCAGGTTTATAGTTCTGTGTCAGCCTTTGTGAGGCCCAAAGCTGCAGGTAACTTGTGAGGACTCAGTAGGTGATACTCACTTTAAAAGTAAATATAGAAACATTCAGTTTTAAGATGATTAAATTCCTAAAGAATCGTTTCTTTGCATAAACAAAGCACCATAAAGTATTTGGGGTTAAAAAAAGTTGTCCTTAAAAAAAAAATGCAAATAAGCATTGGTTTAGTGCTAGATTAATTAGTTTTCTTAAAGATTGTGCACTAAAACAAGAGCAGCCTTCCCAAGCTTTTCTGTCTTTGTGTAAAGGTCACACAACACGGGCAAATTGCCACAAATATTTGGAGCTGTGGAGTAAGTTTTGTGAAAGATGAGATGAATAAATGAGTGCCCTGCCCAGGAAAACTGCCCTGGAGCAGCAAAACTCAGGATGGAACATTCCCAGGAACTCCTTGCAAGAGGAGGTTTCCCTTCCTTCCATCAGCTGATATCTGGGACACCCAACCACTAGAAGATTTAAATAGCTCTTCTAATAATAACTGAATATATTTATGGGTATTTGTAGATATTTTCATCCTTCAGATAAATATGCAACACTGATTCCTGTTTAGCACCAGTATCTTATGGCAGCAACTGCTGCTGATTGCAATTATGTTCTCGTAAATCAGGATCAGCTTGGGCTTCCCCCAGCTCTGAGATGTGTGTAGGAAAATCAAAACTCTGCTCTTAAGTGGAAGTCTCCAAAGACAGGAATTCTCAATTGGTGCATTTGATGTGAGTAACCACCCACCCTGAGCTTTTGGAGAGTTCAGAGCCAAATAAAAATGGTTGTTTCAGCCGTGGCTCTTCTTCAGACCAGAAAAATGGAGAGTTTTACCCATGCCTGAATTTCATAATATGTCTGTTTATAAGAAATAAAAAAAAAAACAAAAGCAAGAAAAAAATCAACAAAATAAATAAATAAAATAACAAAAGCTTGAAAAATAGCCTCCTCTCTTTTCTTAGATGTGGGATCAGTTCCCTGGAACAACAATAATGCCAAGGTTGTGGGTTTGACCCCTGTAGGGACCACTCACTCACGAGCTGGACTTGATGATCCTCGTGGGTCCTTTCCAGCTCAGGATATTCTGGGATTCTGTGAATGACAGAACAGCAAAAAAGCTGCCTCAGCCCTCGAGTTCTAAGGTGGATGAAGATTTCACCAAAAATTTCAGAGATTCTTCCCATGCTGATTGACCCAACCCAAACACCCCACGATCAGCAGCGTGGGGTGAACTCCAGACCCATGAGGATTGCACAGAGATCAGAAGTGTTCCACCCCAGGAGAGGAATAAATGGAACATTAATATGGGGCACAGCAAAACAATTAGGTCTTGCTCTGCCCTGCTTGCTCTTAAACCCTCTTGACAGCACAGCCTTTACCTTTGCTACTCATTTCCCTCTTTCCTCCCCAAAATACAGCTGTGTCTAAAGTGCATGTGAGGGGAAGACACATCCCCAGGTTTCCACGAGGCAGAGCGTGCCAAGGATGTGCGTGGGGTGTGATGTGCTCCCACTTGACAGCTCTGCCAGGCTCTCCTGGAGCCCCTCCAATGCCACACGTCCACCCCAGCTCTGCAGCAGGTACCAGGGGGCATTTCTGGCACCTGCCCCGTGCAGCTCCTCCCTTTGCCCCCCTTCCCTCTCCCCCTGGCAGGGCTGTAACTCAGTGGCTGCAGCTGCAAAGGCAGAGCTCAGCTCTCATGCCAGCTCCAGCCCTGACAGCCGTCACTCTGGTTTAAGCTGTCCCCATCTCAGCAGGTCACCCCCACACTGCCCCCCGTGATGGTTCCAGGCCCCCATCCATCAGCTGTCCTTCTTCTGAACCAGAGACTTCATCCCACTTGCTCAGGGTTAGAGCAGCCCAACTCAGAGCCAAGCCCAGGATGAGGAAAAGCCACAATTACCATTAGCACAGCTGGATGTTCCAGCTCCTGTCCCAGGGGTTAAGCCACTCTCTAGCAGAGACAGAGAAAATCTAAGGCTAAAAATGCATTTCTCACAGGATTCTCATCCAGCTTGTGCAGCTGAACCTCAGGTCTGCTCCAATCTGCCACATTCACTCACTCCAGGCAACAGAGAGACATGGATAGTAACAGGCAGCTCTGGCCACACGCAGGCATAAATATACAAATTATTACCCAACAAAATTAGCTCTGATATGGTGTGGAGCAGGACAAAGTCAGTGTCTGTGAAAACAAGGCAGGGGCTGCTCTGGCCATCACATAGTGCCTTGGATAGCTTTGCCCGGCTGGATTCCCTGGGTTTCCCTCAGCCCAGTATCTTCACTCAGTGCTCTGATGTTTTAAGTTCATGTCCTTTCTCATCTTTCCCCACGGGGTGGGTATGACACTGGTGTGTCCTAATTCCCACCAACATCCCAAACCCAGGGGCAGTTCTCCATAGAAAAAATACCCAAGTTGTTAAACACAGATCTCGTTTAGCAAGTCCCAGAAATGCAGAGCAAGTGCTGAGCCTTGCAGGGCCCCTGTTCCCTGCTTTGCTCCTGCTCTCATTCCCAGAGCAAGCTGAGGCACTTCTCCACCTGGAAAACTGATGGAACAATGCCCATCCCACAGCTGGGGAATCTGTCAGAATAAACCCCCAAAAATGGCAAGTATGCAAACTTCAGGAAAATTTGGCAGGGGTGGGTTAAAGGCAGAAACTGTGTGCCCAAGCCCAGGGCTGCCACACATTCCTGCTACCCTGGGCACCGAGGGCAGTGCAGCTGGAGTGAAGTTTGCTCTCGGAGAAACAGCCATGTGAGTGACCCAGGGAGTCACTTGATTTGCCAGCTGCTTCGTGGCACTGTAGCTCCAGGAACATTTCTGAGACTGCAAAGGGAGGATTAAAGAGCAAGCAGTCAAAAGAGCAGTTTTCTTCTGTCCCGAGCAGAGCATCACATTTGCACGCAAGGAGAAGCCCAGGGAGTGGAAGAATTCCACTCGGCAGCCCGTGCTCTCATCTGGGTGGATTTGACCATCAAAGAGACAGGCTGGAAAAGAAAGTAATATTCTGCTCTGCTTGTATTTATACACAGCTGAACTTTACATATGCACAGTCCCAGAGACTAAGAGTATTTTGTAAACATTAAGAGGTTTGAGGCTTTAAAAATCAATTTATTCAAATCTTTCTCATTGCCTCATATAACCAAACACAATGTGACAGTATAGTAATAATTTTTAAAGGGTGGGAAAATGTCCAATTCTTGGGGTGAAGGCTACAGAGCATTGCAAATTTCGACTGCTGTTTGCAAGCATTTGGAGTATTCAATGACTATTTCAGCCAAGCCATTTCAGAGAATGGTCATTTCTTTGCTAAATAGTCTAAATGAATGGTTCATTAAAAATCTGATCTCAGTTATTCTGAATGCTTATCTTTGTGAGGCAAGAAGTCACTGGCACTCACAGAGCTGTGCATGTGCACAGAAATGTGCCCATTTAAAGGCTCTGGGTCAACTATTCTTTGGAATCTGGGGGTTGTTTTACCTTGGGGGTAACAGGGATCAGCCCCACCAGAGCTTTTTAACCCTCAATAAGCTCTCTGAGTCACTCATCTCTGCTGCTAACCACACACAACACATGCTCCAGCATCACACCTGGTGTGACCACATTATTTAGGTATCTCCCCGTTTATCACTCCTTCTAGAAAACATCTCACAACAGCAACAAGCTGTGGCATCATCAGGGACAAATGCTCGTGGCTGGGTCCCTGCAGGAGCAGCCAGCCACTCACAGAGTGTTATCTCTCTTTTGGGACACACCACACCCTTCCCTTTCCCAAGGATGAGCAGCTTTAACAACATAGCTACGTTGGGTTTGTCCTACACGAGTCCTACACTCAAAACCAAAATCTATTCCAGCCATAAAGTACTGTAGGAAGAAATCTCTCTCCTCTAACTGATGAATAGGAGCTGAGAGGTCTGAATACAAAACCTTGGGGAAGGGAGCACAGCCTGTCACAGAGTGACCAGCCGAGCAATGAGCTGGACAGAGTTAATACACCCACTGCCAGGAAAAGATGTATTTATTCCCTGAAAACATGAGCTGGGATATTGGTAATGACAGAGCCTTTGTCTCTCCTCCCGCAGAGCCCTCTCCAACATGCCAAATTGCTACTGAAGTTACTTGACTGAAATCTCTTGCTCTTATCATTAAATATCTCCTTCTGGGAGAGAGCCTGGCCCAGTTGTCAATAGCAATGCTCCTACTGCCTTCCACAGAGGCAAGATTTCACACTCAATATCCCAATCCTTGCTTTTCCAGCTGAAATGAGGATTAGTTTAAAACTGAAGTTAATGAAATTTTATGCTGATGCTTTTTTCTTGATGGCAGAACCCGTTCTGGTAGGTTTGAGAAGATTCTCTGCAGCATTTCTCCAGGAGCCCCAATTCAACACTGCTATAGAACAGGCCCTCTGAACATATAATAGTGACCAGCAACCCCACTCTGGGAAGGATCTGCCTTTCTGCCTCGGTTTTATATATATATATCTATATCTGTCTCTATATATAGATATATATAGAGATAGATATAGATATATATATCCTGGAGACTCATTCTCTGAAGGGTGACAGGAATTGCCTCACTCCTCTCCCAAATCCAGCCATGACTAATGCTGTGATGTGCCCTGAAATACTGGGAGGAAAGGTGCTATAGAAATGCAAAGCAGCTTTTAGGAACAGAAATATATTGTCTCTCACTCTTCCTTTCCCCACCTCTTTTTCTTTCACATGTCTTTGTTGTGGTCGTGGTTTATTTTGCAAACAGAGTCTAGTACTGTTTGGCATCAGCATCTTCTCAAACAAACAGAGAAAGCTCAGCAGTGTCCAAATGCAACTAATTTCTTAAATATTTATCATTTAACTCCAAGAAAAATATTTAAGAGAAGCAGAACACGAAGCAAAGGAAGGAAAGATATGGTGTTATCTCACATCAACATCTTCTCAAAGCACAGAAACGAAACAGAGCTGCTCTCTAGAGCTTCTCTCAGCAGAGGCATCTTGCCATTGACATTGCCAGGCAAAAAGCCACTCCCAAAAGCCCAGCAATTCGAAGCCAGGCAAAATCCCTTTCTCCAATTTCCCTAGTCATGTTCCACAGTGAAAAAAAGTGGAAAAAGATAGTCACAGGGATCAAAAAGTCCTCCCTTGAGCAAAAAATGGATACCCTTGCTAAAAAATAAATACGCAGCACTGATTAAATGTGAAGCTGAAGAGTCAGGCCTGGAGGAAGTGACACCTGGCCATAGCCCTCCCTCTCAGCCCCTGGGTAAGTTTTCCTCCTGGAAGCCCTGGCTGACAGTGACCTTCAGATCCATGGAAAGGGCAGACAAGCCTTGTGGACACAACAGATTCTGAGCAGTCCTTTCCTGTTTGGAGAAGCTGGATAGCAGGGCTCTGCACTGGGCATTCCAGTGGAAGCATTTCCTGGCATCAGGAAGGGCCATTAAAGTTTTCCAGAAAATTAGCAAGGACTGACAAGAAACAGAAAGAAGAAGGGGAAACATTCTCCTTTTTAAAAAAAATAATTTTTTTTACAGCAAAGACATTCAAACACAAAAGTGAAGGCAGTGAGGTTCAAATCACAAGGCACAGCTTGGTGGGAGGCAGATAAAGGGAAATGCAGCTGGGGCTCCCAGCACTGAGTCAGGACCTTCCTTTGATCTCCACTTTTCCCAAGCTGCATTCCCACATGCAGCCCACCATTTGTTTTCAGTTAGACAGGCTAAATGAAAAATACTCTGCTCGGGAAGAGCAACAAACAAGCCTTGCAGAAATCACGCAGCGACAGCCAGTCAAAATAAGGAAGAAGTAAAACCACAAAAGAGAGACGATGGCATCTCCTAGAGAGGGAAAGGTTTAGCTGCTCGGGGATGCTCTGGGGATCTTTCATCCAGGAATTTCAAAGTGCCCCAAATCAGTGATGGGTAGATAGGGATCACCCCCCACACATCCCTGGATCTGCCTTTCAAACAGGGAGCCACCGAACCGCTCCTGGTTTGTCAGCAGAGAGCCTTGCAGGGACAGCCCTGGCTCATCCTGATTCACCAGGCAGGTTTAGCAGGATCAGAGCCATAGGTAGCACAATACATCACATCATTTTGCTTTGTCATCACTGTAATTTCTGTGTTTTCTGCATCTTCTTTTGCTCATTAGCCCACATAATTATGCTACTCCCTGTTTCAGGGGCTACTGTGCAATATCTTCCTGATTTGCTGTCTCCTTTGAATGCCTCCTTTGCTGTCTCCTGTTGGAGCCCCAAGCCCAGCAATGTTCTTCCCTCCAGTTCTCTTGGTTGGCAGCTGGCACAGCATATGCTGACACGGAGCAGTTCACATGTCTCAGAGCTATCGTTCCACACCCGGCACATTTGCAGCTCCCGTCAGTCACTCACAACCAGGCTCTGAAAAATTTTCAGCACAACAACCAGAAAATTCTTCAAATCTTTTCAATTAAAGCTCACAACTCAGAACTTGTGCATGCCTAGGCTTGCCTGTCTTAGTCACCCAGTGCATCAGCACAGAGTGGCATCATTTACCCAAAGGGATAGCTGGCATCACCAGAGCCTGCATGCAGATTACACACTGCATTTACAGTGTTCCACAGATGGGATGGAAACCAGAAAGCACCCAGTCCAGCTCGTGGAACAGTTTCAGCTACATCCCTCATTTAAAACATTTTTGAAAGTGTGTCTAGTGGGCCATTTTTGCTTTTGTTTTTGCAATGCAATCGTGGCTGTCACCCCGTGGCTGGGACAGAGCACATTCCACAGCTCTCCTGGGAATTCCAGGTGCACATCCCAACACTGCTCCGTGTTCCTCACAGCACTGCCCTGAACCCTTGCCAAAGGCAGCGAGTGCTCCCAGGGTAAGTGCCTTGCAGTGCCACTGAGGAGGGAATAAACACACACCAGCAATCAGATTTTTAACCTCTGCGGTCACCAAATGGTATAATTATCAGGGAGGGGTTTGCACTTCGCCTACTGACAGCAGAATCGAGCCGTGCATTTCTGGACATGCTAATAAAGCACGTCGTGAAGTGGGTTAGGGTCAGTATCAAAACACAGCACGGGATAATGGCTCTATCAAAAAGATCCTCTGCTAAAGCACTGCGGGTCCTTGCCTTCAAAGAGGCACTTATGTGGAGGAAGGAGTTTGTGGTTAACACTGAAACCCCACTTAAAAGTGTGAATTAACTTTTGCCGATAAAGCAACACTCGACACGAGGTCTAATCTGTCTGAAGCTCACCAGGGATGAAGGCTTTGCATTGCAGACAGGGTGTGCAAGTGGCCTGCCCATGGGGGAACACAGACACATACCCCTGGGTGCCAGGGATCCCTGCAGGTCCCTGGAGCGACCTGGCCTATTTCCAGAGGTCCCTTCCAACCTGATGGGTGACTCTGTGCCAGCAGCAGCCTCAGCACAGCACACACAGAGCCCACTGCACATCCCTGCCAAGCCCCATCCCTGCTGCTGCCTCTGGACCAGCCCCAGCACCTCGCACACCTCCATCCCTGCACCCCAAACGTCCCTCATCAGTGTGTGTGAACATCCAAAGGGATGGTGCCAGAGGATGGACCATGCTCGGGGCTGCCAACCACCAGGACAAGAGGAACGGGCAGAAAATGATGCCCAGGAAATCCCATGTGAACATGAAGAAGAACTTCCTCATTGTGTGGTGACCCAGCACTGAACAGACTGTCCAGAGAGGGTGTGCAGTGTCCCTCACTGGGGACATTCCAGACCCGTCTGGACACAGTCCTGTGCCATGTGCCCTGGGATGGCCCTGCTGGAGCAGGGTCAATGTCCCACTGTGGGCCCTCCCAAGATGGAATAACCCCACAACCTTCACCCTCCAGCTCAGCCCTCACATGGACACAAACCCTGCCCTGCCCAGCCCGACCCCAAACCCCAGGAACTGGGGGGAACAGACCCCACAGCAGCCCAGGGGCCGTGGCTTTGGTCCCAGAATCCCAGAAAAGCCCCCCCTGCCCATGGAGCCCACCCTGTACCCCATGCCCACCTTGTCCCCCAGCCCACAGCACCGAGTGCCACCTCCATGGGTGGGGACCCCAACCCTCTGGGGGTGGTGCAATCCCCCTTTCCACAAAGAAATCCTTCCTGGTTTCCAAGCTGACCCTCCCGAGGCGCAGCTTAAGGTCACACCGTCTCTTCTGCTGCCAGCAGAGCCCGACCCTTCCTGGCTCCATCCTCCTGTCCGCGAGTTGTGGGGAGGGAGCAGAGCCCCTTCCAGCACAAGCCAGCACTCTGTCCCCATCCATCCATCCATCCATCCATCCATCCACCCATCCATCCATCCATCCATCCATCCATCCCTCCATCCATCCATCCATCCATCCATCCATCCATCCATCCATCCATCCCTCCATCCCTCCATCCATCCATCCCTCCATGCAGCAAAGTGATTTTTTCTGCTCTGCAGAACTTTCGCTTTCATGGAATCGCAGAATCATTTAGGTTGGAAAAGCTCTCTAAGACCCTCAAGTCCAACTGTTCTCCCAGCACTGCCAAGGCCACCACTGCCCCGTGTCCCCAAGTGCCACATCCACATGGCTGTTAAATCCCTCCAGGGATGGGGACTCCCCCCCTGCCCTGGGCAGCTGTGCCTGGGCTGGACAGCCCTTTCAGGGAAGGAATTTTCTCAGTGTCCAACCTGAACCCCATCTGGTGCATCTTGAGGCCATTTCCTCTTCTCTTGTCCCTTGTTCCCTGGGAGAAGAGCCAAACCCCCCTGATTCCCCTTCCTGGGAGGTTTCAGTGACGCCCTCCCTGAGCTTGACATGCCCAGGAATATTTTTCCAACATCAGTTTCACTCCATACATCCCTCTAGAGCTTTTTTTATTCTTAACTTGGAGCAACTTTACCCACCTCCTGCTGGCACTGATGGGAGATGCTCCCATAGAGGGGGGATAGCATATGGAGCCACTTAAGCACAGGAAGGGCAGGCAATGGAAGTGCACAGCAAAGAGGAGTTTGGCTGCTCCCAGAGCACCTTTAGGAGATGTGGAGTCATGCCCAGGACTTGTTAATCACTCTCCTGCTCTCTGAAGGGACTTTTCTTTCTCTG
This sequence comes from Xenops minutus, assembly GCA_035221455.1. Classification (NCBI taxonomy): domain Eukaryota; kingdom Metazoa; phylum Chordata; class Aves; order Passeriformes; family Furnariidae; genus Xenops; species Xenops minutus. The sequence continues at coordinate 348,007 of JAWWEE010000062.1, forward strand.
TTTTCTCTGGGAGATCAGCTCACAACCTCAATTCAATGCTCCTGCTCCTCTCCCTGGCCACAGCTCTGGGGGAGGAGGGGTCTGGATTGACGATTGCTCTATGGAGAGAGCCTGTCATGGGGGTCTCTCAGAGCCCTTCAGGACCCCCAGCTCTCCTCAGCTTCCTCCAGGGTCTCACAGGTCAGTCACTGCTCACACTGACTAAGCCAGGGGCTGTCACCCACCACCTGCTCATTAAATGTTTCTCCTCAAGTCACATGCAAAAAAACGCATTAAATAACATATCTAAAAATTTGATTTTTACCCGTTTTGACACATTTACTTGATTTTAATACATTTTACTCATCCAGAGAATCTCTGTGACTTTGGGGTAGACAGGGCAGGAAGGCAGAGGGGGGATCTGAGGAAATGAGGTGTCTCAGAGGGTCTGTGCTTGCACTGAGCCGTGTGGGATCAGGTCTCCAGATCTTGTCCATGGGAAGCCACGGCCACAGGAATGGGCTTTGGGGAGATGTGAGGGGCAGCAATGCCCACAGCAGCTGCTTTGTGCTCTTGTGATGACCAGCAAGCTGTTACTGGGCTGGCTGGAGATGGAGCCTCTTCCTCACCCTCTGCCAGAAGTCCCAACCCTCAGCTTGTGCTAAGTGAGGTCTCAGCCCCTCTGTGATGGGGGAGGCAGGAGCTGGGGAGCCCCCCAAGGACCAGCACCTCTGGGCAGGTCCCACCCAGGGAGGGAATGGTTAATCTCACAAAGCCTTCAGCCCTGGTGGGCTTTTCTTTCTGGACTAATGAGAAGTGGAGTGTGCACATGGCAGTGTGATTATTACCTGTTTATTTTTTCATGAGGCTTCTCCACTGTGTGTCACTCTAGTGTCATCATCCGTAAACACATTGATTTAACCATTACTGTGGAACAGCACTCGCCTGCTCCACGGCCTGGATCCCTGTCCCTTGGGGGCCTGGAGTCACCAAAGGGGCTCAGCTCATCCCCAGGCTCTGCTTCACTCCTTCTGCAGGATTCACCCCTCCTCTGCCTCCTCTCTTCCCGTTCAGCCCTTTCTTTCCTCTTCTTCTTCACCCTCTCACCTCATGCTCCACCTCCCACTCCCATTCAGCTTTTCGGCCCCTTCACTTCTGCCACCCGCACTCAGGAGCAGATAAAGAACATCCCACCTGCTGCTCCAGCCTCGTGCTGAGCTCCAAACATCTCCCCTCGTGTTCTGAGTGCACCATCAGGCACTGCTTGAGGAGCATCCCTTCATCCCTGCGTCCCTGCATCCCTGTGCTTCTGCATCACTTCATCCCTTCATCCCTGCATCCCTTCATCCCTGCGTCTCTGCATCCCTGTGCTTCTGCATCCCTTCATCCCTTCATCCCTTCATCCCTTCATCCCTGCATCCCTGCATCCCTGTGTTCCTGCATCCCTTCATCCCTGCATCCCTGCACCCCTGCATCCCTTCATCCCTTCATCCCTGCACCCCTGCATCCCTTCATCCCTGAGTCCATAGTCCCTTCATCCCTGCATCCCTGCATCCCTGCACAGCCAGGGAGATGCTCCTCAGGGAGCTTTCCTGCAGAAGCTTTCAGCACCCAGCAGTGGTGGTGACAAGAGGTGGCCATACCCCAGGGGTGTGTGTGGACATGGAGGGTGGGATTCACCTCCTCTCCTCCAAAGGACATTGTCTTCTGAGAAAGCAGAGACATCCCAAGAGGGTTCCCAAGGAGGTCTCTGGAGCTGTTTCTCCTGGGACAAGAAGAGAACTGGCCACCTTAGACCCCTCCCTATAAACCACTGGAGGTAGAAAAGCTGAAGTCACCCTGTGGGACCTGCTGTCTTGGCTTCCCCTCACACTTGCAGGTGTATGGAGTACGTGGGCACTGATGTGATCTAGGAGGAGCATGGAAAGGGAATCAGGTACCATCAGAAGTCTGAAATCCACACAGCTGGGATGAGGGGAAGCTCTAAGAAATTGAGTGTCATCACACAGGGTGTTTGCAGTTATATCTGCTCTGAGGGGGACCTTCCTCTCTTCTCCTGCCCCTGTAAAACACCCCTCTGTGTCACAGGTCATCATGGAAGGGTTTGGGTTGGGAGGGACCTTAAAGCTCATCCAGTCCCATCCCCTGCCATGGGCAGGGACACCTTCCACCAGCCCAGGTTGCTCCAAGCCCCGTCCAACCTGGCC